>CM055072.1:28449281-28479304 GCA_029204045.2 Tillandsia leiboldiana
TTGTGAGGTTGACCAATGTGTTCCCCCTATTATAAAAGATGATCTCACAAAGGCCCGTCTTTTTGTGAATGGTTTACGAAGCGACCTCTACAAGGCGGTGCAGAACGGCGGGTTTTGCACCCTCCTATAGGTGGTCGATAGAGCCACCCCAGTGGAGCACGGATTTGCGATTTTCACGAGCCCCGACGGGAGACTCACATCAACGTCGGGATAAGAAACGAGCCTCACCTTGTTTTGAGAGGAGCATACCAAGAGGAGCCTGCCTCCGTAAATACCTGAGATGGCAACAAGAACCCGAATGCTGCCGACCGGGAGGCCATGTTCGGTGGACAAGTTCGTGCATCAATTTGCGGTGGAATTACACCAGTACCGAATGTCCCCAGAAGCAAGACCACCGTTTTGCGATGCGGCAAACCGGGGCACCATTGTTTTCAACGCCCGCTCGTAAACAGGGACAGTCACCCGTACAGCATCCCTCCTCCACCTCGTCTTCTGTGTGCCTCTCCCTACCAAGATATTAGAAGAATCCCTACGTAGAAATAAGTTCGTCGGATCCTCCGGCTACCCCTCGAGGCAGGCGGCTGTACTCCTTCCTGCCCAGCGAGGGCGAGACGGGTCTTAGTCTCTAAGGAATAATGAGGTTTCCGTTAAAAGTTAACGGCAATCACGCTTGGGGCCGACAGTCGCGGCAATCTTTTAGTGGTAGTTGACTGCTTGAAGTTCCAAGTGCGTCTCCGGAACCGACTTACCGAAAAACAGCCTTATGAACTCGGGAGTGGTTGTCATGAGTTCACGGTCATACCGTTCAACTCGTTAACGCACCAGCGGTATTCTAGGCATGAGGGATAGGATACGCAGCCCTCCTTAGACAGCCGGTAATGTGGTCTTATAGTGGACGTTCCGATCTACTCTCACAACGGACAAGGGATATGGGGAACACTCAGCGAGTAATCCCCTAGACCCTCCAGGATCAGCAAACCATATGCCAAACTCATAAGTGTGAGTTTTGGCTCCGTGAGGTGGCTTTTTGGGCGTACCGTTTCGACATCTGGAATTGCAGGTGGATCCGAGGAGGATCGGTCGTGGGGCCAATTGGGCTCGGCCAACAACGTGACGAAGATCCGAAGCTTCTTAGGACGGCAGCCATTTACAGACGCTTCGTGGAGCCACTTCCCTAAATCGCTAACCCAAAGAGGGTAGTTTCGTCTGGACAGCCCAGTGCCAAAGGAGTTTCAAGAACTTAAGACAGACGCACACAGGCGCCAGTGCTCCATACAGCCGAAAGCCCGGAAAGGGACTATAAGATCTAGTCTGACGAATCTCCAGAGGATCTTGGGAGACCCATCGACGGACACGTAACTACAACTGGTGCAAGACAGAATGTCCTCGGAGCAAGGCGGAATTTTAATCAGTGACTCAGGGATGTAATAAGGTCCGGGACGAATTCGTGTGCCCGATAAGCTAGAAACGAGGGAAGAAAATCTAGCCAAAGTATATAATACCTCCTATAACCGCGCATTCCGGAGGTACAAAGAGTGTTGCAGGCTCTATGGCAGACCTTCTGGTGCCCAAATCGAAAGAGCGATGTGGCACAAATTTGTGCGCAATTTCTGGTGTGCCAACAGGTGAAAGCGAACATCAGCGACCGGGCGGGGGAACAGACGGTTTCGGCTACAGGGAGGTAGTAGCAAGGAAGACCTCGTACAAGAGAATTTTGGCCACGACCCCAGAGGAACCCTAGAAGTAATGTGCTTCGTACCCTCCTGCCCAATAAGGAGGTGAAGACTTAGTTGTCTTTTATGTTGGCTATTTAGTTAAGGGTTAAATAGGTCCACTTCCGGCCTTGTGACAATAGACCCGAGGCGTTGTAACAGTACGCCTTAGACGTCCAGGTGAGGTGAGACGGCCAAGACCCGAGGCGTTGTAACAGTACGCCATAGACGTCCAGGTGGGTTGAGTCGACAAGACGCTGGCGGTGGGACAGAACGCCTTAAGTAAATGAGTTGCGTATTGCTAATGGTTCTAGCTCTGGCATTGTTGTGTGGCGTCAATGGCCATTTTCGGGAGGTTGGAGCGTCGTAGGCCCGTGTGACATACCGGTTGGCTTTACTGCCAAACCTCGATGCGGATCTTAGCACGAGAGGACAAAAAGGTTGCGCAACACACGGACGTCCCCCATGGGAGAGGCGCTGTGAAGCAACCAGGAAGAATGTGAGGTAACTTAGGAACCAGAGTCAAAGATGGGGGAGTGCTACCCGACCTCTTCGCCGCAGGCGGAGTTAAGTTTCGTGGACGAAACTTGTTTTTATTGGTGAGTGATGTAAGACCTGGCTTTTCCGTTACCCTTTCCGTTATCCCTTTCTTACGACTGTCCGACTGTGGGACATTTTTAGTGTTTTTCCGGAAGTCCGTCGGGACTGCGCGGACATTTTTAGGCGGAAGGCTCGCGAAACGGAGAACGGGGACGCGATCGGTTTCGGATTCCGACTCCCGGTTCTCCAGAATAATTTTTGAAGTTCGGACCCCTTTAGACGCCTCGGGATCCGTGTTGGCAGCCCGCACACCTTTTAAGGTAAACCCTAATTCTTAGTATTATATATATAGCCGTGTGGGAAAGAGGATTAGGGTTCCTCTTATTTTTCTTTTGGTGGCCGCCTCTCCTCTTCTTCCTCCCTCGTAGCCCCGGCAAAGAATAACCAAGCGCACGGGCAAGGGTGGACCGGTGGAGGCAAGCGGACGATCCCTCCTTCTCCTCCTCTTTCGCATATCGAGTTGAGTCGGAAACGTTCCGTTTGGGGGAATCTCCCTTTCTTTTTTTCTTTTGTTGGTCACGAGGAGGGAGGAGGGGGCGCGCCGTCGCGCATCGCTGCGCGCGGGGCCGGCCGCGGGTGGGCGCCCGTGCGGGCAGGTGCCGCGCGGGGTCGCCCCACGCCGCGGGCAGCGCGGCCGCGCGACACCGGCCGCGCGCGGGGCCGCCCACAAGAGGGGGCGCTCGCGCGGGCTGGTGCCGCGCGGGGCCGCCCCGCACCGCGGGCAGCGCGCCCGCGCGGGCGCTCGGCCGCGCGGGGCCGCCCGCAAGAGGGGCCCGCGCGTGGCTGGTGCCGCCTGCGCGGGCCGCCCGCGCACGCGGGCAGCGCGCCCGGCGCGGCGCTCGGCCGCGCGGGGCCGCGCGCAAGAGGGGGGCGCCCGCGGCGGACTGGTGCCGCGCGGGGGTGCCGCCCACGCCGCGGCAGCGCGCCCGCGCGGCACTCGGCCGCGCGGGGCCCGCCCGCAAGAGGGGGCGCCCGCGCGGGCTGGTGCCGCGCGGGGCCGCCCCGCACCGCGGCAGCGCGCCGCGCGGCGCTCGGCCGCGCGGGGCCGCCCGCAAGAGGGGGCGCCCGCGCGGGCTGGTGCCGCGCAGGGGCCGCCCCGCACCGCGGCGGGCAGCCGCGCCCGCGCGGCGCTCGGCCGCGCGGGGCGGCGCCTGCAAGAGGGGGCGCCCGCGGCGGGCTGGTGCCAGCGCGGGGCCGCCCCGCACCGCGGGCGCGCGCCCCGCGGCGCTCGGCCGCGCGGGGCCGCCCGCAAGAGGGGGCGCCCGCGCCGGGCTGGTGCCGCGCGGGGTCCCCACACGCACCGCGGGCCAGCGCGCCCGCGCGGCGCTCGCCGCGCGGGGCCGCCCTGCAGAGCTGGGCACCCGCGCGGCGCGGCTGTGCCACGGGGGCGCGCCAGGGCCGCACCCGCACCGCGTGCAGCGCGCCCGCGCTGCGCTGCCGCGTCGGGCCGCCCGCAAGAGGGGCACCCGCGCGGGCTGGTGCGCTCGCGCGTGGTCGCCCGCTCCGCGAGCCGCGCGCCACGCGCGCGGGCCCGGCCGCGCGTGGCCGCCCGCGGAGGGGCGCCCCCGGCGGCGGGCTGGTGCCGCGCCGGGTCGCCCCGCACCGCAGGAGGGTCGCCCGCGCGGGCTGGTGCCGCGCGGGGCTGCGCCCAGGCAGAGTGTCCGTCGCACGGGCCGGTGCTGTGCGAAGAACTCCGCTGCACGCTGTTGGGAGTCGTTGTAAGCTTCGGACTTCTAAGCTTTGACTTGCCCTTGTTCCTTCAGGAGTGCGGGACTGGTGGCGACTGGTGCACAGACGCGGACTGGACGAACGCAGGACGACGCACACAAGTGGGTACCCCTTAGAACCTCTTTATGCACAGTTTCGTTGTTGCTATGTTTTTTGTTGAGGGTTTGGTGGGTGATGTGGACCTCCCGATTTACGGCTGTCGCGGTAGAAGACCGGGCGGGCAGTTCGCCCTATCCGAACAAAGGTAGGGTTGTTCGGGGCATACTAGCGTCGGGGGCAGTGATCGACGTGACCTTTCAGAACATTAAAGTTGAACTTGTGGAATATTGTTAACTCCGGCAAAGGTTTGTGTTTTATTATCTTTATAGTATGGCGACTATGGGTCGCTGTGGGGACTCTCCATTGTCTTGGTTTCCGGAGTTATGGGAAAAGGGGTAAGAACTTAGTAATTGCATGTTTACATTTGCTAACCCTGTTAAAGCCATTGTGGGGATATTTGGTTGCCGAGGCAGGTGCTCGGTCTGGGTTGCCGAGGATGGTGCCGGATGAGGCTCGAGATTTTGCTACACGCACAAAGATCTTAGTAATTGCATGTTTACATTTGCTAACCCTGTTAAAGCTATTGTGTGGATATTTGGTTGCCGAGGCAGGTGCTCGGTCTGGTTTGCCGAGGATGGTGCTCGGATGAGGCTCGAGATTGCTACACGCACACCCGCGTTTGCCCACCGCAAAGGGTGTGCTTTTCCGGAAAAGTGGTACGTTGACCCGTGTACCCCACGGCGGTGGTGGCGTTAGGAATGGGGGCCCCCATGGGTGGGGGGTGTGAGCGGTGATGTCGAGGCAGGTGCTCGGCGGTGGGCATCGGGGAAGGTGCCCGATGTCGTTTTGATACCATGTGTGGTTATGGTGGATGATGCCGAGGTGGGTGCTCGGCGGCCGAGGCAGGTGCTCGGTAGGGGTCTCCGAGGCAGTGCTCGGTGTGGTTGCCGGGGGAGGTGCCCGGTTTTGGTTTGCACGAGGTTCTGCATTATATTATTTTGCACGGGGTTCAGCATTGTATGGTTTGCACATGGTGCTTCATTGTTGGTTGCTCTGGTTTCTATCGTGGTTTGCCTGATTTTAGCCCTATTTGCTTATTATGTTATTTCTTGTCACTGACTCCCCACTCCGCGACAGGTTCACCCAGACCGGGCGGGTCGAGCGCTAGGGCACCGGAGAGGCCGCAAGAGTGCTGCTCTGACTTTGATCGAGCTTCAGTCACAGTGACCTTTCTTTCCCTTTATCTTTTATTACTCATGTTAGTTAGTTGTGGTTTGCGATACCCCCGTGGGGTCGAAGTGGATGTTGCCTCTTTCCTTTTTGAATAATTGAATGAATTCTACGTTCTCTCTTACTTGGCCGTTTTTGAACGATGAAAAGCAAAGAAAACCGTTTGCGAAACTACTTTTAAAACGGGGTGTCGTGTGGGGCACCGAGCTTTACAAACCTTATGGGATTTATGTGTTTGCGAACTGTTTTCATAAACGATGGCGTCGTGTGGATGCCGCTTTCAAAACCTTGTGATTATTTATCCCTTCAAAACACCGGCCTCTATGCTCTAAGTGAATGCTAGAACATCATGTGAATTGTTTGGTTGTATGTGTACGAGACCCCAACTGATGTGGTTAGAGATTGTGTGTGCTACGCCTTGTGAGACACTTTGTAGTTGAGACGCCGTGCATATACAAAGGAGACTCTGCCCGTTTGCAGAGTGAATTTGTGTATGCGGCGGGTCTGGACACGCGCCGGGGAGTATTGTTTTACAAAAAAAAAATATATGGCTGATTCAGGGGCATCGGTGGCTCCTCTTCCGCGCGATTCGAACCCCCGGGGCGTGACAGCTGATTCCAAAAACGGCGTCCATTTTGCCAAAATCCACCTCCAAAATTTGCCGGAGGCTCCCGCAAACACCAAAAACTGCCAAAACTTCCGGAGCCCGCTTTTGGGCATCTGGACACAGAATTAAGCAAACAAAAAGCCATTCTCAAGCGTTTTTTCCGCGCTGAATCCAAATCCACCCTCTGTTTGGCCAAATTCCTTTTTCTAAAATTCAGCAAAAGCAGCCGAAGGCCAAAACAGCCAACCAAAGCTCACAGGGTCCATCTGTGGCATCCCTTTGATGCACCATGGCCAGATACACCATCAACAGGTGTTTGCACAGTGGATTCATGGGAAAAAGCTGTAAGGAGTTTAGGGGCCCTACATCCTCCCCCACTAAAAAAAGTTTCATCCCCGAAACAAAGAAAACAGAACAGACATACCTCAAATAGAAGTCTCGAATAAGAAAGGGTAGGCATCCCTCATCTCTGTCTCCAGCTCCCAAGTAGCCTCTCGCTCCTCATGATTGCTCCACAGGATCTTCACATATGGAATGGCCCGGTTGCGCAATTCCCTCACCTCACGAGCAAGAATCCGCAACGGGCGCTCCTCGTAGACCAAGTCCTCGCCGATCTCCAACGAAGTGAAGTCAATCACGTGCGACGGGTCAAAAACATATCTCCTCAGAGCTGAGACATGGAAGACATCATGAACTCCGGCCAGGCGCGGGGGTAAAGCAACTCTGTATGCCACAGGACCAACTCTGTCAAGTACCTCAAAGGGTCCAATAAAGCGGGGACTGAGCTTTCCCTGTACTCCAAATCTCCGGACCCCTTTCGAGGGCGAGACCTTCAAAAAGACATGATCACCAACCAGAAACTCCAGGTCTCGCCGTCGAGTGTCGGCGTAGCTCCTCTGACGACTCTGGGCTGTCACAAGGTGTCGGCGAATGACTCTGACCTTTTCCTCAGCCTCCAAAAGCAAATCCGATCCTAAAGTCCTTCTCTCACCCACGTCACTCCAAAATAAGGGACACCGACACTTGCGTCCATACAACGCCTCAAACGGAGCCATCTGGATGCTCGCCTGATAGCTGTTGTTGTACGCGAACTCAACCAACGACAAGTGCCGGTACCACCCTCCCCCAAAATCCATAACGCACGCTCTCAACATATCCTCGAGGGTCTGTATGGTGCGTTCTGACTGTCCATCGGTCTGTGGGTGGAAAGCAGTGCTAAACCTGAGCTGAGTCCCCAATGCAGAATGCAAACTCCCCCAAAAGCGTGATACGAATCTCGGGTCTCGATCTGACACAATCGAAGCAGGTATGCCGTGAAGCCTCACTATCTCATCCAGATATAACTGTGCCAAATGCTCCAGTGACCAGGTCATCTGAACCGGTAAGAAGTGCGCCGACTTGGTGAGTCTGTCAACAATAACCCAGATCGCATCAGCCCCGCTCTGCGCCCTCGGCAATCCAGCGACGAAATCCATAGTGACGTGGTCCCATTTCCACTCGGGAATTGGAAGACTCTGCAACTTACCAGCAGGAACGCGATGCTCTGCTTTCACTTGCTGGCAAGTTAAACAATGAGCTACGAATCTCCGAATGTCCCGCTTCATCCCGGGCCACCAAAACTGTGCCTTGAGGTCCTTATACATCTTAGTACCTCCAGGATGGATGGTATAAGGTGTAAAATGGGCCTCCCTCAAAATCTGATCTCTAATCTCCTGATCCATAGGCACACACACTCGGTCCCTGTACCGCAGTACTCCTGAGCTATCCACAGAAAAATCCCCTGTCTGATCCGCCTGAAGCTGCGTCCTGATCCTCATCAAGTGGGGGTCCTCACTCTGAGTGTCCCTGATCCTCTCCAACAGAGTGGGCTGCAAGACCATAGACATGAGTCTAGCAGAGACCCCAGGGGATACTACCTCCAACTGTAACCGCCTCATCTGCTCGACCAACGGCGCCTACTGCGAGATCAATAAGCTCAGACTCGTCCTCCTACTCAAAGCATCTGCCACGACATTGGCCTTGCCGGGATGGTAAAGGATACTCAGATCGTAATCCTTTAACAACTCCAACCACCGGCGTTGCCTCAAATTCAGCTCCTTTTGGGTGAACAGATACTTCAAGCTCTTGTGATCAGTATATATCTCGCAATGCTCTCCATACAAATAATGCCGCCACAGCTTCAGAGCAAACACCACCGCTGCCAACTCTAGATCATGAGTAGGGTAATTTTTCTCATAGTCCTTCAATTGCCGCGAAGCATAGGCAATTACCCTACCATGCTGCATCAACACACACCCCAGACCACTATGTGAGGCATCACTGTAGATCACAAATCCTTCCCCCATAACTGGGAGGGCAAGGATTGGAGCAGTCATCAACCTCTGCTTCAGCTCCTCAAAACAGCTCTGGCAAGTCTCGCTCCAAACAAACTTAACCCCTTTTCTGGTCAGACGAGTGAGGGGAGAGGAAAGCTTCGCAAAGCCTTCCACAAAGCACCGATAGTAGCCCGCCAATCCAAGAAAGCTCCGCACCTCGGTGATGGTCTTCGGCCTCGGCCAATCTCTAATAGCATCCACCTTGGCCGGATCCACCGCCACTCCAGCAGCTGAAACCACATGACCCAGAAAGGCAACCTCCCGGAGCCAAAACTCGCACTTTTTGAACTTAGCATACAGCTTTTTCTCTCGCAGAAGCTGTAGCACGGTCCTCAAGTGCTCCTCGTGCTCCAGATCACTCCGGGAGTAGATCAGAATATCATCGATGAACACCACCACAAACCGATCCAAAAACGGCTGAAGAATCCTGTTCATCAAGTCCATGAATGCGACAGGGGCATTAGTCAACCCAAAAGGCATCACGGTAAACTCATAATGCCCGTACCGCGATCTGAAAGCCGTCTTGGAGATGTCCTCGGCCCTCACCCTAAGCTGGTGGTAACCGGACTGCAGATCAATCTTCGAGAACACAGATGCTCCCTGTAACTGATCAAACAAATCATCTATCCGGGGGAGGGGATACTTGTTCCGGATGGTCACTTTGTTCAATTCCCTATAATCCACGCACAATCGGAGTGACCCATCCTTCTTCTTAACAAACAACACAGGTGCTCCCCACGGAGAAACACTGGGTCGGATGAAGCCCCTATCCAAAAGATCCTGAAGCTGGGCTTTCAACTCCCTTAACTCGGCTGGCGCCATCCTATAGGGTGCCTTTGAGATTGGTGCAGTCCCAGGGACCACATCAATCACGAACTCAATCTCCATCTCCGGCGGCATCGCCGTCAGCTCTGGGGGAAACACATCTGGGAACTCTCGGACAATAGGGATATCCTCGAGTCCCAGTGCCGCCGTAGGCACCTCCACAACCGTGGCAAAAAAGGCAGTACATCCTCTGCTCAACATCCTCCTAGCCCTCGCCGAGGAAATGGTCGCTGCGAATAGCGTGCTCTGGCAGCCTCTGAAGATGAACTCCTCCTGTCCTGGCTCGCGAAGAGTCACCGTCCTCTCTCTGCAGTCGATAGTGGCGGAGTACCGTGATAGCCAATCCATCCCCAACACCAAGTCAAAATCATGGAGCTGCTGCAAGACAAGCAAGTCTGCAGGCAATATCCAAGGCCCCAACTGTACCGGGCATGCCACACAATGCTCCTCGACATGCAAAATATGATCGGGAATCCGCACCTCTAATGCATGTGATAAGGACTCTAACTCTAAACCATGCAGGGATGCAAATGCTCGACTAATGAAAGAATGAGATGCTCCAGTGTCGAATAAAGTACGAGTCCGAATACCAAAGAGTAGAATAATACCTGCCACCACCAGGTCTGCCGCTGGAGAATCCGCCAACTGGGCGGCATACACCCGCCCGCTCGGCGCTGGAGGTCGGGAATCTGTAGGATAGGAGGTGGACGGCCTGCTCGCTGGAGCATAAGGCCGCTGAGCTGATGGCCGCTGCTGCTGAGGGGGATATGGAGCCGACGCAGAAGAAGGTGCCGAGGGAGTAGTAAGGGGGCAGGTAGCTCGCACATGCCCTGGCTGTCCACATCGGAAGCATCGTCCTCATCTCTGGTCACATGTATCTGACGGGTGCTGCCCCCTGCAGAAAACACACCTATCTGATGGCCGGATATGCCTCGACTGCTGCTGCTGCTGCCTCAAGGACTGCTGCTGAGATCTCTGCTGCCTGGGCTGCGATCTCTGCTGCTGGTGCTGCTGCTGATGCTGCTGCGGTCTCTGGGGTCCACCAGGCCCTCTCCTCTCTGATCGCCCACGGCCAAAAGACTGGGACTGCGGCGGCCGTGGCGGTCTCCATGAGCTGGCCTGTCCCCCGTCCTCTGGGGCTGGTCACTTCCTGTCGGAACTCTGCGCGACCGCGGCCCTCTATCTGGCCACCACCTGATCACCTCTCTCCACCCACTGTGCATGCTCTGCGGCTGCCTCCAGAGTCTGAAATCTCTGAGCATGCACCAGTGTGTAAATCTCTGGACGGAGGCCTCCCTCGAACAACTCAACCTGGTGTGGACCGTCATGAGCGACGAAGGGCACACAGTTCAGCAATTCCATGAACTCCTGAAAATAGAGATGGGCCGATCGATCGCCCTGCTGCAGATTCTTCAAGTCGTCCTCCAACTTCTTCTTCACATTGGTAGAAAAATAGGTGTCCAACACCATCCGTTTGAACTCCTCCCAAGGCAACTGCCGAGTAATCCGGAACTCCAGTGGCTCTACCCGCTGCCACCAAAAATCAGCATCTCCGTCCAAACAGTGCACCGCCATGTGCACTCGGTACCTCGGGTCGATGAAGAAGTCCCGAAAAAGCTTCTCTATCGCAGAAAGCATCTCCCAACAGCCCGGGGCTGAGCATCCCGCCCCGAGAATCTAGGTGGTCCCCGCTTAACAAACGTAGAGAGTTTGTCAGCAAAATCCCGCTCCTCCTCCGCAGTCAAAGGCTGAATAGCTCCAGGAGCCCCGCTACTCGAAGATGGTGCCGACAGCACAAAAGGTGCAACAAGAGGCACAGGGGCCTCAGGAACAGCTGGGGGTGGTGCCTCCCTCTGAGCAAGCAGCTGCTCAATCCTCTGCTCCTGGCGGCGCTGACCCTCCGCCAACTGGGCCACCAAGGCCCTCAACTCAGTAAGCTCGGGGGTTGTAGGCTGCTCTGGCTCAACAGGGGGTGAAGGGACACCCCGAGTGGGAATCCGACGTCGAGGAGGCATCCTGCCACAAGAAACCAATCATCAGCAACCAAACCCCACACGACCCAATCTGGCGAAAGTCAAAAGACATCCTCCTATTTCTGTCACCTTATGTTGTCTGCAGCCAACATAATGGTCCAACAGAAATAGGCTATGTCGATCTCTCTTCACTCACAGGAAGAGTCAACTATAAAATCACCGACTTTCGCAAAATGTTACGCCACTCACGCCCTATCATCCTAGGGTCTGTCCAAAAGCCTAGGGTTTCCTAAGTCCCAACTGACCTATCCCTAAGCTCTGATACTAACTTAATCTGTCACGCCCCGGGTGTAAACCAGAACCCGGGCCCGTCTACAGATCCGCCGAGCATGCGGTATTTCCCACATACACGAAGCGTCGGTAACCTGCTCAGATAAGAAATAATAATAAAAGAGCATAATAATCAGAGCTAAACTAAAACTACTGTATCTCAGACAGAAGCTGGAAGTAAAAGAGTACAACAGTGGAATAAAATACAGATGTCTCTCCCAGCTCACCACTAAATACAAACAGCTGGCAAAAGCCAGACCCAAAAAGAAATAAACAAAAGCTGTCTGAGAAGACCAGGTACCCACAAGCTCCAGCTACGTGCTACAACCCTCGGGTGGCTCTCTATCTAGTCTGCAATCCGCTTACCTCGATCAGTTGCTGACGGCCCAGCAACTCCCGCAGAGGACTCTGCAAAACAAAGGGGAAGAAAGAAACAAGAAAAGACAATGGGGGTAAGTACTACTATAAATAGTAGCCTCCCCTAGTGGGTAAAGCCTCAGCTCAAATATGCCCACCGGGTAATCAGAGGCAAAAGGGGAAGAAGAGAAAGGGGGGTGAAGCAATGAATGACAACTGATGAAGTGCTACCCCTAATATGCCTCTACATGATAAACCAATAAGTATGGAAAAGTATGCATCAGTATCAAGAAGCCTGTCAAAACGACCCAATCTAACGCCAGTGGACACTGGCACTGCCTGCTAATCTCATCTGTGGGGATACTGACCGACTACTGCCTGATACGGTCAGGTCCCCAACGTAAGTAACAGATCGGCCTCGGCCCGTCCGATCAAGCTCTAAAGTAATAACAGGCCGGACTCGATCCGTCCGGTCGCACACTCCAGAGTGGCACTCGAGGGGAGCGACCCACACGAGTAAGGAAATCACTGTAACAAGCATCTCTGTAACCACTATCTCATAATAGCAGGACTGGATCATGACTATGATCAAAGTGGAAAACTCCATCCACTAAAGAAAGCCCGATCCCCAAAACCCCCAATCTGATGCAACAGTAACAACCCGGTCAACCACCCAAGATCCGTGGTCGCCGCAACACCCTGTCAAAAGCCCAACCTGTCCCAAATCCCCAATACCTGGCTACACTGTCCAACACACGCTCGAACCTGAGCGACTATGCCGCAAGTCTATCGATAATAGGAGAAGAAAAGAATAAATGCATGGTTTCTCCTAAGTCAAGCCCCAAAAGATAGTGTAGCAGTAAAAGATGTCAATATTTAAGTGACCCGTTTAATCATGCATTGTCTCAATATGTTGTCCATTTTCCAAGAGTAATCAGTTCAGAGTGACATAAGCTAAAGTGACAGTCTCATAAGAATATTTAGCAATTTTATAATCCTCAACTATTATTTTAACCCTAAACATGCAGTCCAACAATTTCCGCATGGATCAAATAACAATTTATCAAAGATCAATCAACCAATAATTAATTCCCTAGAGCATGCAAGGTTACTAATAATACTTTGGGCCTCAAAAATGAGGGAACACTCTGATGTTCCTAGTGGGCATACCAAAGGAGAGGAGTACAACAACCACCCACCTGAAGTGCTAACTGTCCGGATCCGTACAGCAAGAAAATACCAAAACTCCAAATCCTTCCTCCCACAATTTTAGCACACCCGAAATATTCCTGGCACAATACAAAGCTCACTAATTACACTTAGGCTCCCAATTATTGCTCTTATAACCACATACAACCTCGGATTCAAAACTGTTAAATTATCACCTGCAGAAAGTGCCCAGGAAATTCCAAGAAAAATATCACAGCGATCCTCGCGTCGATAGCTTCGCAACGGTACCTTGCACGCCCAAATCTGAGTTCGGTAAGTCAAGATATAAATTCGGCAAGAGGCACACACATACAAAAATCTGTGCTGAAAACTGTGCACTGTTCACTGAGAAAATAGTGGTTTTCACCTCGAAATAATCCTCTGGAAAATCCAAGAAAAATACGAGCGCGTTCCTTGCGATCTGTAGATGAAAAAGTTGTAAAAGCTCGTTTCCGTCTGATGCTCGTGCGCGAAGATACGGCCAAAATGCCCCGCTGCTGTCAAGGAAATCCATACAGAAAAAGGGGTCACTGTTTGCCTCGGGATCCGTGCCAACACCTTGAAACGGGAAAGCGTGACCAAAACGAAAGATGAAGTCCTACCTCTTAGGAGTCTGCCAGCGTAAGAATCACAGCAAAATGATCTCGGGGTAGCCCAGGGGAGCTAAAACACTGTCGCTGCGCCGAAGAAGAACCCAGGAATGCAACGTCGCGCCGCGCCGTAAAATGGGGAACCTCGGGATTCGAGCCTCCTAAAATCTTGAAACTTGGCCGGAAGATCAAGGGTGAAGAGGTGAACAATTTTGCTTGAGGGGGCTCAGGCAGAAAGTGAAAGGGTTGAGAGAAAGAAAGCAAAGAAGGGGGCTCGGGTTGGTATAAATAGAGCTGGAGAAACAATTGCAAAAATACCGAATGAGTCCAGGTTTCGGGCGCCGAAATTTTTCGGGCGGCTACAGTAATGGGACCGGCCCATTACTGTTCAAGCCCGAAACGCCGTGGGCCGGCCACGTAGCCCACCGCACCGAGACCCTGGGCCCCGCTGCACCCGGCGCACCTGCGCCAGCCAGTGGCGTCGCGCCACGTGGCCCCGGCAACCCGTGCACCGCGCACGTCGCCCCGTGCACCGCGCACGTCGCGGCTGAGCCGGGCCGTACGGCCACCTGCCCTGCCGTACGACCACCTGCCCCGGTCACCGACTCCACCAATCGCGTGGACCGGGAGCACAACACCAGACCAATCACCTCACGCCACGTGTCCACCCGGTCTACCGTGCACCCGGACCAAATTCCGTGGACCGCGTCTGCAGCACCGGCCAACCGGAAAGCGCCACGTGGCCCGCCCCCGGGGCACGACCTCCGCGGTGGACCGCGCTCCTGCCCGCGCCCTCAGCCGCCTGCCCGCGGCTGCGCCGCCGCCCGCCGACGCCGCCGGCCGCCGCCGGCGATCGCCGGAGACACTGTTCCGGTGTGAACAGTAACCGCAACCCAAAAACATCAAGTAAAAAGCCCATCTTGACCGTTTTCGCGCGCTGATTCCAAAAACGGAGTCCATTTTGCCAAAATCCACCTCCAAAATTTGCCGGAGGCTCCCGCAAACACCAAAAACTGCCAAAACTTCCGGGAGCCCGCTTTTGGGCATCCGGACTCAAAATTAAGCAAACAAAAAGCCATTCTCAAGCGTTTTTCCGCGCTGAATCCAAATCCACCCTCTGTTTGGCCAAATTCCTTTTTCTAAAATTCGGCAAAAGCAGCCTAAGGCCAAAACAGCCAACCAAAGCTCACAGGGTCCATCTGTGGCATCCCTTTGATGCACCATGGGCCAGATACACCATCAACAGGTGTTTGCACAGTGGATTCATGGGAAAAAGCTGTAAGGAGTTTAGGGGCCCTACAGGTCGTGCTCCCTTGTGGATGGTCTTGATTTTCAGGCAGATTGAGCGGCGACCACTTGCATCGAGAGGATGAATCTGTGCCGCCCGGTTGGAGGGCGCCACGGTAGTGGATCGAGTTATCGCAGGTGTGATTTTATTACAGCAGTCCGAGTTAGAGCATGTTGCATTCCTGCATGGACTAGAGGCAGATTTGTTACCACGTGCACTAGAGGTACAGGTTCCTGTTGGTGTGGTGCATGTGGAGGAGGCTTTTGGATCATGTCCAATGCAGTTGAGGTCGCGAGTCATACCGGCAGACTTATTGGTAATTGTGGCAGTTCGGTATTTTGACCTTGTGCTTGAGATTGATTAGCACAATGCCACAGGATGTTTTGACTGAGGAGAGAGAGGACTTTGATCTTCGGCAAGGCAGACAAGTGGAGGCTTGGTTGTTGAGACAGTTAGAGCACACAGGCTTTAGCGACAGTGTGAGAGGTGCTTACGGCGGCACCGGGACTCAAGGATATCTCTGTTGCCCACGAGATCCCGGGTGTGATTTCACCTGAGCTGTTTGAGATGCCGCCGGTTAGGGAGATAGAGATTGCTTTTGACGGTTAGATTACGTTTGACGTGGTTCGGGGAACCGCGCCACCCTCGACAGCACCTCATTGGATATCTCCTGTAGAGCTGAGAGAGCTGATGGCGCAGTTGCAGGATCTGATGGATCGAGGGTCCTGTTTGACCCAGTGCCACGCCGTTGATATACGGTGGTGATGCCACGTCTTGGATAGATGATGATGAGGGTTCGTTGTGACTTGAGCACAGGCAGGTTCAGGTATTATTTAGGACCTTTTGATGGAGTTATACTCCGGCAGTTATTGTATGATGCGAGTACCTACTTGGAATTAGACAGCCGAGGACTTTGCCTAGATGGCGTTCAGGACCCGGTAAGGGCATTATGAGCGCACAATGAGGCCAAATGGAATGATTAATGCCCTATTGTCTCAAGATTTGAGGATTTGGGTGTTCCAGTTGTACTTGGACGGATTGGGAGTGGTGTTCCCCAAGGATATTATGATTTACTCCCTGAGTGACTTGGATTAAGAGGAGCACTTATGGATGTGCTACAATGCCTGTGTGGATGAAGCTGTATGCCAAGTAATTGAGATACAAGTTGTAGCTTCAGAAGCATACTTTCTTGGGTCACATTGTTTTAGCCGTTGGAGCGGCGGTGGAACCCGACCAAATGGATGTTATTCGAGATTGGCTGACTCCAACATTTATACTTGAGGCGAGGAGCTTCTTGGGATTGGCAGTGCCAGGAGAGCATGGCTGATGGATAATGAGACTGATACCAGCGCCAATGCTAGTATTTCCAGTGTTGGGAGATGGATTTGCGTGTTATAGTGAGACCTCCCTTAGTGGCTGTGGAATTACCGTGGGTTTACCTTCGGTCTGCGCTTCATCAGTCCAACCCTATGAGTATTGTGGTAGGACGAACCGCTGTTGTGTAGGCAGCTTGGATCCCACAGTTGAGCCTTTCAGTACGCCTATTATTTCCAGCTTTGATTGATATACCTGGGCGTAGGCCATGCCTGTTTGGGCATCAGCATTATGATCGCCTTTTGAGCCAGCTTTCAGTCCCGTTCACCGACGGTTTGGCCACCGTCAGAGTGTTCTTTCCTAGTTGATAGATCGACTTCGACCCGTGGGTCCGTTGGGGTTATGATAGCTTGTTGTGTGACCAACTGTGGCATGAGATTGTATCTCTAGAGGGTCCCTTTTGATGGTAGACCGTTGTTGAGCAGTCCACTCGGATGGTCTAGATTCGGGAGTGACCGAGTGAGGACACCTCCTTGTTAGGACTCTTTTTTCTTATTGGATGGCAGAGTGGAAATGCTTCGGGTTGCCTTGGTTGAATTGACACAGGATGTGGTTTGGTGCGTGTTGCACTGGTGGCTATTTTGTTTCCCCCAGCTTTTGATGGAGCCCTGTGGTGATTCATGTCTCAGTGCAGGAGTGTTGTGCTTTTGGATCCCTCGCCCGTGATTTCCTCGCTCCATTGAGGTCGAGGGACGCCCGTTGCGAATTATGGCTCGAGAGATGAGAGGATTGCGCAACTAGGCCATGCCGTACTGGCTGTTGTTGTTGTTGTTGAGGAGTAATCACGGGGAGTGAGAGGTGACTTGGGGAGATAGAGATAGTGATGATGAGTACCTACCCTTGATTTTGTGACACCTTTTGAGTTGTGTTAGTTTTGAGGACGAAACTTTCTTTTAGTGGGGGAGGATGTGAGGACCTGGATTCCCACGATGAGATTACTGGTTGACCAGCAGCTTCTGGAGGTCTATGTGGCGTGTCGGTGGTGTTTGTGTACAATTTGGACACAAGTGATGGACTTCGGGCTTATAATGGATCCCGTGAGTGATCGGAGGACCCCGTCGGATGCTTAGAAGTAGTTTCGCGTGAAGCGGATATTAAAATTGGACTCAGCACGAAGTTTGGATAAAAGAACACCTTCCCGGATGTCTTTGGCAATTTTTAGAGTCAGAGTTTGGCAAAACGGACATCGGATTTGGGTTCAGCGCGCGAAAACGATCGAAATAGACTACTTACTTGTATTTTTCGGAGCTCGGATGACTCGGCACGGATTTCGAGGCAGAGGTACTGTTCCGGCACGGCGGGCAGCGGCGGAGCGCGGCGGCGCGGACGCAGGCACGACGGCGGGCAGGCGCGGGCAGCGCGCAGTGCGCGGGCAGGCGCGTGGGCAGGTGCGCGGTCCACGGGCCGGCGTGCACCGGAGGGCAGGACACGTGGCAGCTTGTGACTTGTTGGTGTTGTGGGCGCGGTCCAATGGGGAAAATGTACGGGTGTACGGTGGACCGGGAGTGGACACGTGGCGGCCACTGGTTGGCCGGTCCACCTGTGCGCGGTCCACGGAGCGGGTGCAGGCCGCCTCGGGGCGCGTGCGTGCAGGGTGGCAGGCGGCGGCGCAGGCTCGTACGTGGGCGCGGTCGGTTGACTGAGTGCGCTCCACGTGTCGCCGCCACAGCGCGCCACGTGTCGAGCAGCGGATGGCCGGTGTGGCTGTCCGCTGTTCGGGTGAGACGTGGCGGCCTGTGGGCTTTTCGGGCGTGCACAGTGTTGGGCCGGGCCCAACACTGTAGCAGCCCGGTTCGTCCGGGCGCCCGGAAATGCAGCCCAAAAGCCCATTTTTCTGGTTTTTGGTTTCTTTTTCGGGTGAGGCCTATATAAAGGCCCTTTCCTCTGCCTTTAGAGGCTTTTCCAGAGCTCGTTTGGCCTAGCACCCTTCACCAAAGTTGCGGATCTCCTCGCTGTGCATCTCGTGGTGAAGGCCCGGATTTTTTGGACGCCGTGGCGTCGGCGACTTCGGCATCGTAGCGCAGAGCGACATATTTTCATCGGAGGCTCGTGATCGTCGCATTTTGGTATGAGAGGTCCACAGAGCTACCCCAACAGTTTTTTTGGATGATTTATGCGGCGTTGGATTCATGAGAGGTAGATCTACGATTCTTGTATCGTCTACTTTTCTCATATTTGAGCTTTGTTTGGGGTTCCGCGTACGTTTTTAACCCCCTTTGCCGCTGATGGAATTTCTGGATAGCGACACCTTGCCGGATTTTTATCTCCGCGCTCAGACATTGGATGGAGATGTGCCTGTACAATTTTTGCATCTACGCGTCGCAAGGATTACCGTCGTATTTTTTGGGGAATTTTCTGAGACTTTCCCGAAGGTATACTCCTTTCCCCTTTACTGTGCAGAGTATTACAGTTGTGTATGTTGTGGAGTTTCGCGCTCATCGCGTTGTGGAATTTGTAACTCGGCCTCCAGGACTCGGATTTTGACGTGCAAGTACTCGTTTCGAAGGTCTCGACGCGACGATCGCGACAGTATTTTTGTTGGATTTTTCTGAGTTCTTGCTGCAGGTGAAAAATCCGCATCTTTGGTACTGTTCCAGCAGATGGTGTATACTTGGGTATTTTTTTAGCATAAAGTGTAACTTTGGACCTTTTGTTGTACCCAGGAAGGTTCGCGAGTGTTTTGGAACACTGCTAGGAGCCGAGGTTTGCGCGACATGTATCGTGGATACGGGTTCAGCAGTTATGGTTAGCAAGTAGCCACGCTCTTCACCGACCTCAGGTTTGCCTTGGTTTAAGCACTTCAGGTGGGTAAACTTAGTAATGGTAACTGTTTAAGGGAATGGCAGGGTTTTTATGCTTGTTATGCCTTATGGGAGGTGTATTAGTGGATGTTCATGTATGGTTAAGATAAGCTTACCTGTGGGAATGTCACCCTCTATGATTGATAGCATGCCTAATTTAATGTACAATCAATATGAGCGAGAGGTAAGCATGGAAACGGCCTAGATCATGTGGATTGATGCTTACCTGATAATTGTACATGTTTGTTGAACTAGAGACTTAGCATGTGGTAGACAGGTTATTTTTATCCCACACTAGATGATATATAGATCATACATGGTTATTCATTGGCCTATTTATACGAGATTGGTATATCATAGTAGGAATACTGTAGTATGCTTTGCTACTATATGTTTTACTCTCTTTTATCGTTTTCGAGGACAAAAGCATGCTTGAATGGACATGTAGTTAGGCCATCTTTTACTGCTGCACTACTTATTGGAACTTCACTTGGGAGAAACCATGCTTTTCCTTTTCTCCTTCTTTGTGAGTCAGGCGGTCTATGTTGCTTGGGTGCGAGCAGGGGTCTGGGGTAGTGTAGCCAGGACATTGGTGTCAGGGACGAGTTGTGCTGGATTGCGGTTGGCAGGGTTTTGCGGTGACCGCGGACTTTGGGCGGTTGACCGGATATTTATTTATGTATCAGATTTCTCTAGTGGACGGAGTTTCCCACTATTTGAGTATTTTTGCATCTGATTGAGGACCAGGGTCTTCTTTAGTGGTTGGGCTTTCCCACTTTGATCATAGTCATGATCTAGTCCTGCTATATAGAGATACTTGTGATACTGATGACAGAGATACTTTACTCGTGTGGGTCGCTCCCCTCGAGTGCCACTCCGGAGTAGTCTTTAGACCGTGTTGGGTTCCGGTCAGACCGTGTTGGGTTCCGGTCATTTGGACAGTGGAGATACTGAGTTCGTGAGATTGATGACAGAGCAGGCAGTACCGGGTTTTATACCGGTTCATTTGATTGGGTTTATTTCGGTCAGATACTTTTATTGTTGCACTCGTGCCTGGGGGCTGAGTGAGGTCTAGTAGCTGTGTTTAGACCAGTGCTAGTGTTGTTGGGAGCCGTTCGGTTTGACGGTGGTCCCGTGTCGTTGTGAGTACCTTGACCGTTATGTGAGAGGTTGAGCATCATGATTCTATCCGTTCTGAGAGAGAGCGTGCATTTTGATTATAGCCTGCATGAGCCACTACTCGATAGCGAGTTAGTCCGTTTGGACGCCCTACATAATTCCTGCCCGTCAGCGGGAGGTGGTTGTAGGTGGGCGCAGGTTTGACTGGACCAGATATGGCAGTCAGCTCGATTGGGTCGATTGTGCACTTCATGTGCTAGTGGTTGCATACCATTCTTTGATTCTCCCCTCTTGAGCGTTTAGATGGAGGCATGGTAGCTGTTGAGTGTCATCAGCGTTCTTGTTCAGTTCTCACGCCTTTGGTTAGTTTATGTCTCTTGAGGACTTAGTGGGCAGACCGTCGAGTCTGGCGGTGGTACCCATTGAGAACTCCCTTTTTGGTGTAGTTCTCACACCCATTGGGGGTTTCCCCCCTCCTTTTTCCTTCCTGTCCTTTGTTTTGCAGAGTCTTAGCAGATGCTGCTGATTCTGAGGTTGTTGATCGAGGCGAGGGAGTCGCGAGCTACATCTCTACCCATCGTTGGAGAGTAGCGGTACCCTTCAGAGGAGATCTTCAGTAGATTAGTTATTTTATTTCCTCTTTTGAGAGACTGATGTAGTGAGGATATGATATGTATTGAGAGCCTGTACACTGATGTATTTATTGGAGATACCTCCCTGTTGAGTTATGAGTTTTGTATCTGAGGATATTGTACGATTATCATTTTTGGGAGGTGGACATTGTTGTATTATTTCCCAGTTGTACAGTGGTTGATTTTATTTTTACAGCAATTTTATCTTATAGCTCTGATATCTGTTAGCTGTAGCACTTTTCTTGCAGGTAGGACGCTTCGCCTATGCGGAGTTTGGCATAGGTGGCGGATCTGTTGGCGAGCTCGGGTCGCAGTTTCGACCCCGGGGTGTGACATTCTTAATCCAAATTTTCGCGTTGAGTCCAATTTTGATATACGTTTCACGCGAAGCCACTTCTAAACATTCGACGGGGTCCTCCGATTACCCACGTGATCCATTGTAAGCCCTGGGTCCATCACTTATGTCCAATTGGTGCACAAACACCGCCGACATGCCACATAGGCCTCCAGAAGCTGCTGGTCACACTGTAAAAGCCTTGCAGAGATCCGGGTCACCACAACTATCATGCCTCTATGCTCATGTACAAAGTGATGATGATAAGAATCTATCATGTTATCATAATGTCCAACTACAATGAGTAGTATTATTTATGTGGTGTCCAATGTCAAGTTTGCTATCATGTATGTCCAACTACCATGAATGTATCATCTATGTGATATTCAATGTCAAGTTTAGTTAACATAATCATTTCCTCTTGAAGACTTTCTTTGAGTCTAAGCTTGAGCCACGCCTCATGGTTCCGTGGTGGCACCCCCCAAGGAGCTATGCCAATCCAACAGCGTCCCAATCAGCACCCAATCCCGCACGGCGATCATGATGTCGCAAATGGCCAACTCCGTGTTAGTTTCTATATAAGGATCCACAAGGATCTAAATAGGTACTATCAAACACCTAGAGGGGGGTGAATAGGTGTAATATTTAAAAATCAAATCTCAGTGCAAAATAAAAACCAATGCGGAAAATAAAAACAGCACACCGAGATTTACGTGGAAACTCCAATCCAGGAGAAAAACCACGGGACCAACACGCAATAACAATCCACTAAGAAAAGAAGAATAACAAGGTGATTACCGACTCCACGGACTCAAACCCCTCCTTCAACTTCTTCGGATCTTGCGCTCCACCAATTGCACGTCCACTGCACACGTTCGAATCCACGAACGCCACTCGAATCCACGAGCACACGTTTCGAATCCACGAAACGCCTTCAACACATCGAATCCACGATGCTACGTCGAATCCACGACTCAAACTTGATAAAAGCTTCGATGGTGATCCTTTGCTTAGATTATCAATGAAGATCCATGGGAGAAATCTCTAAGCAAAGATTAGATCAATTCGACAAAAGATTTGTCTTGGAAGAACCGTCGAATTGACCTAAAAGAGGCTAAAGAGAAGAACGATAAAAATCTAGCCTCTAGGATTGCTCTCAAGTGTTTTATCAATTAATCGGTAGTTCTTGAGAAACACTAAATGTCTATTTATAGGTTAGAAACCTTTGGAAAGAGATAAGCATCAAAAACTGACTTAACAGAATTTTTCCCGCACGACGATCCGGACTGGTTCAGGACTGTCGTCTTTTTTCAGAGAATTTCCTGAAAAAACAGTTCGGGGTCCGGACTGGATTTGGCTGATCCGGAAGCGGTCCGGACTGGTTCAGGACTGGTTCAGGACTGAAATTCCGCATGAACTAAACTATGTTCGGGGACCGGACTGGATTTGTCTGATCCGGATCCTGAACATCCAACTTGTCCAGTTTTTTATTTTTATGCAATGAAAACTTATCCAAGTGTTTCTAAACTACACAAATGTATTCGGATCACCAAAATTATTTAGTTAAACGTATCTGATCATTCCGAATCCATTTTCCTTGAGATTGATGTATATGATCCATAATTCTTTAACTTCAATCTTCAAGACTCAAAACACTGAGTGTCAACTTGAGCTCTTGTTGAATCTTCTCTAAGTCTTCGATTGCTGATTGACAATTTGATCACTTCAAGACTCCGACTCAACTCACCGACTTGACTCACGAAATATGCCAACACAAAAAGCCGTAACAATCTCCCCCTTTGGCAATTTCGTGACAAAACCCAAAAATACATAAAATGCTCAAGACACTCATCTTAAACCAAAAAATCGAAACTCAATGTCATCACCAAAACATTGACTTTCTTTGCGTGAAAGATCCAATAAACAAAAATTACATTTGAACCAGTCTTAGAACAAACTCTATGACTTAGGACTTGTAGTCTTAAAGTGATGTAAATCCTGCAAAACAAAACTCCAAACAAATCAGACGTTAGTCATTAGAAATTAAATGTAAATCCTACATTTGATTCATCCTTTTGGTTCTTTTTGTTTTTCGGCTCTTTTCCTTATCTTTTTTTTCATCTCCCCCTATCTCGATGATCTCCTATCTCGATGATCTCATCTCCGTCTCTGTTCTCCCCCTTTTTTATTTGTCCTCATCATTTTTTTGTTCTCCCCATTTTTGTCACAAATTGTCAAATAGTGAATATAGACAAAGGAAATCACTAACAACATTAGTTCATAGAGAAAGAGAGATAAAAGCTCAGTTTCGGTATATAACAAAAACACAGATTTCGTACCGGTACTCGAAGGCAAAAATCACAAAAATTCTTGAAACAAATCCAAAATTTGAAATCTTTGAATTACCGATTTGCGTGCAATCAAGAAAATCAATTTAAGTGCTTGAAAATTGTGAGATCACACAGATGTCATTCAATCCAATTAATTTTACAAAAATTAAAAAGATTTACTCCGAAATCATGAAAAACAAAGATAAAACATTATAAACTGTTTTTCATGTTATATAAATCAAACACAAGCCATCAAAAATAATCTTGAGATCCAAACTCTATCAAGATGTAACGGATTTACAAAGATGACTCACAGAGATTTCCAAATGACATCAATTTGATTTCTACCCTTTCGAATTTGAGATAAGCACTAAAATACCTAAGGGTGGCTCTTTGAGCATCTTTCAACTATCCCACCTTATACCAACTAGGAGATTGTTCAAAATATAAGAACTTTGAATATGAATCTCCAAATGCTTCAACTAAAAATTTCAAAAATATTTTTCAAGCATCCAAAACATGTGGTAGCTTCACACACAAACCGGACGACCGGGGTGGCAGCTCTTTCCAACATGTGGTGGTAGTTTTCACACTCCTTTCGGATGTAACTCTTTCCACATCTTTTGCAACTCATTTATTTACCCTTGTAAGAATGCAATCTCTTACGTGAAAGAATTAAATCCCAAATTTTAGTCAATCGGCTGTCTCATATTTATCACAATGAACTCACACAACCGAGATAGGTTAAGCATCTAAAGATCACACATGATTACTAAAATTTGATGTATATAACTATCAAAAACTCTTATAATGAAATATCTTCAAAGATTATGATTATGGAGTAAAGTTGATAATTAATATGAAATTAAATTGGAGTGAATGAAAGTAAACCCTTTTTCATATTCAATGCACTCGTTCGTTAAAACCCTTTTGTTTGAAAACAAAACATAAAAACGAAAAGCATTGAGATCATGTAATGCAAAGATCAAGAAAAATATGAAAGGAAAACTAATCAAAGCATTACATGTAGTCAAAAGCTATTTAGAACTTAAGACAAGGAAAGATATCACGTTTCCGAATCCAAAATCGTCGGATCTTGGGTTGTCTTGATTCATTGTGCCCCGAAGGTAATAGCTTTGACTGTTGGTCCACCTTAGGTCTTTGCCTTGCAATGATCCACTTGTAAGATTGATGTTGTGGCTCGGACCTTTTGTGGGTTGAGTGAACTCCTTTGACTTGATGTGTCTTTTGATTTCGTTGAGTTCGCTCCGTAGATGAAGTTGTCGAAGGATTCTCCTTTCTCTTTTCCGGGCACGTCTTCATCAAGTGTCCTTCAAGTCCACATAGGTGACAAGTTCTTCCTTTCAATTTAGTTGTGGAACTTGAAGCCTTCACAGTTTGATTCTTTTTGAATCCCAAACCAACCTTGCTTGTTTGACCTAATCCGGACATACTTTCTAGTTTCTTGGAACCGGTTGAAAGCCTTTGTATGTCGGATTTAAGTTGATGTACTTGCTTGGTCAAAGCTTGATTGGTGACATGAATTTCCTCAAACTTCTTTTCAAGAAAACCAATCTTGTCCATATATGATTTTGCGTTTGTCTCCGATTGGTTTAACTTTTCTTGGAGGATTTTATTGTTATCCAATAAACGCCCTTGTTCCTCCTCAAGATCATGTAGTTTTATCTTTAAGGCATGATTCTCGTCTTGAACCTCAAGTTGTTGCTTCCTTAAATTCTTGATATGCTTGGCCATTTTCTTTGATTCCGCAAGAAGTTGTTGATATGCCTCAACGAGTTCTTTTTCGTCCGACTCCCCCTCACTTGATGACTCTTCGTTGTTGGGTTATATGTAATAATGGATCTAAATAGGGGAAAAAACACCTAGAGGGTTGTGAATAGGTGTAAACAATAAACACTCAAAAAATCATTGCGCAATAAAACCCAATGCGGAAATATAAATGAACACGCAAGATTTTTACGTGGAAAACTCCAAATCGGAGTAAAAAACCACGGGACCGATAACACGGTGAAATCCACTAGAATTAACACACGTACAAGGTGATATAACGTACTCACAGACGACTCAACCTTTTACCATACGCTCCTAGTAGATCTTCTCCGCTCGCTCCGCAACGCGTCTCGAATCCACGATCTGCGTCCAACGCCGAATCCACGGCGTTCAACGTCGAGTCCACGACGTCCGACCGAATCCACGGTCTTCACCCAGTAGCACGCTTCAAATCCACGAACGTACCTCGCTCCGAATCCACGAGAGCGGTTGCACCTTGAATCCACAAGGCCACGCGAGTCAACGCGCCGATTTTGGGGAAATCGTTGTTTTTGGGTGGTGATGATCCGCCGAATACTTAGATTAGAAATAGATCGGAAATACCATCTAAGTATTCATTAGTTTGATTCTACTCAAATTCTGAGTTTGGAAAACCTAGAATCAAACTAATCAATATAGATGAAGAAACATAGAATTAATCTAGTTATTTCCTTTCTTCTCTATATGTGGATTTATCTTTTTCGGTCGTATCGGATCTATATTTTCCGTTGTTTTCCGATTTCCCTAAGAAAAGAATAATAGGGTCTATATATAGGTTAGAAACCATTGGAAGAAGATAAGGTTAAAAAACTATCCGTTTCTGGAAATTTTCACGACGGCGATCCGGATCGGATTTACTGTGATCCGGATCGTCGTAACGAGTCAGGCAATTCCAGAAAAACAGGGTTCGGGATCCGGATTGAAGTGCCCGATCCGGATCGTTCATGTATTCCAGCAAAATCCAATGTTCGGGATCCGAATCGAAAATGACCTTTAATCCGGATCGGATTTGCTAATGAACAAGCACCCTTCGGGATCCGGATTGGACTATCTGATCCGGATCCTGAACATGTCCCATGTCCAGTTTTTGATTTTTATGCAATAAAAAATTCTTCCAAGTGTTTCTACACTACAAGAAGTATTCGGATCACCAAAAATCTTTAGTTAAACATACCTGATCCTTTTGAATTCTTCTTTCTTGAGATTGAGGTATATGATCCAAACTTCTTTCATCTTCAATCTTCAAGACTTAATACTTTCACGAAATGCGCCAAAACAAAATCCTAACAATCTCCCCCTTTGGCGGTTTCGTGACAAAACACAAATCCACTAAAGAAAATTCAAAAAGATATTTTTGTTGCTATCACCATACAACAAAAATTTACAATGGAGATCCAAAAATTTAAATACATGAGATAAACTCCTAAAACAGACTCTAGACTTAGACATCTGTACTCTCTGCAAAAAGAAATCATTCTTGACAAAAAGAGATCGTTAGATACCTCAAGAATATTTAGCATTCAAAACCTAGCAGAGATAAAGTTTATACTCATCATGACATTTAGTAAATCAGATATGTAATAAGATCACAATCAAACATTGACATATCTTCTAAGCAATAAGATTCCAAATGTCATAACTTTGCTTTGTTAGTAATCAAACAACTTGTTAGTAATAATACATGTCCAAATAGTTAGTCGAATAGTTAGTAGGGACATGCAACAAATCACAAGATAAAACCAGAAGTTGTGATACTTACCTTTCACCAAAGTCAAAGTTCTCACAAAGTTCTCTCTAAACTCTCTCCCCCTTTTTGTCACTAAACTTAGCCAAAAATACAAAATTTAAGGAGAGTTAAAAGTTTCAAAAACATGAAAAACCTGAGAACTAAGATTAACAGAGACTAAAAACTGAAATCCTGCACAAAAGATTAAAATCCTGCACAAAAAGAAAAAAAAAAGAACGTGAGGCAAAAATTAATCAATCATCCGAGTCGGTCTCATCCGAAACACTGCATCCCATCTTCGAGAACATTTTCTTCATGAATTTCTTCATCGAAGTGACTGACTTAGTCAACGTGATCTGGGAGGCCGTAATGATCTCAAGCTCCTCTGAAATACGCCGCTGTTCCTTGGTGATTTGTTCATGTTCAAAAAATAGGCGATGTTGTTGCTTGAAAATTGAAGTTACCGATGCTTCATCATGTGTGCCGGGTGTTTGTTGAGATGGAGAGGCAGAGGTGCCCACACACGGTTTCTTCTCAGTCGAAGGCGTCGGAGCAACATGTGGCAATTTGTGAAGGGACTTCACAATTGTTGACTCATCTATCATCCCCCAACAGTGTTGATATGATGTCGAGCTGATATCAATTTCAAACTTTTTCAAGATCCTCATGATGATCAATGGAAATGGAAGTCGCTCAGAAGGATGAGGATGCTCAACATATCTTGACATTCTATTCCAAATTATGTAGGGAATGTTCATGTTCAATCCTACAGCCTCAGAAGGATGACCTATGAGATATAAGAACAACATTCTATCCCATCTCACTACCTTTGTCTGCATGTTAGGGAGAATGTTGTAACACGTGATGAAGTTAAGAAAGCGGTACTCAAGCCGAAGTTGTTTGGATTTTACAGATTTACCATCTGCTGATTCAGTTCCTTCCAAACAAATTGCTTCTATCACGGTTTGCCACAAGGCATTTGTCAAACTTCTTCCCGTCAAAAAGTTGATCCCCGATCGGTTGGAGTCCATTCCTAGGACATCGCCGATTAACTGTGGAGTGATTTTAAGTGTCGTTCCTTGGATATTTGTATAGAAATGCATTGAAGCACATTCATCTTCTTGAAGATGTCTTGCATTTGTGTAAAAGGTTCTTACACGATACAAACAATACCCAAGTAATTCGGGGAATCGGCAGACTTGGATGAGATTAGCTTGCTCAATTAAATTCCCAAATTCTGGTGAGTGATTTCGGAGAGCTTCAATGTTGACATGTCGTTCACCGATGCATTCACGATGTTCAAAAGTTCTAAGGCGATCAGTGTTAACGACCACTTCTTCCACGCGAGGCAGGGAGTCAGGAACTATCGGCTTGTTGATGTTAACGTCTCGTGGTAGTCCAAAGCGTCGAGCCAGACGTTTTCTTTTCATAGAGATAGTTGGTGCAGACAAAGGTGCTTTCCCTGTGTCCATGGGTGCCTTTCCTTTTGATCGATCGGAAGCCTTTTGTTCAGGTTTAACGGGCATTGATTCATCATCATCCGTAACTTGTCCCAATCCACCTCATCATTATCTGCTTTAGTCTCTGAATCGCTGATAAGATGAAATTCACCTTTTCGTTGAGGTTTCTTAGCTCTTTTTCAGTTTGTTGGTTGCTCGAGTATGCACCATTGTGACTAACAGCAAGATGATCCATGAGAATTCCATTGCTGTGCGTGCTTTAAGAAGTTTGAAATCCTGTGAATACCAACTCAAGAACACATGAAAATTTGTTAATTTTGAAAAATTTGAAAAATTATACCCAAAACAATCCTAATCATGTAGAGAGACTAAGAATCAAATTAGTTTTGCCAAAAGAATTTTAAAAATAGACCAATTGCATGATTTTCAAAAATTCCTATATATGCCCTAAAACCCAAATTTTCAGAATCGAAGCCCCAAAAATTCGTTAATCAATAGAATACTAGCATATAATCAAAACTAATCTACCCATAGTTCTTATTTCAAAAGAAAATTGACCAAAAAAACCATTCACAAATTAAAAAGTCCATGATTTCTACTCACGTTTTGAGCAAACAAGGAAAAACAGTGAAAAAACCGAGATTTTGATCAATAAACTTACTTGGAATCGAAGAAACTCGAGTTTGAAGGCTCCAAAGAAGGCATGAATCTAGAGAGAGAAGCTCTGGAGTCTTAAGAACAAAAGATTGCAATAAAAGAAATCAAAAGCCCTCTTGTTCGAATAAAACCCTAGCCGTGATCCGGATCGGGATCGAGATTTCAATCCGGATCGGCTACCCGCAGGAAATACCTGCGTTCGGGATCCGGATCAAACTTGTCCGATCCGGATGGCTCCAACTTTTTCTTCAGAAAATTTAGGAAAAATCCAGAAAATCCAGAAAAACGTATGTAAGCACTTTTAGCACATCAATTTAAACAAAAATCATCGTTTCATGTCAAGAGAACTAAATTATGCTAAATCTATCAATAACATTCCAATAATGACATGCAAAATTTACAGAAAATTAAAACCTTAAAGTTGATGTCAGTCAAACACATCCATCTGATCTTATGAGTAAGGCGTTTATCAAATCATTATAGGTAAAAGAAAATGAAGTACCAAGATCAATAGATGTTTGAAATCCCAAATAATTATATAATGTATCTAGTCAATCTGTTGAAGAAGTGGCTCTTTGAGCATCTTTCATTAAAAATCCACCTTATACCAACCTTGAAATTTGACGGAGTCAAGTATTTCAATCATGCATTTTATTTAATCAAAAATAACAAAAACCATGCTTGGTATACATGTGGTAGCTGTCACACAGTACTCGGACGACCGAGAGCGGTGGTAGCTCTTTCCTCCATGTGGTGGTAGTTTTCACATCCTCATTGGGATTGTACTCTTTCCACTCTTTTGAGCATTTTACTTCTTTGGACTCCCCCTCAATGGCTATCAATAATTTAAGATATAAAGTATTCAACCAAGGATGATCTCGAATCATACTCGACTAA
>CM055072.1:28479404-28517149 GCA_029204045.2 Tillandsia leiboldiana
CGTCACTATAAGACCAATTACCGGCTGGTCTAAGGAGGGCTGGAGATACTATTCATCATGCCTATGAATACGCTGGTGCGTTAACGAGTCTGAACGGTATGACCGTGAACTCATGACAAACACTCCGAGTTCATGGATGTTTTTCGGTAAGTCCGGTTCCCGAGACGCACTTGGAACTTCAAGCAGTCAACTACCACTAAAAGATTGCCGCGACTGTCGGCCCCAAGCGTGATGCGTTAACTTTTAACGGAAACCCATTAGTCCTAGAGACTAAGAACCCGTCTCGCCCTCGCTGGGCAGGAAGGAGTACAGCCGCCTGCCTCGAGGGAGACGGAGAGGATCCGAACGAACTTATTCTACGATGGGATTTCTTACTAATATCTATGGTAGGGAGAAACATGAAGCGAGGTGGAGGATTGGGTGCTGTTACGGGTGATGTCCCTGTTTCCGAGGGGCAGTTGAAACAATGGCGCCCGGTTTGCCGCATCGAAAACGGTGGTCTTGCTTCTGGGGACATTCGGTCACTTGGTGTATTCCACCGCAATTGATGCAAGACTTTGTCCACCGACCATTGTCCTCCCGTCGGCGCATTCGTGGTTCCTTGTTGCCATCTCAGGTATTTAGGAGGCCGGCTCCTCTTGGTATGCTCCTCTCCAAAAACAAGGTCGAGCTCGTTCTATCCCCGCCGTGATGTGAGCTCTCACGTCGGGCTCGTGAAATCGCAAATCAGTCGTGCTCCACTGTGGGGGCTCTATCGACCACCTCCTAGAAGGTGTGCAAACCCGCGTTTGCACCACCTTGTAGATGTCGCTTCGTAAACCACATTCACAAAAAGACGGGCTTTGTGAGATTTCTCTTATAATAGGGGGAAACACATTGGTCAACCTCACAATTTGCCGTTGATAACCCGTAACTGTCTGACTTCCTTTCTTGATGTGCTTCAGGTCATCTTCCATCTGCTGTTTGATGCTGTCGGAGAGAAATGCCTCAAACCGTTTTTCTCACAAACGTGGTCCAAGATGGCAAGGCGCGGTGGTTTGCCCCCGGCGTAAGTCCGAGTTGCTGGTGTTAGTGCTATGAAGGCGTCGTCGGATGAACCGAGGTATCTCGGTCACCGAGGTCGGAGAAGGGGCAACCGTAGTCTCGCTGACCGCCACCGACGGTCGTCACTGGTGCGGTTGGTCCGGGCAAAGAAGCCTGGGCGACCTCCATTGGTAATGTCGACTGTTGCGCCCACTGCCGCATTGTTCCAATAGGGTTGCCAACTGCCGGCCCACTTTGTAGTTGTTGTCGGAGCAGCTGATACTCCGCCGCTATTGGCACCGTACTTTCTACCCTGCGTTCTCCGCTGATAAACCCCTTCGGGCCATTAATCGCTACATACAAAGAAACCAAGTCAACCCTAGACCTATCGGGTCTAGCACCGCGACCCTACAGACGTACTAAAATTAAATCCCCCAGTTCACTTTATTAATCAGTAGTTAGTGTATTGCGCCCGTGGATGTTGGGCCCCGACTGTTGTGTTAAAGTTTACCGCTCTGATACCATCTTAATCTGTCACGCCCGGGGGTTCGAATCGCGCGGAAGAGGAGCCACCGATGCCCTGAATCAGCCATAATATTTTTTTTTGTAAAACAATACTCCCGGCGCGTGTCCAGACCCGCGATACACAAATTCACTCTGCAAACCGGGCAGAGTCTCCTTTGTATATGCACGGCGTCTCAACTACAAAGTGTCTCACAGGCGTAGCACACACAATCTTAACCACATCAGTTGGGGTCTCGTACAACATACAACCAAACAATTCACATGATGTCTAGCATTCACTTAGAGCATAGAGGCCGGTGTTTTGAAAGGATAAATAATCACAAGGTTTTGAAAGCGGCATCCACACGACGCCATCGTTTATGAAAACAGTTCGCAAACACATAAATCCCATAAGGTTTGTAAAGCTCGGTGCCCACACGACACCCCACGTTTTAAAAGTAGTTTTCGCAAACGGTTTTCTTTGCTTTTCATCGTTCAAAACGGCCAAGTAAGAGAGAACGTAGAATTCATTCAATATTCAAAAAGGAAAGAGGCAACATCCACTTCGACCCCACGGGGGTATCGCAACCACAACTAACTAACATGAGTAATAAAAGATAAAGGGAAAGAAAGGTCACTGTGTCTGAAGCTCGATCAAAGTCAGAAGCAGCACTCTTGCGGCCTCTCGGTGTGCCCTAGCGCTCGACCCCGGACGGTCTGGTGAACCTGTCGCGGAGTGGGAGTCAGTGACAAGAAATAACATAATAAGCAAATAGGGCTAAATCAGGCAACCACGATAGAAACCAGAGCAACCAACAATGAAGCACCATGTGCAAACCATACAATGCTGAACCCGTGCAAACAATATAATGCAGAACCTCGTGCAAACAAACCGGGCACCTCCCCCGGCAACCACACCGAGCACCTGCCTCGGAGACCCCTACCGAGCACCTGCCTCGGCCGCGAGCACCCACCTCGGCATCATCCACCATAACCACACCATGTATCCAAAACGACATCGGGCACCTTCCCCGATGCCCACCGCCGAGCACCTGCCTCGACATCACCGCTCACAACCCCACCATGGGGCCCCCATTCCTAACGCCACCACCGCGTGGGGTACACGGGTCAACGTACCACTTTTCCGGAAAAGCACACCCTTTGCGGTGGCCAAACCGCGGGTGTGCGTGTAGCAATCTCGAGCCTCATCCGAGCACCATCCTCGGCAAACCAGACCGAGCACCTGCCTCGGCAACCAAATATCCACACAATAGCTTTAACAGGGTTAGCAAATGTAAACATGCAATTACTAAGATCTTTGTGCGTGTAGCAAAATCTCGAGCCTCATCCGAGCACCATCCTCGGCAACCCAGACCGAGCACCTGCCTCGGCAACCAAATATCCCCACATGGCTTTAACAGGGTTAGCAAATGTAAACATGCAATTACTAAGTTCTTACCCCTTTTCCCATAACTCCGGAAACCAAGACAATGGAAGAGTCCCCACGCGACCCATAGTCGCATACTATAAAGATAATAAAACACAAACCTGTTGCCGGAGTTAACAATATTCCAACAGTTCAACTTTAATGTTCTGAAAGGTCACGTCGATCACATGCCCCCGACGCTAGTATGCCCCGAAACAACCCTACCTTTGTTCGGATAGGCGAACTGCCCGCCCGGTCTTCTACAGCGACAGCCGTAAATCCGGAGGTCCACATCACCCACCAAACCCCTCAACAAAATAAACATAGCAACAACGAAACTGTGCATAAAGAGGTTCTAAGGGGTACCCACCTTGTGTGCGTCGTCCTGCGTTCGTCCAGTCCGCGTCTGTGCACCAGTCGCCAACAGCGTCCCGCACTCCTGAAGGAACAAGGGCCAAGTCAAAGCTTAGAAGTCCGAAGCTTACAACGACTCCCAACAGCGTGCAGCGGAGTTCTTCGCACAGCACCGGCCCGTGCGACGGACACTCTGCCTTGGCGCAGCCCCGCGCGGCACCAGCCCGCCCGGGGCGCCCCTCCTGCGGTGCGGGGCGACCCCGCGCGGCACCAGCCCGCGCGGGCGCCCCTCCTACGGGCGGCCCCGCCGCGGCCGGGCGCCGCGCGGGCGCGCTGCTCGCGGAGCGGGGCGACCCCGCGCCGGCACCAGCCCGCGCGGGTGCCCCCCTCTTGCGGGCGGCCCCGCGCGGCCGAGCGCCGCGCTGGCGCGCTGCCCGCGGTGCGGGGCGGCCCGCGCGGCACCAGCCCGCGCGGTTGCCCCGCTCTTGCGGGCGGCCCCGCGCGGCCAGAGCGCCGCGCGGGCGCGCTGCCCGCGGTGCGGGGCGGCCCCGCGCGGCACCAGCCCGTCGCTGGCGCCCCCTCTTGCGGGCTGGCCCCGCGCGGCCGAGCGCCGCCGCGGGCGCGCTGCCCGCGGTGCGGGGCGGCCCCGCGCGGCACCAGCCCGCGCGGGCGCCCCCCCTCTTGCGGGCGGCCCCGCTGCTGGCCGCAGCGCCGCTGCAGGGAGCCCGCTGCCCGCGTGCGGGCCGGCCCCGCGCGGCACCAGCCCGCGCGGGCGCCCCCTCTTGCGGGCGGCCCCGCGCGGCCGAGCGCCGGCGCTTCGGCGCGCTGCCCGCGGTGCGGGTCCCCGGCCCCGCGCCTTGGCACCAGTCCGCGCGGGCGCCCACCCTCTTGCGGGCGGGCCCCGCGCGGCGCGACGCCGTGCGGGGCGCGCTGCCCGCGGTGCGGGGCGGCCCCGCGCGGGCACCAGCCCGCGCGGGACGCCCCCCCTCTTGCGGGCGGCCCGCGCTGGCACCAGCCGCGCGGGCGGCCCCTCTTGCGGGCTGGCCCCGCGCGGTTCCGAGCGCCGGCGCGGGCGCGCTGCCCGCGTGTGCGGGCGGCCCCGCGCGGACACCATCCCGGCGCGGAGCGCCCCTCTTGTGGCGCGGCCCCCCCCGCGGCGCTGGCCGAGTGTCGCGCGGCGCGCTGCCCGCGGCGTGGGGCGACCCCGCGCGGCACCTGCCCGCACGGCGCCCCACCCGCGGCCGGCCCCGCGCGCAGCGATGCGCGACGGCGCCGCCCCCTCCTCCCTCCTCGTGACCAACAAAAGAAAAAAGAAAGGGAGATTCCCCCAAACGGAAACGTTTCCGACTCACCTCGATATGCGAAAGAGGAGGAGAAGGAGGGATCGTCCGCTTGCCTCCACCGGTCCACCCTTGCCCGTGCGCTTGGTTATTCTTTGCCGGCGGCTACGAGGGAGGAAGAAGAGGAGAGGCGGCCACCAAAAGAAAATAAGAGGAACCCTAATCCTCTTTCCCACACGGCTATATATATATACTAAAAGAATTAGGGTTTACCTTAAAAGGTGTGCGGGCTGCCAACACGGATCCCGAGGCGTCTAAAGGGGTCCGAACTTCAAAAATTTATTCTGGGAGAACCGGGAGTCGGAATCCGAAACCGATCGCGTCCCCGTTCTCTGTTTCGCGAGCCCTTCCGCCTAAAAATGTCCGCGAGTCCCGACGGACTTTCCGGAAAAACACTAAAAATTGTCCCACAGTCGGACAGTCGTAAGAAAGGGATAACGGAAAGGGTAACGGAAAAGCCAGGTCTTACATCACTCACCAATAAAAACAAGTTTCGTCCCCGAAACTTAACTCCCGCCTGCGGCGAAGAGGTCCGGGTAGCACTCCCCCATCTTTGACTCTGGTTCCTAAGTTACCTCACATTCTTCCTGGTTGCTTCACAGCGCCTTCCCATAGGGGGATCGTCCGGTTGCGCAACCTTTTTGTCCTCTCGTGCTAAGATCCGCATCGAGGTTTGGCAGTAAAGCCAACCGGTATGTCACCGGCCTACGCGCTCCAACCTCCCGAAAATCGGGTCATTGACGCCAACCAACAATGCCAAGAGCTCGAACCATTAGCAATACGCAACTCATTTACTTAAGGCGTTCTGTCACACCGCCAGCGATCTTGTCCTGACTCAACCCACCTGGACGTCTATGGCGTACTGTTACAACGCCTCGGGTCTTGGCCCGTCTCACCTCACCTGGACGTCTAAGGCGTACTGTTACAACGCCTCGGGTCTATTGTCACAAGGCCGGAAGTTGGACCTATTTAACCCTTAACTAAATAGCCAACATAAAAGACAACTAAGTCTTCACCTCCTTATTGGGCAGGAGGGTACGAAGCATTACTTCTAAGGGTTCCTCTGGGGTCGTGGCCAAAATTTCTCTTGTACGAGGTCTTCCTTGCTACTACCTCCCTCGTAGCCGAAACGTCTGCTTTCCCCCGCCGGTCGCTGATGTTCGCTTTCACCTGTTGGCACACCAGAAATTGCGCCACAATTTGTGCCACATCGCTCTTTCGATTTGGGCCACCAGAAGGTCTGCCATAGATCCCTGCACCTCTTTGTACCTCCGGAATGCGCGGTATAGGAGGTATTATATACTTTGGCTAGATTTTCTTCCCTCGTTTCTAGCTTATCGGGCACACGAATTCGTCCCCGGAACCTTATTACATCCCTGAGTCACTCGTAAAAATTCCGCCTTGCTCCGAGGACATTCTGTCTTGCACCAGTTGTAGTTACGTGTCCGTCGATGGGTCTCCCAAGATCCTCTTGGAGATTCGTCAGACTAGATCTTATAGTCCTTTCCGGGCTTCGGCTGTATGAGCACTGGCGCCTGTGTGCGTCTGTCTTTATGTTCTTTGAAACTCCTTTGGCACTGGGCTGTCCAGACGAACCTCTACCCTCTTTGGGTTAGTCGATTTAGGGAAGTGGCCTCCCACGAAGCGTCTGTAATGGCCTGCCCGTCCTAAGAAGCTTCGGATCTTCGTCACCGTTGTTGGCCGAGCCCAATTGGCCACCGACTCGATCCTCCTCGGATCCACTGCAATTCCAGATGTCGAAACGGTACGCCCCAAAAAGTCCACCTCACGGAGCCAAAACTCACACTTTATGAGTTTGGCATATGGTTGCTGATCCTGGAGGGTCTAGGGGATTACTCGCGAGTGTTCCCCATATCCCTTGTCCGTTGTGAGAGTAGATCGGAACGTCCACTATAAGACCACATTACCGGCTGGTCTAAGGAGGGCTTGAGTATCCTATTCCTCATGCCTATGAATACCGCTGGTGCGTTAACGAGTCTGAACGGTATGACCGTGAACTCATGACAACCACTCCGAGTTCATAAGGCTGTTTTTCGTTAAGTCCGGTTCCCGGAGACGCACTTGGAACTTCAAGCAGTCAACTACCACTAAAAGATTGCCGCGACTGTCGGCCCCAAGCGTGATGCCGTTAACTTTTAACGGAAACCTCATTAGTCCTTAGAGACTAAGAACCCGTCTCGCCCTCGCTGGGCAGGAAGGAGTACAGCCGCCTGCCTCGAGGGGTAGCCGGAGGATCCGACCGAACTTATTTCTACGATGGGATTTCTTCTAATATCTATGGTAGGGAGAAACATGAAGCGAGGTGGAGGAGTGGGATGCTGTTACGGGTGATGTCCCTGTTTCCGAGGGGCAGTTGAAACAATGGCGCCCCGGTTTGCCGCATCGAAAACGGTGGTCTTGCTTCTGGGGACATTCGGTCACTTGGTGTATTCCACCGCAATTGATGCAAGACTTGTCCACCGACCATTGTCCTCCCGTCGGCGCATTCGTGGTTCCTTGTTGCCATCTCAGGTATTTAGGAGGCCGGCTCCTCTTGGTATGCTCCTCTCCAAAACAAGGTCGAGCTCGTTTCTTATCCCCGCCGTGATGTGAGCTCTCCCGTCGGGCTCGTGAAATCGCAAATCTGTGCTCCACTGTGGTGGCTCTATCGACCACCTCCTAGAAGGTGTGCAAACCCGCCGTTTGCACCACCTTGTAGATGTCGCTTCGTAAACCATTCACAAAAAGACGGGCTTTGTGAGATTCATCTCTTATAATAGGGGGAACACATTTGGTCAACCTCACAATTTGCCCGTTGATAACCCGTAACTGTCTGACTTCCTTTCTTGATGTGCTTCAGGTCATCTTCCATCTGCTGTTTGATGCTGTCGGAGAGAAATGCCTCAAACCATTTTTCTCGGAACGTGGTCCAAGATGGAAGGGCGGTGCCCCCGGCGTAAGTCCCGAAGTTGCTGGTGTTAGTGCTACTGAAGGCGTCGTCGGATGAACCGACGGTATCTCGGTCACCGAGGTCGGAGAAGGGGCAACCGTAGTCTCGCTGACCGCCACCCACGGTCTCGTCACTGGTGCGGTTGGTCCGGGCAAAGAAGCCTGGGCGACCTCCATTGGTATTGTCGACTGTTGCGCCCACTGCCGCATTTGTTCCATAAGGGTTGCCAACTGCCCGGCCACCTCTTGTAGTTGTTGTCGGAGCAGCTGATACTCCGCCGCTATTGGCACCGTACTTTCTACCCCTGCGTTCTCCGCTGATAACCCATTTCGGGCCATTAATCGCTACATACAAAGAAACCAAGTCAACCCTAGACCTATCGGGTCTAGCACCGCGACCTACAGACGTACTAAAATTAAATCCCCCAGTTCACTTTATTAATCAGTAGTTAGTGTATTGCGCCCCGTGGATGTTGGGCCCCGACTGTTGTGGTTAAAGTTTACCGCTCTGATACCATCTTAATCTGTCACGCCCCGGGGGTTCGAATCGCGCGGAAGAGGAGCCACCGATGCCCCTGAATCAGCCATATATTTTTTTTTGTAAAACAATACTCCCCGGCGCGTGTCCAGACCCGCCGCATACACAAATTCACTCTGCAAACGGGCAGAGTCTCCTTTGTATATGCACGGCGTCTCAACTACAAAGTGTCTCACAAGGCGTAGCACACACAATCTCTAACCACATCAGTTGGGGTCTCGTACACATACAACCAAACAATTCACATGATGTTCTAGCATTCACTTAGAGCATAGAGGCCGGTGTTTTGAAGGGATAAATAATCACAAGGTTTTGAAAGCGGCATCCACACGACGCCATCGTTTATGAAAACAGTTCGCAAACACATAAATCCCATAAGGTTTGTAAAGCTCGGTGCCCACACGACACCCACGTTTTAAAAGTAGTTTTCGCAAACGGTTTTCTTTGCTTTTCATCGTTCAAAACGGCCAAGTAAGAGAGAACGTAGAATTCATTCAATTATTCAAAAAGGAAAGAGGCAACATCCACTTCGACCCCACGGGGGTATCGCAAACCACAACTAACTAACATGAGTAATAAAAGATAAAGGGAAAGAAAGGTCACTGTGACTGAAGCTCGATCAAAGTCAGAGCAGCACTCTTGCGGCCTCTCCGGTGCCCTAGCGCTCGACCCCGGACGGTCTGGGTGAACCTGTCGCGGAGTGGGGAGTCAGTGACAAGAAATAACATAATAAGCAAATAGGGCTAAAATCAGGCAAACCACGATAGAAACCAGAGCAACCAACAATGAAGCACCATGTGCAAACCATACAATGCTGAACCCCGTGCAAACAATATAATGCAGAACCTCGTGCAAACCAAAACCGGGCACCTCCCCCGGCAACCACACCGAGCACCTGCCTCGGAGACCCCTACCGAGCACCTGCCTCGGCCGCCGAGCACCCACCTCGGCATCATCCACCATAACCACACCATGTATCAAAATGACATCGGGCACCTTCCCCGATGCCCACCGCCGAGCACCTGCCTCGACATCACCGCTCACACCCCCCACCCATGGGGGCCCCCATTCCTAACGCCACCACCGCGTGGGGTACACGGGTCAACGTACCACTTTTCCGGAAAAGCACACCCTTTGCGGTGGGCAAACCGCGGGTGTGCGTGTAGCAATCTCGAGCCTCATCCGAGCACCATCCTCGGCAAACCAGACCGAACACCTGCCTCGGCAACCAAATATCCACACAATAGCTTTAACAGGGTTAGCAAATGTAAACATGCAATTACTAAGATCTTTGTGCGTGTAGCAAAATCTCGAGCCTCATCCGAGCACCATCCTCGGCAACCCAGACCGAGCACCTGCCTCGGCAACCAAATATCCCCACAATGGCTTTAACAGGGTTAGCAAATGTAAACATGCAATTACTAAGTTCTTACCCCTTTTCCCATAACTCCGGAAACCAAGACAATGGAAGAGTCCCCACAGCGACCCATAGTCGCCATACTATAAAGATAATAAAACACAAACCTTTGCCGGAGTTAACAATATTCCACAAGTTCAACATTAATGTTCTGAAAGGTCACGTCGATCACTGCCCCCGACGCTAGTATGCCCCGAACAACCCTACCTTTGTTCGGATAGGGCGAACTGCCCGCCCGGTCTTCTACCGCGACAGCCGTAAATCCGGAGGTCCACATCACCCACCAAACCCCTCAACAAAATAAACATAGCAACAACGAAACTGTGCATAAAGAGGTTCTAAGGGGTACCCACCTTGTGTGCGTCGTCCTGCGTTCGTCCAGTCCGCGTCTGTGCACCAGTCGCCAACAGCGTCCCGCACTCCTGAAGGAACAAGGGCAAGTCAAAGCTTAGAAGTCCGAAGCTTACAACGACTCCCAACAGCGTGCAGCGGAGTTCTTCGCACAGCACCGGCCCGTGCGACGGACACTCTGCCTGGGCGCAGCCCCGCGCGGCACCAGCCCGCGCGGGCGGCCCTCCTGCGGTGCGGGGCGACCCCACGCGGCACCAGCCCGCGCGGGCGCCCCTCCTGCGGGCGGCCCCGCGCGGCCGGGCGCCGCGCGGGCGCGCTGCTCGCGGAGCGGGGCGACCCCGCGCGGCACCAGCCCGCGCGGGTGCCCCCCTCTTGCGGGCGGCCCCGCGCGGCCGAGCGCCGCGCGGGCGCGCTGCCCGCGGTGCGGGGCGGCCCCGCGCGGTACCAGCCCGCGCGGGTGCCCCGCTCTTGCGGGCGGCCCCGCGCGGCCGAGCGCCGCGCGGGCGCGCTGCCCGCGGTGCGGGGCGGCCCCGCGCGGCACCAGCCGCGCGGGCGCCCCCTCTTGCGGGCGGCCCCGCGCGGCCGAGCGCCGCGCGGGCGCGCTGCCCGCGGTGCGGGGCGGCCCCGCGCGGCACCAGCCCGCGCGGGCGCCCCCCTCTTGCGGGCGGCCCCGCGCGGCCGAGCGCCGCGCGGGCGCGCTGCCCGCGGTGCGGGGCGGCCCCGCGCGGCACCAGCCCGCGCGGGCGCCCCCTCTTGCGGGCGGCCCCGCGCGGCCGAGCGCCGCGCGGCGCGCTGCCCGCGGTGCGGGGCGGCCCCGCGCGGCACCAGCCCGCGCGGGCGCCCCCTCTTGCGGGCGGCCCCGCGCGGCCGAGCGCCGCGCGGTCGCGCTGCCCGCGGTGCGGGGCGGCCCCGCACGGCACCAGTCCGCGCGGGCGCCCCCCTCTTGCGGGCGGCCCCGCGCGGCCGAGCGCCGCGCGGGCGCGCTGCCCGCGGTGCGGGGCGGCCCCGCGCGGCACCAGCCCGCGCGGGCGCCCCCTCTTGCGGGCGGCCCCGCGCGGCCGAGCGCCGCGCGGGCGCGCTGCCCGCGGTGCGGGGCGGCCCCGCGCGGCACCAGCCCGCGCGGGCGCCCCCTCTTGTGGGCGGCCCCGCGCGCGGCCGAGTGTCGCGCGGCGCGCTGCCCGCGGCGTGCGGCGACCCCGCGCGGCACCTCCCCGCACGGCGCCCCACCCGCGGCCGGCCCCGCGCGCAGCGATGCGCGACGGCGCCGCCCCCTCCTCCCTCCTCGTGACCAACAAAAGAAAAAAGAAAGGGAGATTCCCCCAAACGGAAACGTTTCCGACTCACCTCGATATGCGAAAGAGGAGGAGAAGGAGGGATCGTCCGCTTGCCTCCACCGGTCCACCCTTGCCCGTGCGCTTGGTTATTCTTTGCCGGCGGCTACGAGGGAGGAAGAAGAGGAGAGGCGGCCACCAAAAGAAAATAAGAGGAACCCTAATCCTCTTTCCCACACGGCTATATATATATACTAAAAGAATTAGGGTTTACCTTAAAAGGTGTGCGGGCTGCCAACACGGATCCCGAGGCGTCTAAAGGGGTCCGAACTTCAAAAATTTATTCTGGGAGAACCGGGAGTCGGAATCCGAAACCGATCGCGTCCCCGTTCTCCGTTTCGCGAGCCCTTCCGCCTAAAAATGTCCGCGAGTCCCGACGGACTTTCCGGAAAAACACTAAAAATTGTCCCACAGTCGGACAGTCGTAAGAAAGGGATAACGGAAAGGGTAACGGAAAAGCCAGGTCTTACATCAGCGCGCGAAAACGGTCAAGATGGGCTTTTTACTTGATGTTTTTGGGCTGCGGTTACTGTTCACGCCGGAACAGTGTCTCCGGCGATCGCCGGCGGCGGCCGGCGGCGTCGGCGGGCGGCGGCGCAGCCGCGGGCAGGCGGCTGAGGGCGCGGGCAGGCGGCTGAGGGCGCGGGCAGGAGCGCGGTCCACCGCGGAGGTCGTGCGCCGGGGGCGGGCCACGTGGCGCTTTCCGGTTGGCCGGCGCTGCAGACGCGGTCCACGGAATTTGGTCCGGGTGCACGGTAGACCGGGTGGACACGTGGCGTGAGGTGATTGGTCCGGTGTTGTGCTCCCGGTCCACGCGATTGGTGGAGTCGGTAACCGGGGCAGGTGGCCGTACGGCAGGGCAGGTGGCCGTACGGCCCGGGTCAGCCGCGACGTGCGCGGTGCACGGGGCGACGTGCGCGGTGCACGGGTTGCCGGGGCCACGTGGCGCGACGCCACTGGCTGGCGCAGGTGCGCCGGGTGCAGCGGGGCCCAGGGTCTCGGTGCGGTGGGCTACGTGGCCGCCCCACGGCGTTTCGGGCTTGAACAGTAATGGGTCGGGCCCATTACTGTAGCCGCCCGAAAAATTTCGGCGCCCGAAACCTGGACTCATTCGGTATTTTTGCAATTGTTTCTCCAGCTCTATTTATACCAACACGAGCCCCCTTCATTGCTTTCTTTCTCTCAACCCTTTCACTTTCTGCCCGAGCCCCCTCAAGCAAAGTTGTTCACCTCTTTACCCTTGATCTTCCTGCCAAGTTTCAAGATTTTAGGAGGCTCGAATCCCGAGGTTCCCCATTTTACGGCACGGCGCGACGTTGCATTCCTGGGTTCTTCTTCGGCGCAGCGACAGTGTTTTAGCTCCCCTGGGCTACCCCGAGATCATTTTGCTGTGATTCTTGCGCCGGCAGACTCATAAGAGGTAGGACTTCATCTTTCGTTTTGGTTGTGCTTTCCCGTTTCGAGGTGTTGGCACGGATCCCGAGGCAAACAGTGACCCCTTTTTCTGTATGGATTTCCTTGACAGCAGCGGGGCATTTTGGCCGTATCTTCGCGCATGAGCATCAGACGGAAACGAGCTTTTACAACTTTTTCATCTACAGATCGCAAGGAACGCGCTCGTATTTTTCTTGGATTTTCCAGAGGATTATTTCGAGGTGAAAATCACTGTTTTCTCAGTGAACAGTGCACAGTTTTCAGCACAGATTTTTGTATGTGTGTGCCTCTTGCCGAATTTATATCTTGACTTACCGAACTCAGATTTGGGCGTGCAAGGTACCGTTGCGAAGCTATCGACGCGAGGATCGCTGTGATATTTTTCTTGGAATTTCCTGGGCACTTTCTGCAGGTGATAATTTAACAGTTTTGAATCCGAGGTTGTATGTGGTTATAAGAGCAATAATTGGGAGCCTAAGTGTAATTAGTGAGCTTTGTATTGTACCAGGAATATTTCGGGTGTGCTAAAATTGTCGGAGCAAGGATTTGGAGTTTTGGTATTTTCTTGCTGTACGGATCCGGACAGTTAGCACTTCAGGTGGGTGGTTGTTGTACTCCTCTCCTTTGGTATGCCCACTAGGAACATCAGAGTGTTCCCTCATTTTTGAGGCCCAAAGTATTATTAGTAACCTTGCATGCTCTAGGGAATTAATTATTGGTTGATTGATCTTTGATAAATTATTATTTGATCCATGCGGAAATTGTTGGACTGCATGTTTAGGGTTAAAATAATAGTTGAGGATTATAAAATTGCTAAATATTCTTTTGAGACTGTCACTTTAGCTTATGTCACTCTGAACTGATTACTCTTGGAAAATGGACAACATATTGAGACAATGCATGATTAAACGGGTCACTTAAATATTGACATCTTTTACTGCTACACTATCTTTTGGGACTTGACTTAGGAGAAACCATGCATTTATTCTTTTCTTCTCCTATTATCGATAGACTTGCGGCATAGTCGCTCAGGTTCGAGCGTGTGTTGGACAGTGTAGCCAGGTATTGGGGATTTGGGACAGGTTGGGCTTTTGACAGGGTGTTGCGGCGACCACGGATCTTGGGTGGTTGACCGGGTTGTTACTGTTGCATCAGATTGGGGGTTTTGGGGATCGGGCTTTCTTTAGTGGATGGAGTTTTCCACTTTGATCATAGTCATGATCCAGTCCTGCTATTATGAGATAGTGGTTACAGAGATGCTTGTTACAGTGATTTCCTTACTCGTGTGGGTCGCTCCCCTCGAGTGCCACTCCGGAGTGTGCGACCGGACGGATCGAGGCCGGTCTGTTATTACTTTAGAGCTTGATCGGACGGGCCGAGGCCGATCTGTTACTTACGTTGGGGACCTGACCGTATCAGGCAGTAGTCGGTCAGTATCCCCACAGATGAGATTAGCAGGCAGTGCCAGTGTCCACTGGCGTTAGATTGGGTCGTTTTGACAGGCTTCTTGATACTGATGCATACTTTTCCATACTTATTGGTTTATCATGTAGAGGCATATTAGGGGTAGCACTTCATCAGTTGTCATTCATAGCTTCACCCCCCTTTCTCTTCTTCCCCTTTTGCCTCTGATTACCCGGTGGGCATATTTGAGCTGAGGCTTTACCCACTAGGGGAGGCTACTGTTTATAGTAGTACTTACCCCCATTGTCTTTTCTTGTTTCTTTCTTCCCCTTTGTTTTGCAGAGTCCTCTGCGGGAGTTGCTGGGCCGTCAGCAACTGATCGAGGTAAGCGGATTGCAGACTAGATAGAGAGCCACCCGAGGGTTGTAGCATGTAGCTGGAGCTTGTGGGTACCTGGTCTTCTCAGACAGCTTTTGTTTATTTCTTTTTGGGTCTGGCTTTTGCCAGCTGTTTGTATTTAGTGGTGAGCTGGGAGAGACATCTGTATTTTATTCCACTGTTGTACTCTTTTACTTCCAGCTTCTGTCTGAGATACAGTAGTTTTAGTTTAGCTCTGATTATTATGCTCTTTTATTATTATTTCTTATCTGAGCAGGTTACCGACGCTTCGTGTATGTGGGAAATACCGCATGCACGGAGGATCTGTAGACGGGCCCGGGTTCTGGTTTACACCCGGGGCGTGACACGACCTCTGTCTCTGCTCACATTGAGGTGACGAATAGGGTCCTCCGCAGATAACAAGCCCACGCTACCGCTGCGCCACTCTGATAAAGACGCTAATACTGACATCGGGGTCCACCCGATCTCAGGTGTCTTAGAAATCCACTACCCTGGAAAGAGAAATCAGAAATGTCTCTGCCGGCCGATCTGTCCTCCATCACTCGGCGTCTAGCACTAATATCCAGAACTCGCCTCTGGCGGCAGATCCCTATCCAAAGGAACAGTAGCACCATGCTCCATACACAACTCCTACTCCAACGAGGCGTCAAAACCTGTAACGGAGGGACTGAATAAACTGAAAAGTATCCTGGCGCAATCCACTCCCAGTCTCACATATCCTATGCGCCTCGTCCCTCGAAACCTGGAGCGCGCAGTTCAACAACTGCATAAACTCTCTCGCACAGGGAGGCTCTCAATTGATCACTCCATCATCACCAACCACGACTCCACCTCCAAAGGCTCCAAACTCAATCTTACGAGTCGGGGTGGTTCATCTGCCAAATCTGGCTCAATAGATCACTCGCGTCCCCTCAGCTCACCCGCTGTCAACTATCCACCCTGCCTCGGTGCCTCGCCACTAAACATTGGCACAGAGGGGGCTACTCACTCCATCGGTGCCACAGAAATCCCCGCCCCTGAGGATACTGCAACCGAGTGGTCTCAGAAGGAAGCTCTGTCGAGTGCCCGCTGCTCCAACAACTGTGTCACTAAAACCAGCTGCTCTGTCACGCCCCGGGGTCGAAACTGCGAACCGGGCTCGCTAACAGATACGCCACCTATGCCAACCCCGCATAGGCGAAGCGTCCTACCTGCAAGAAAAGTACTACAGCTAAACAGATATCAGAGCTAAAAATAAAAACCTGCTGTATAACTAAAATCAATCACTGTACAACTGGAAATAATACAACAATGTCCGCCTCCCAAAAGAATAATAATAATACAATATCCTCAAATACAAGCTCTGAACCTAACCGGGAGGTAACTCCAATAAATACATCAGTGTACAGTCTCTCAATACATAATATATCCTCACAACATCAGTCTCTCAAAAGAGGAAGGTAAAACAACTAATCTACTGAAGATCTCCTCTGAAGGGGTACCGCTACTCTCCAACGACGGGTAGGGATCTAGCACGCGACTCCCTCGCCTCGAACAACCACCGCAGAATCCGCAACACCCGCTAAGACTCTGCAAAACAAGGGAGAGGAAGGGAAAAGGAGGGGGAAGACCCCCAAAGGGTGTGAGAACTACACCAAAAAGGGAGTTCTCAGTGGGTACCACCGTCAGACTCGACGGTCTGCCCACAAAGTCCTCAAGAGACATAAACTAACCAAAGCCGTAAGGACTGAAATACGAAAGCTGGAGACTCTCAACGGCTACCCTGCCTCTATCTAAATGCTCAAATGGGGAAAACTCAGATAAAGATATGCAACACACGCACACGAGGTGCTCAATCGACCCAATCGAGCTGACTGCCACATCGGGTCCAGTCAAACCTGCGCCCACCTACAACCACCTCCCGCTGACGGGCAGGAATTACGTAGGGCGTCCAAACGGACTAACTCGCTATCGAGTAGTGGCTCATGCAGGCTATAGTCAAAATCCACTCTCTCTCTCAGAACGGATAAACTCAAGATCACCAAGCCTCTCGCACAATGGTCAACAACTCACAAAGACCTCGGGACCACAGTCCCCAAATGGATCCCAACAACACTAGCACAGGTCTAAACATAGCTACTAGACCCCACTCGGTCCCCCTGACACGAGTTCGACAAAAAGGTAAATATCTGTAATAAACCCAATCCAAAGTGCCGCCAGTAAAACTGGCATTGCCTGCTCAGCGGAATCTGCACACATGGCTCGAAACCACGGGACCGGCCCGCACGGCTCGCATCCCAAAAAGTATCAGACCGGCACACATGGCTGGGTCCGAAAAGCCTACCTCCGGAGTGGCGCTCGAGGGGAGCGACCCGCACGAGTAAAGTATCTCAGTAACAAGTATCTCTGTATAGCAGGACTTTGATCATAAATCTGATCAAAGTGGGAAAACTCAACCACTAAAGAAAGACCCGACCTCAATCGGATGCAACTAAACGATAAGTGGGAAACTCCATCCACTAGAGAAAACTGATACCCAATCTGGTGCATAAGTAAAACATCCGGTCAACCGCCCAATGTCCGCGGTCGCCGCAACACCCCACAACTAATCCAACCTGTCCCAAACACCAAGTCCCGACTACACTACCCAGACCCCTGCTCGAACCCGAGCAGCACTGACCACCTGACTAACAAAGAAGGAGAAAAGGAAAAGCATGGTTTCTCCTAAGTCAAGTTCCAATAAGTAGTGCAGCAGTAAAAGATGGCCTAACTACATGACCATACAAGCATGCTTTTGTCCTCAGAAACGATAGAAGTGGGTGAAACATATAATAGCAAAGCATGCTAAAGTATTCCTACTATGGTATACCAACCTCTCCCAAATGGATCATTCCTTGCTTACCTCTCGCTCATATCGGTTGTACATCAATTTTGCCTGATATCAGTCATAGAGGGGTGACATCCCCACAAGTGCACTTATCTTAACCATACATGAACATCCACTATTAACCCTCCCATAAGGCATAACATGCATATAAACTCTTAAACAATTACCATTACTAAGTTTACCCACCTGAAGTGCTTAAACCAAGGCAAACCTGAAGTCGGTGAAGTGTGCAGACGCTCACAGTCCGAAATCTGCTAAAGCTGCACCCTCGGTACATGTCGCGCAAGCCTCGGCTCCAGTCAGCTGAAAATACCCGGAATCCACTATCTCCAATTCCAACAGGTTCAGAAACACTCGCGAACCCTCCTGGGGACAACAAAAGGTCCAAGGTTACAGTTTATTCCCCAAAATATCCAAGTATATACAACATCAGAAAACAGCCCCGAAGATGTGCAGTTTTCACCTGCAGAACGGATTCTGAAAAATTCAACATAAATACTATCGCGATCGTCGTGTCGATACCTTCGAAACGAGCACCTGTACATCAAATTCCGAGCCCCGTAGGCCGAGTTACAAATTCCACAATACAGGGCGCTCACAAACACACAACCACACATCTGTATTTCCATGCACAGATAAAGGGAGAAAAATATACCTCCGGGCAAGGCACAGTAAAAATCCAGGAAAAATACTGTGATAATCCTCGCGTCGAGTAGATGAAAAAGGTCCAAAGGCTCGTCTCCATCCGATGCCCGGTTGCGGAGATAAAAATCCGGCAAGGTGTCGCTGTCCAGAATTCCTCACAGAAAAAGGGGTCCCAGTAAGCATGGAAAAACTCCTCGAAAAACACTAAACGAGGGAAAGCTGAAAATACCAAGATCGTAGCTCTGTCTGTCGCGGATCCAACGGCGAAGAAATCGCTCGAAAAGGTGGTCGTAGTAGGCAGGGGGAGCTCGCGCACCGAAACGCGACGAAGGGGAACCCAAATGGACGAGCGTCGCGCCGCACCGTAAAAATAGAAACCTCGATAAGCGTGCCACCAAAAATCCTAGAAATCCTCCAGAGGGTGCGCAACATGAAGGGGAACATCTTTACTGAAGACACCTTGGCAAGGGGAGGCTCGGAAATGCGGCAAAAGGTGTGAAGAAGGAGGCTTGGATCCTTTAAATAGGCTGCCTGAAACAATTCGGAAAATACCGAACATGTCCCAATTTCCGGGCGCAAGGGACTTTCGGGCGCGCACTGTAGCAGCCCAAATCTCCCATGTGCCTCCACATCTGTAGAGTACCGAGATTTCGGATAGCGCACCGACCCCGTGAGATGGCGTGGTGTGGATAAATCGCCGACGTGTGTTCCATTTTGGGTTACAGATGAGTTCGGGTCGATTCGGATCAACGCGGAAGCCCCGGCTTGATTCGGAGTTTTTCGGGCATTGTGCGCCGATAGAAGACTGGTTTCGGGGAAGCATCGACTCCACAGTGGAGTGCAGAAATTTTGGAAATACTTGGAACATGTGTATTTTCAGATTACAGCGGAGTTCGGGAGGTTCCGGACAGGTGCGGAGGCTCCGAGGGCAAAAAGTGACTTGGAGTTGGCTTAAATGAATGATTTAATTTAATTATTTAATTAAAGTTATTTGGTCTGAGATGAATGAAAGAGAAGAAAAGATTAATGGAGTGAATGAAAGTGAGAAGTGGGGTTGGATGTAAATTAATTGTGTTGGAGGGTTATTAGATTTATTTTCTTGCTTTTGCTGTCAATCACTTGTTTTTAATTAACCCACCCTTAATTAATGAGCCTGCCACCTCACCCTCTTCTTCAACTTGAAAACAGGGGAAACCAAAGGGAACAGAGGGATGAGAGAAAGAGAGAAAAGAAGGATGAAGAAGAAGAGAAAGATGAAAAAGAGAAGGTGGGATGAGTTATTGTGGATGAACTTCCTGCTTGAGGCCGCTTGGAGCAAGCGGAGCGCGCGCGCGTCGAGCTCGGCGAGGTAAGTTACAGTGTTTATTTTGTTGGAGAAGAGCTCGGATTGGGTTTATGTTGGATTTTTTCCTGTATGGTTTTGCCCTTGTGTTGGCTGGGATGGAGGTGCTGGTGTAGGGTTGGCTGACAGCAAGCAGTAGGGGGATCGCGCGGGCGAGCGGCTGCGCAGCTGGCGCCGCGCATGTGCGCGCGGGCGCTGCGTGTTAGAAAAATTTATCTTTTCAAATTAGTATTTTTAAATAATTTAAACTTGATTTAAACTCAAAATAATATAAAACAAAGTTTAGATGAAGCCTGTGAATGTCGAGGCGTGCGTGAGCACTGTCCTAGTAGCAAGATTGCCCCTCTACGTGCGAGGCTCCGACAATCACCCCTAGCGATACAACGACCACTGTCCACCCCGTCGGCAACGACTCCGGGATGGTGCGTAGCGAACCCAACGTCTTTCAGAGATCCAGCAAAAATAGAAGCTCCAAGAGGAAAATGTGAATCACAATGTATTGTGGCTTAAATTAAGAGAAGAGATTGTAGCTTGAGTAAGTCAACAAAGCTTGCTCTTCTTCTCCATTTAAAGAGCCCAAAATCCACAAGAGACAAGCTCCAACGGATCTATTCTCGGGCAGCCCACAAAGGCCCTTCCCAAGGAAGGCCTTTGGGTAGCCCGAGAAACAAGTTTCCAATATAGGCTTAAATGCAAAACCAAAAGTTAAATGGACCAAGTTAAAATTGCGCAAGCCCGGCCCGGCCCGTGTGTGTGTATTGGAAAAGCCTTGCTCACAATTCCTAACCAATACATACACAAAAGAGGGAGTAAATAAACCCACTCTACATGTGATGAATTTCCGATGTGGGACTAAACATCACATGTAGAGGGGAAATGGGTTTGGGCTCCCAGGCAAAGTCCATTGACATTGGGCTGCCCAGAAAAACCCAAAGGCCAAAAATACAAGATTTAAATCACAAAAATTAATTAAAACCCAACAATCCCCACATGATTTAAAACTTGTAAAAACGAAATACAAAATAAAGTAAAAGAAAAATAAAAACTAAAACAGATGCTGGATCCCTTATACCACGTATTCGGCGAAGGTACCTTTCGGGTTTGAACCTTCACTTAGTACAGGTCTATGTACATCCGAGGGCACAATGGTGGACATCGCTTTGAACCAAGGCCGGTGAATCGGATTTCCACAAACAGTACACATGGTACAGCCGTTTAGGTTCTATGCGGGTTAGCGCTTTTATGGCCATGCGCTCATATCGATTCATGTGTGTTTTTAGGGAACCGCCCTCTTCCCACAGTCGCGGCCTCACGACTACACACATATAGTAGGTCCTGATAAGGGTGCCTGCAAGGTCACACCCTGCCTCAAGGGTCTCGGAACCATTCAGGGTAAAACCCTTACTATCCACTTGCATAAATGAGCACTGTCGCCATAGGGATGAGTATATAAAATCAGTGCTCCGCACAACTACCAATTCGACTTGTTTCTACCCATTGAACCTCCAAGAGGTTGGGTTGCCGTCGCCGGTAGTTTCTATTATGGGCTAAGCCCCATCCCCCTCGATGATTCTAGGATCACTGTCCTAGACAAACCTTTAGTAAGCTGATCAGCTAGGTTCTTTGCAGATCTCACAAATTCCAATGCAATTACATTTTCCTTAATATTCTGCCGAATATACTTTTGTCTTACTTTCATAAATCTATTCATCTTTGTTTCCACATTTTCTTGAGCACACTTGTCAATAGCAGATCTACAATCACAATGTATACAGACAGGTGCCAAAGGTCGCTCCATCAATTGTTGGTTTTTGGATCCCTAAAGATCTAAATAGGTACTATCAAACAACTAGAGGGGGGGTGAATAGGTGTAATACTTATAAAACCAATCTCAGTGCAAAATAAAAACCAATGCGGAAATAAAAAACAGCACACCGAGATATACGTGGAAACTCCAATCCAGGAGAAAAACCACGGGACCAACACGCAATAACAATCCACTAAGAATAGAAGAATAACAAGGTGATTACCGACTCCACGGACTCAAACCCCTCCTTCAGCTTCTTCGGACCTTGCGCTCACCGATTGGATGTCCACGCAATAACAATCCACTAAGGAAAGAAGAATAACAAGGTGATTACCGTCTCCACGGATTTAACCCCTCCTTCAACTTCTTCGGACCTTGCGCTCCAACGATTGCACGTCCACTGCACACGTTCGAATCCACGAACGCCACTCGAATCCACGAGCACACGTTTCGAATCAACGAAACGCCTTTAGCACACCGAATCCACGATGCCACGTCGAATCCACGACGCAAACTCAGCCGGTAAGAATATTGGCTTCGATGGTGATCCTTTGCTTAGATTATCAATGAAGATCCATGGGAAAAATCTCTAAGCAAAGATTAGATCAATTCGACAAAAGATATGTCCTTGAAAGAACCGTCGAATTGACCTAAAAGAGGCTATAAAGAAGAACGATAAAAACCTAGCCTCTAGGGTTGCTCTCAAGTGTTTTATCAATTGATCGGCCGTGCTCCCCCCGTTTTTGAGAAACCCTAAAAGTCTATTTATAGTTTAGAAACCTTTGGAAAGAGATAAGAATAAAAAACTTACCTTATCTGGAAATTTTCAGGACGGCGATCCGGATCGGATTTACTGTGATCCGGATCGTCGTAACGAGTCAGGCTATTCCAGAAAAACAGGGTTCGGGATCCGGATTGAAATGCCCGATCCGGATCGTTCATATATTCTAGCAAAAACCCATGTTCGGGATCCGGATCGAAATGACCTTTGATCCGGATCGGATTTGCCAATGAACAAGCACCCTTGGGGATCCGGATTGGACTGTCTGATCCGGATCCTGAACATGTCCCATGTCCAGTTTTTGATTTTTATGCAATTAAAAATTCATCCAAGTGTTTCTACACTATAAGAAAGTATTCGGATCACCAAAATTATTTAGTTAACCATACCTGATCCTTTTGAATACTTTCTTCTTGAGATTGATGTAACTGATCCACAATTCTTCAACTTCAATCTTCAAGACTCAAGACACTGAGTGTCAACTTGAGCTCTTGTTGAATCTTCTCTAAGTCTTTGATTGCTGATTAACAATTTGATCCCTTTAAGACTCCGACTCAACTCACTGACTCAACTACTCAACTCACGAAATATGCCAACACAAAAAGCCGTAACATCAATGGCAAGTCATATAGAAATTCTCTAATCCACTTAGCCTCTGCTACAGTGGTATCTAAAGCTATTAATTCAGATTCCATTGTACTTCTAGCTATCAATGATTGTTTCGATGACTTCCAAGAAACAGCTGCTCCGCCAAGGAGAAAAACAAATCCAGTTGTTGACTTCACATGAGCTGTATCACTTATCCAGTTAGCATCACTAAATCCTTCTAATACAGCAGGGAAACCACAAAAATGTAATCCATAAGATACAGTGCCTTTCAGATATCTTAAAACTCTTTCTAAAGCATTCCAATGCTCTCTATTTGGGCTATGGGTATATCTTCTCAATCTGTTCACAGCATATGCTAAATCAGGTCTAGTGTAATCTACAAGATAACCTAGAGATCCTATAATCTGAGCATACCTATTCTGTCCTATAGGATCACCTTTATTCTTCTTAAGATGTACACTAGGATCATAAGGTGTAACAACAATCTTGGAATCAAAATATCCAAATTTCTTTAACACTTGTTCGCAGTAGTGAGATTGGCTCATAATAATTTCATTTGATTTTCTTATGATCTTCATATTCAGAATCACATCAGCTTGTACAAGATCCTTCATATCAAAGTTATTATTAAGTAATTTCTTAACATCCATTATTACATCCATATTTGTTCTAAAGATCAAGATATCATCAACATACAAACATAGGATTACTATCTGTCCATTGTATTCCTTAGAGTACACACATTCATCAGACATGTTCACATGAAAACCAGCTTTCACAATTAAAGAGTCAAATTTCAAATGCCATTGCTTAGGAGCTTGCTTAAGTCCATATAAAGATTTTGTTAACTTGCAAACTTTGTTTTCATGTCCAGCAACAATAAATCCCTCAGGCTGCTTCATATAAATTTCTTCCTCTAACTCACCATTTAGAAAAGCAGTCTTAACATCCATCTGATGAATAATCAAATTATGGACAGAGGCTAAAGCTAGCAGAATTCTAATAGATGTAATCCTAGCTACAGGAGCATAGACATCAAAATAATCTACACCAGGCTTCTGGGAAAAACCCTGAGCTACAAGTCTAGCCTTATACTTATCTACAGACCCATCTGGTTTCAATTTCTTCTTAAAGATCCATCTACATCCTACAGGCTTACAACCTATAGGTAAATCAGATAATTCCCAAGTATGATTCTGTAGAATAGATTGCATCTCCAACTTAACAGCTTCTTTCCAAAATGATGCATCTACAGAAGTCATAGCTTGGTCAAAGGTGGAAGGGGTATCTTCTACAAGAAGGACACATAAATCATCACCAAAAGTCTTCTCAATCCTAGGACGCTTACTTCTCCTAGGTTCAGACTCTTCTATAGGTTCACTAGTACTGAGTCTACTAGATCCACCTATAGTCTCCACAAGAACAGGTCTATCTATTCTAGTTCTAAAAGGAAAGATATCCTCAAAGTATACTGCATCCCTAGCTTCAATAATTGTATTGTTAGAAATCTCATTAACCTCAGAATTTACCACCAAGAATCTATTAGCATTACTACCATCTGCATAGCCTAAGAAAACAGTATCCACAGTTTTAGGACCAATCTTTCTCTTCTTATTTTCAGGAATCTTTACTTTAGCTAGGCAACCCCACACTTTAAAATAATTCAGATTAGGTTTCCTACCCTTCCAAATTTCATAAGGAGAAACATAAGAACTCTTGTGGGGAATCCTATTAAGAATTATACAAGCAGTCATCAAGGCTTCACCCCACAAGTTCTCGGGTGCACCAGAACTAATAATCATTGAATTTACCATATCCATCAAAGTTCTATTTTTCCTTTCAGCTACTCCATTAGATTGAGGTGAATAAGGTGCAGTCACTTGATGTACTATTCCAAATTCTTGACAGAAAATAGTCATCTCATTTGATGTATATTCACCTCCTCGATCAGATCTTAAAATCTTAATTTTCTTATCCAATTGATTTTCAACCTCAGCTTTATAGATCTTAAATTTATTCAAAACTTCATCTTTATTCTTAATCAGATAAATATAACAATACTTTGAATGATCATCAATGAATGTTACAAAATATTTGCTTCCACCCCTACTGGGTCTACATCCATCACAAACATCACTGTGAATAAGTTCTAGCAGATCAGAATCTCTATCTACAGATCTAAATGGTCTTCTAGGTTCCTTAGCTTGCACACATATTTCACATCTATGATCCTTTGAAACAAACTTAGGAATTAAATCAAAATTCATCAATCTCTTAATAGTATTAAAATTCACATGTCCCAATCTTCCATGCCAAACATTAGATGAAACAACATTCAAAATCATACTTTCATTCACAGAAAGTTTAAATAAACCATCACTCAAAAATCCTTTCCCAATAAAATTCACACCCTTAGTAATTACTACCCTATTACATTCAAAAACAAACTTAAAACCTTGCTGAACTAAAAGAGAAGCACTAAGCAAGTTCTTCCTAAGATCAGGAACATGATGCACGCCGTACAAGGAAAGAGTCTTCCCAGAGGTCAACTTCAGGTCCACTCGACCAGTCCCAAGCACGCGCGAAGATGCTGCATTTCCCATGTTCACTGATCCTCCACTTGAGTCCTGATAAGTGGAAAACCAAGAACGGTCAGAGCAAGCATGTACATTTGCTCCAGTGTCAATCCACCAATCAGAAGAACTAAGAGCAAGGTTAACCTCGGGTAAGCTAGTTCCTAACCTGATAGTGGAGCCAGAAGGGTTGGGTACAACAGTCAACATGTTCAACTGACGCTCAGGAGGAGCTCCCTTCTTCTTTGGCGCGGAAGGCCGAGTCTTGCGATAATAGCAGTCCTTCGCAAAGTGGTTCGTCTTCCCGCACACAAAGCATCCAGAATTCACTCCACTCCCCTTAGGTGCAGGCTTCTTAAAGTTTGGGTTGAACTTTCTATGTTGGAAAGGCTTCTTCTTAAAGTTTCTAAAGGGTTGGAAATTTCTACCCTTAGGTTTCGGGTTCTCTACTAGGTTGGCTTGGGTAGAAGGCTCGCTAGGCTTTTTATCTCTAGCTCGGTTGGTTTCTTCTATCCTAAGAGATCTTAGGACAAAATTCAGGGAAAGTTCTCTTTGATTGTGGTTCAGATCATTGGCATGGCTAGACCAGGAAGGAGGCAACTTATCTATTAAAGTGGCAACTAGAAAACTCTCATCTAGATCTATACCACTAGATCTAAGCTGCTCAATAATGTACTCAAAATCCTGTAGTTGGTCAGACATTGGTTTACTATCTACCAATTTAAACTTGAGCAAATCTGAAGCTTGGTATCTCTTCTTAGTAGGATCAATCTGGCCATACTTTTGTTCTAAGAAAATCCAGAGTTCCCTAGCAGTCTGACTACTACAGTAAATATCATAAAGCTTATCAGAAAGGGTGCTAAGGATCCGGTTCAGACAATGATAATTAATCATAGCAGGATCAGTAGGAGGCACAGGTATAGGTGCAGGTGCAACACCAGGAGGAGTAGGAGCACTCTGAGACTGGCTGCGAGTCTGAGGGCGATTTGCCACAGACTGAATAGCACCATCAGGTGCAGTTTCATTACCATTCTCAACAGGATCTGAGATGGCAGAAACAAGTCCCAGTGTGGTGAGCCAGAATCGCATTTGATTCTGCCACCTTCTAAAATTACGACCATCAAAAGTAAATGGTTTCGCCGAATACGAATCATCCATTAAATCTGTTTAAATAAAAACCTACTACAATGTCACAAAATTATTCTAGATTTAAAACAGTTAATCTAAGTTGACAGTTTTAAAATTTTAATTAACATCAAAAAAAAGGTTAAACTATATTTTAATTAGAGAAATAAGATTTTCCTATCAATTGTATATATCAAATTTTAAATAACAGTATAATAATCAAACAATATATATATAACTGTATTTTAATAAATAGTGTGACAGTTAACCGGTTATGTTAAATTATAAAGTAAACTACCACAACAGTATTATCAACTAATTAGGTCTACTAGTAGTATTAAATATATTAATACTAACAAAAGTGTTGAGAGGGCTGAGTCGGTCTAAGGCACCAGATTAAGGTTTTGGTGAATTTTAAAGCAACACTGTACAGAAGTTTGAAATTAAACAGCGTAAGGATTATATAGCACAGTAGAAACAACACTCACAGTAACAGTATTATCACAATAATATATGCTAACAATAGATCAACTATTTAATTAAATATTCTAATTAACTGTTTATCTTAATCACAGGCAACAGATCAACTATTTAATTAAATATTCTAATTAACTGTTTATCTTAATCACAGGCAACAGTATTTCACTAATTATGTGAAATGATAAAATGAATGAAATCTTGCTTCTAGATTGTTAGAAAAATTTATCTTTTCAAATTAATATTTTTAAATAATTTAAACTTGATTTAAACTCAAAATAATATAAAACAAAGTTTAGATGAAGCATGTGAATGTCGAGGCGTGCGTGAGCACTGTCCTAGAAGCAAGATTGCCCCTCTACGTGCGAGGCTCCGGCAATCACCCCTAGCGATACAACGACCACTGTCCACCCCGTCGGCAACGACTCCGGGATGGTGCGTAGCGAACCCAACGTCTTTCAGAGATCCAGCAAAAATAGAAGCTCCAAGAGGAAAATGTGAATCACAATGTATTGTGGCTTAAATTAAGAGAAGAGATTGTAGCTTGAGTAAGTCAACAAAGCTTGCTCTTCTTCTCCATTTAAAGAGCCCAAAATCCACAAGTGACAAGCTCCAACGGATCTATTCTCGGGCAGCCCACAAAGGCCCTTCCCAAGGAAGGCCTTTGGGTAGCCCGAGAAACAAGTTTCCAATATAGGCTTAAATGCAAAACCAAAAGTTAAATGGACCAAGTTAAAATTGCGCAAGCCCGGCCCGGCCCGTGTGTGTGTATTGGAAAAGCCTTGCTCACAATTCCTAACCAATACATACACAAAAGAGGGAGTAAATAAACCCACTCTACATGTGATGAATTTCCGATGTGGGACTAAACATCACATGTAGAGAGGAAATGGGTTTGGGCTCCCAGGCAAAGTCCATTGACATTGGGCTGCCCAGAAAAACCCAAAAGCCAAAAATACAAGATTTAAATCACAAAAATTAATTAAAACCCAACACTGCGCAGGCGCTGCGCAAGCGCCCAGGCGCGCGCGTAGCGGGCCCAGGGCGCCGCGCAGCTGCCGCGGCACCTGCAGCGGCGCCGCGCGGCAGCTGCGGCAGGCGGGGGGGGCGCCTTGCGGGCAGCGACTGGGCCGCGCGTTTCGGCGTGCGCAGGGCGTTTTTGCGCGGCATTTTCGTCGACCCCGTGGCTTCTCTCCTTGCCAATGAACGCGCGCAATTTTTTCCTTTTTGGCAGAGCTTGTCTGACAGGTTTTCCTTTTTCCTCTCTCTGTGTTGATGCAGCAGCTTGGGTGCTCACGGCAAGCTCGGTGCCGCGCGAGCTGTTGGCGCCGACGGTGATGGCACGTGGATCACCATCAGATTTTGGAGCCGGGGCAGTGTGGGAGCCTTCACTTCTTGAGAATGTGCTGTAGAATTTGTGAATATAATAGATGAATGTATTAATGTGGTTTGTGAGGGCAGTGTGTGAAGTGTGTGTGCTGCAGAGAGTTGTGTGGGCAGATATTTAGTGTAGTATGGTGTTGATGCTTGGAGGCTTGGTTGTGCTATTTATTGGCTGTGTGTGCACAAGGTGTGTGTAGGGGGTGCTAGTGTGTGTGTGCAGGGGAGGTAAAAATTTGTGTGATGTGAGTTTGAGTGTGCTGAAGGTTGTTTATGTGGGAATTTGAAACTGGTAAACTATGTATTAGTGGATTTTTTTTCTTGTAATTGGTTTATGTGAGCTGATACTGATGGTGCTGTGAGTAATTGGACCTTATGTATATGTGCGGAGGAGTTATAGAAGGGCTGTGGTTTTTTGTGATGGTAACAGTAGTTGTACTGCAGGTATTTGTGAATATGTGTTTCTCCTTATGGCAGTTGTTAAGGGTAATGAAGGTGGTTTGGTGTATTGTGCTGTGAATAGGAGGTGTATGCAGGGGGATGTGATTGAGTGTGCTGTTGGGTTTTTGTTGGAGCTACAGAGTTGGGTGTGTGAATGTATGTATTTTTTTGTGTGGGTGGAATTAAGAGGTTGAGCATATGTGAACATTATTTCTTTTTAATGTGCAATTGAAGCTTATAATGTAGTGTGTTGATGCTATGGAGGACTTGTAGTATACTGGGAGCAAAGAATTGGCTTTCTGGAATTTATTTTGTGCAATTGAAGCTGTAGAGTGTGTGTGCGTGGGTTATGGAACTTAGATGTGTTGAGGTGTGGTTGATCGGCTGTGGAGTAAGCCAGTGTGCACCGGGATTTTTGTAGAGGACTCAAGGATTTTCCGTGGTTCACGGTAGTGTGCGAACACGCGCGGCACGATTTTCATGGTTTCGTCAGTTCGAGGATCCGGCGCTTCACCAACTTCAGCGTATGCCTGCGGAAAGCGTTCCAGGTGGGTTGGAATTTTTCCAAAATTTATGGAATGCCCTTTAATGCTCCTAAATGCATTTTGTTCATGCTTACTATGTTACTTCTCTGTATTTAAATCTGATAGTTGCTTGGATTTTTCCGAAAAAATTATTAGAGCCCCACATTATTTTTAGCATACCCCTGAGGTTGTATGACACTAGATTTCATGTTCTGTTCGCATTATTCTTGCACCCTGATCGTTTTAAAAATCGAGAAAGCCGTTTTTGACAAAATCAGCATTCTTTAAAAGTGGTTTTTATTTCTTGAAATCGCCAGAGGTTTGGCATAAGTTCAGGGTGCTATTGACCTCGTGCCTGGGGGCCGAGGGGTGTCCTTTTGAGTTTTTGAGATGAGTTATAGTGTCATGTGGGTTTGAGCTTCTGATGAGAGTTTCGGGTTCTGGCAGATCGAGTCGTGGAGGGTTCCCGACTCAGCCATGGTCGTGCATTATCAGATTGAGTCGTTGAGGGTTCTCTGACATAGCTGTGAGTGTGTTTGGGCTATTCATGTTTGAGTCGAGGTTCTTTTCCGACTGAGTTGTGTTTTCGAGCTTGAGATACCGATCTGTTTGATCGTGGATTATAGCCTGCATGTGCCGCATATTGAGACAGTGAGACAGATGTGATACTTGAGTTCGGTGGGGTCGCTCCCCTCGAGCTACGCCCCGGGTGTGATGATGATACCGAGCCTGACGAGGCTACGATGTGGATATGCGCCTAGTTGATTTACTAGTGGTCGCTTGATACCCCTGGCCGAGTTACCATGGGGTCACTTGTGTGAGTTTGAGACTGTCCGTGTGGGACGCCCTACGTAAGTCCCGTCCCAGTGAGGATGTGGTGGCAGTAGGTTTGGCGCAGGCTTGACTGGACCGTATGAGGCAGTCATTGAGATTGGGTGACATTGAGAGAGTGATGGCATAGCATGTTCATTGATGAGTTTCCCTTTGAGCATGGTACTTGAGTGTCACGCCTCGGGGGTTTTTACGCGCGGAAGGGGAGCCGCCGATGCTCCCAAATTTCTACATATATTTTTTTTTGAAACAAATCTCTCCCGGTGCGTGCCCAGACCCGCCGCATATACAGATTCACTCTGCAACCAGGCTGTAGCACTCGAGAAATTCAAGTATGGTTGCAAGCGAGGAAGCAGATCTAAACCTTAGTGACTTGCATACCGGTGCGCGTATTGCACAGTTTACGGAGCACTATGTCTGCCTTTCGGATCCGAGTCTGATCTCGAAAATCTGAAATCACTAGTGCGACCGTCTCGTCGAATCGATTGAAAATGATATAAACTAATTGTCGATCCGACGGTCGGATTGTTCAGAAATCAGTAAAGAAGCTTGTGGGGCCCACGACTTAAGTCGTGAATAGTAACCTCCTGATTTAATTCCCCACCGAGCGAACGTTAGCCGATTCACTGTCTGGAGTCCGAATCTAGCGATTCGGGTAGTCGATTTGAATGGCACCGCCATTCTGAGCACAATGGCACTGACGGAATTCGCGTTTAGTGATCCGGGTGCATCGAAGTGCGTGCGTCATACTGCAACTTACATAACTTTATGGCCCGAGATTTTATTCGAGCGCTGAATCAAGCAAACAAATACGCTACTTGGTAGGTCTCGACGAGCCGGACGTCGTGGCGAAGTCGGTTTCGCATTTTGACGAACCATTCGTCTCGAAATGCGTGAAATACGTCAAAAAAAGGGGTATTTTTGTAAAAAGCCCAATATTTTATGTGTCAAATGCAATGAGGTTACTTGGAGAGGGACCTCTATGCATAAAAGATCTACAGCTATGGACTGAATAGTAATAAACAGGGTATAGAGGGACCTAAATGCAAAGAAAGTGGAAAAATTCACTAAACTACCCTATACACTAAGGTGGTGGGTTTGGGAGCGGTTGCAACCGCTTATCCACGTTCCTCACCACCTCTGCCACGACACCCACTCCCAGAACCGCTCTCCCTCCAGTGGGGTGGCTCGTAGTAAGGTGGGGAGGCCGGTTATAACAAGGGGAAGTGGACGTTGGAGGAGGGGGGGGATCACACAGAGTTTCTTGCACCCAATTCCCATCAAAGCTTTCTCCCACTTCCTCTGCATCCTCCCCGTGGCCGCGCGACGCTGGGAGGAGCGAAACGGGCACCAACCGATCTTCCCCAACTCCGGCGAGGTAAGCCCTCTTTACTCTTGGAGTTTTAGAGGCCAAGACCTTTGGAAGTGAGCTTTGTAGGTTCTAAGGATGCTCCACGCACAGCCCCGAAAATGGGAAGCCATCGGTTGGTCGGCGGCCGAGTTGCACAGCCGAGAGCTCCGCCTCGAGCTATCTTTGCTCCCGGCGACTTTTAATGAAAAGTAAAATGATGGGTTGGGACTGTAGGACCAATAGGTCATTTCTGCAAAGTTTGGTGAAGTTTGGTTGAGTAACCACGTTGCAGTTTGAAACCCTAGTTCTCGGGTTTTTCCATCTTCGGCCGAGCTATGTGCTCCGGCGCCGGCGGGCCTCCCCACCTCCGGCCAAGTGGTCGAGGAGCTCCCTGGGGATGAGAGGGTTGCATCCATGCCTTTGCATGGCTTCCATGCAGCCCGAATGAGGGCCGGCCATGGGTGGCCGAGCTTGAGGCCATTAATGGCGGCCGGTGATCCGGCGACCTCCGACGGCGGGGACAAGGCCAGACCTTCCTGAAAATTTGCTAGGAAGCTATTTCCGCTGTCCTTTTCACCCGAAACCCATTGAGTGAAAAGTTGCCATTGTTGGTAGAAGCTCCAAAACCGAGCTTGCCACCGCCGCGCCGCCGCCGTGTTCTGCTGCCGGCCACAGGCACAGGAGGGTTCACTGAGGGTGTTAGCACCTGTAGATGCTTTTGGTTAAGTCCCAGAACCCTTGGTGGAACAGTCCCGAATTTCGAGGTTGAGGCATCTTCTTCAACTTCGGGCCCCGGCCATCCGAGGGTGCAAAGCGAAAACCAAAATGCTGGGAATGTTGCCTGTGTCCTGTGGAGCATTTCCCTTCAAGTTTCACAGGATTTGGTCCAGTAATTGCTGAGAACCAGGTCGGGGAATGGCTTGCGTGTGTTGAGAGGAATAGAGCACACCACCTGTTTGATGAAATGCCTGAGAGAGATTCTGTTTGGATTTAGGCTTTGAACAGAATATGAAAGTTGCTCAAAAATGTCTCCTGAGCTTGATGCTCACTTCATATCAAGTTAGATCTGGGTAGACTGAGGTTTGGTGCATCGTATGCGTTGTTAGTGGACTAGGTGTGGATCTGGTTGATCCAGCAACTGCTGGGCTGCAAATGAAGCAAGCCCCAGGCTTTTTAGGTTGCTGTGAGCTTAACCCTAAAGCAGATTTTGATTTGGGTTATTAAAGGTGAAGTTATAGGTTAACCAACCCTTAAAAGAATAGTTTAGCCCAAACACTGTTCCGGGCGGTTTGCGAGGCCGCGACAGTGAGCTCCTGGCTAATTTGGGGTCACTGGACGCGATGCTCGCGTCAGATCTCGGTTTCGTTGAGCCGAAGAAAAAAAAAATGCATTTAAGCTATGTTGGAGAGGTATTCTATGGCCCGAAGTTTTCCTCGGGTACCGTGCTGCTGCAAATGGGTGAGCACGGTGTTCAGCGGGTCGAGTGTCACTTACTGGAAGTGACGGTTCGTAAAAATATTATCCCAGTTAAGAGAACGAGCAAAAACGACTCTTATTTCATTGTAAAAGTGCGATTGGGTAAGACTCTAGGGGTCTAACTGCAATTGTAGCCTCATGGGCTGTTTTGGGCTGTACGCCCATGATCTCTAAACCCTTCGTGGGAGGCCCAATGGCTTTCGTTGAGCGGAAATCGGATTTCCGGAAAGTGCCGGCAAAATCCCGGGACTTCGGCGAAGGTTGCCGTATAGCTTGCACACACAGTGAGTTAGTAGGGATGGATACGAGAGAGAGAGCCTATTATTGACTTGGATTTATTATTCAGGTACTAGCAGGCAGTCGCTAGCCGGTGAGACTCCCAGCGGATTCCGGGATCGCTTGTGTTGAGGTGGGTTTACGGTCGAGGCTGAGTATTGTGTTGGTAATCCGAAAGGGACTTTTATTATTAATCGGTACTAACACTGATGGTTTCTATGATGTACTACCTTACCCCGTGACATGGTGACATGGTTACTTGGTTACTTGGTTACTTGGTTACTTGGTTACTTATGCTCGAGTTGCGACACGCGCACCCGCGGTTTGGCCACCGCAAAGGGTGCTCTTTTCCGGAAAGGCGGTCTTTGACCCGTGTTACCCCACGAGGTGACGTAGTGGGGGGCCCCTCACCGCTGGGGGGTCTGAGGCAGCGAGGTGCGAGCTGTGGGACTGCCGGGATTGGATCCCGATGTAGTCAGGTGTGGGACTGCCGGGATTGGACCCCGATGTAGTCAGGTGTGAGACCGCCGGGATTGGATCCCGACGCGGTCAGGTGTTACAGGTGTTACCGGGGTTACAGGTGTTACAGGTGGTACAGGTGGATGCGAGTTACCATTACGAGTAGAGCGGTTGTTCCGGCTAGCCTTACTTTGTGGCTTGGTATTACTTTACTGCTTTAGTACTATTTTGATGATAGTGTCGCTGACTACCCACTCTGTGACAGGTACCTCCAGGGGGTAGAGGTAGGCGACGGTGAGGCCGAGTTGGTAGCAGTCGGTCTGAGGGAGCCCTAGTATGCTGTTTTATTTACCTTCTCTGCATTTCATTCAGTATTGTAGGTTACTGTGTGGTTCTCGATACCCTTGTGGGGTCGTGTGGATGTTGAGTTCCTTCTTTCTACTTATGCACTACTATTTCCGTTATTGTTCCCGTTTGGCCGCTTTCAAAGCAACATGACTAGAAAAGAAAAGAACTTCGAAAACTATCTCTTCAAAACCTTGGGTCGTGTGGACCTGCTTTCAAAACTGTGAGTTTATTCTTTCAACTTGATTGGCCACGGGTATTGTTTAGTCTTCATGCACCGTACTACTTCGAACTGTTGTGATTAAATGGGAAAATGATTGCTCATAATCGGCTATTGTAGCAGCCGCGACACCGTGCATATACAGAGGAGACTCTGCCCGAATTTCGAGTGAATCTGTATATGTGGCGGGTCTGGGCACGCGCCGGGGAAGGAGGTTTCTAAACAAAAAATTCGTACGCACTTTACGCGTACTTTGAAGTATCGTTTCCGTTAAAATAAAACCCCCGGGGCGTGACAGATTTAGATGGTATCAGAGACTTTGCTTTAATCACAACAGTGACGGCCCAACATCCACCGAGATATCACACTTAACTACGAATAAATGAAATGTGTGGGACGTAAGGGTGTAGGACGTGAGTGAACGTGGGGGAAGGGGAATTTGTGTGATTTATTTACGCACGGTTTTCTTGGTATGCTGGGACTAATGTGTTTCCTTGGTGTGCACAAGATAGAAGCCCGATTTTGGGTAGGTAACTGCTGCCGGACATGGACCTTACGGCAGAGGCGAACCGCTTACTACGCAACTAGCTGCGCGACGTGGCTGTGCAATTGCTAACTCTCGCGGAGCACGTGGGTATACTGACCCAGGAGCTCGAGAGTGTCGACCGCGCCCAGCACGGCACCGGTAGTGTTAACCCCCGTGGGATACCACCGACTGGTGTTTCCACCTTTCAGGGAGCGGTCAACTTGGCCGTGCGCGCGGAGCTAGAGCGTATACGACGGGCACACCCCTACCCCGGCCCGACAGGGGGCCCCTACCAGTGCGGCAGAGCGACCAAGCGCCAGAGGAACGGGCCGAAACCCGGGCAGGCGATGAGGGAGGGACCTGCACCACCGACGCCATGCGTCATTTGTGACGGTGCGCATCCAATGATGGATTGCCCTTGGCGGGATGAGCATTGCTTCCGGTGTGGCAGGCCGGGCCACACACGTTACGAGTGCCCCCGGAGGCCGGGCGTCACCAGACCCCCGGCTCCGAGACCCGACGACCCACGCCTGACGGACTCCTCCGATACCGAGACCCCACCCCGCCACGTCGAACGTAGCTGGCCCAAAGGTTGTGGACGGACCTCCCCAGCCACCCCGGGGAGCAGTGATGCAGAATCCTAGGACAGGTATATATATATATTTTTATTCCCTTTACGGTTTTTCTTTGGTCAGGCATCGATTCCCATTTTCCGTATCTGTCTTTTCTTCCTCCGCGTACGGTACGGTTGTGTCAGGGGAGGAAGGGTTATATAGGATAGGAGTGGGGTACTCCCCTAGTCCGCCTGAGGAGTTGCGAACGCTAGATAGGAATCCCTTACAAGTGTCGAGGAGAGAACCCTACCTAGTTGTTGGTCTGTTCAAAACCCCGGAGGAGGAACTTCGCGGGAGTAACCACTACCGCGACTGCAGCAGGCAAAGTGTCACCAACTCCCGACGACGACACCAGAAGCGGTGTTTTGAATTCTCGAAGGATTACGACCTAACGACCCAATATCACCCCGGGAAAGCAAACGTGGTAGCGGACGTTTTGAGCAGGAAGGGGCGATTGTGGGAAGAATCGGTAGGTGCGATAACTGAGCAGAGCGACTTGATCGCAGAAGTTTCTCGACTAGGGTTGGAAGTAGTGTCAGCGGGCACGGTTGCGCAACTTCTAACTCTGGTAGTCAAGCCAACACTGTTAGAAAAGATTCGAGAGGGACAGCAGGCGGACTCGCACTTACAGCTCGTAAGAGACAAGATCTCACCGGATCAGGAAGGGGACTTTTCATTAAAAAGCGATGATACCCTACGGTTCCGCGGGCGGATTTGCGTGCCGGATACCCCGGAATTAAAGAAGGAAATTCCGTCCGAGGCACACAGCGCCCCTTAGACAGCGCATCCAGGAGGCACAAAGATGTACAGGGACCTCAAGCAGACCTTCTGGTGGCCCAAGATGAAGAGGGATGTAACCCAATTTGTAGCTCATTGCCTGGTGTGTCAACAAATAGGGGCCGAACGTCAACGCCCGGCGGGGGGGGGGAAACTGCAATCCCTCCTAGTGCCAGAGAGAAACGAGCGGATCAGGAGGGGCGCAAAGCCTTTCGGGAGCGCAAGTCAGGCATGCTTGAGCCTTTCCCCACTTATTGGATTCATGGTGTATTTGAGTTTCGGGGACGAAACTTCTTTTAAGGTGTGAGTGATGTAGCACTCGAGAAATTCAAGTATGGTTGCAAGCGAGGAAGCAGATCTAAACCTTAGTGACTTGCATACCGGTGCGCGTATTGCACAGTTTACGGAGCACTATGTCTGCCTTTCGGATCCGAGTCTGATCTCGAAAATCTGAAATCACTAGTGCGACCGTCTCGTCGAATCGATTGAAAATGATATAAACTAATTGTCGATCCGACGGTCGGATTGTTCAGAAATCAGTAAAGAAGCTTGTGGGGCCCACGACTTAAGTCGTGAATAGTAACCTCCTGATTTAATTCCCCACCGAGCGAACGTTAGCCGATTCACTGTCTGGAGTCCGAATCTAGCGATTCGGGTAGTCGATTTGAATGGCACCGCCATTCTGAGCACAATGGCACTGACGGAATTCGCGTTTAGTGATCCGGGTGCATCGAGTGCGTGTCGTCATACTGCAACTTACATAACTTTATGGCCCGAGATTTTATTCGAGCGCTGAATCAAGCAAACAAATACGCTACTTGGGTAGGGTCTCGACGAGCCGGACGTCGTGGCGAAGTCGGTTCGCATTTTGACGAACCATTCGTCGCGAATGCGTGAAATACGTCGAAAAAAGGGGTATTTTTGTAAAAAGCCCAATATTTTATGTGTCAAATGCAATGAGGTTACTTGGAGAGGGACCTCTATGCATAAAAGATCTACAGCTATGGACTGAATAGTAATAAACAGGGTATAGAGGGACCTAAATGCAAAGAAGTGGAAAAATTCACTAAACTACCCTATACACTAAGGTGGTGGGTTTGGGAGCGGGTTGCAACCGCTTATCCACGTTCCTCACCACCTCTGCCACGACACCCACTCCCAGAACCGCTCTCCCTCCAGTGGGGTGGCTCGTAGTAAGGTGGGGAGGCCGGTTATAACAAGGGGAAGTGGACGTTGGAGGAGGGGGGGATCACACAGAGTTTCTTGCACCCAATTCCCATCAAAGCTTTCTCCCACTTCCTCTGCATCCTCCCCGTGGCCGCGCGACGCTGGGAGGAGCGAAACGGGCACCAACCGATCTTCCCCAACTCCGGTGAGGTAAGCCCTCTTTACTCTTGGAGTTTTAGAGGCCAAGACCTTTGGAAGTGAGCTTTGTAGGTTCTAAGGATGCTCCACGCGCAGCCCCGAAAATGGGAAGCCATCGGTTGGTCGGCGGCCGAGTTGCACAGCCGAGAGCTCCGCCTCGAGCTATCTTTGCTCCCGGCGACTTTTAATGAAAAGTAAAATGATGGGTTGGGACTGTAGGACCAATAGGTCATTTCTGCAAAGTTTGGTGAAGTTTGGTTGAGTAACCACGTTGCAGTTTGAAACCCTAGTTCTCGGGTTTTTCCATCTTCGGCCGAGCTATGTGCTCCGGCGCCGGCGGGCCTCCCCACCTCCGGCCAAGTGGTCGAGGAGCTCCCTGGGGATGAGAGGGTTGCATCCATGCCTTTGCATGGCTTCCATGCAGCCCGAATGAGGGCCGGCCATGGGTGGCCGAGCTTGAGGCCA
>CM055072.1:28517249-28676520 GCA_029204045.2 Tillandsia leiboldiana
GTGGTAGTTTTCACACTCCTCGTTGGGATGTAACTCTTTCCACATCTTTTGAGCATTTTACTTTTCTTGACTCCCCCTCAATTGGCTATCAATTATTTAAGATATAAAGTATTCAACCAAAAATTGATCTCGATTTCATACTCGACTAAGCAGTCAAATAAGATAATGACTATACCAAGAGATCATTGAGAGAGAGAAATTGACTTTGATCACTCAGAAGATGATTTAATTAACATAAATGATCATTGCAACAGTGCAATATTATGATGGCAAAAGCATAATAAATTTCTAAATGTGCGAAAAGATGCAATTAAAGTCAATTATGATCTAGCTCAATTAATTGTCCTATGTACAAACATAGATAATGAACAAAACAAAACAAAAAACAAACAAAACCTATCCTAAGCAAAGGTTTCAAAAAGAAGTTTATTTCAAGGAAAGCATTCCAATTGCTTTTCGCAAATGAATAAAATGTTTTTGATCCAAAGGTTTTGTTAGAATGTCAGCTAATTGATCCTCAGTTGAAATATATGAAAGTTGAAGAGTATTTGATTCAACTAGCTCTCTAAGAAAATGATATCTAAGTTCAATATGTTTTGTTCTAGAGTGCAACACAGGGTTTTTAGAAATGTTAATTGCACTTGTGTTGTCACAAAGAATTGTTACCGAAGATGCTGAAATCCGAAAGTCGCTCAACACACTTTTCATCCAAATGAGTTGGGTTGAACAACTACCCGCTGAAATGTATTCCGCTTCGGCAGTCGAGAGTGCTATGCAATTCTGCTTTTTACTGTGCCATGCAACAAGGCAATGGCCAAGATAGAAGCATGCACCACTCGTGCTTTTCCGATCATCCACTGATCCTGCCCAATCGGCATCTGAGTATCCAACAATATCCAAACTGTTCCCATAGGATACCAAATCCGAAATTAATTGATCCTTTGATATACCGGATGATCCTTTTCACCGCTTTCAGGTGAACTTCCTTTGATGCAGATTGATATCTCGCGCAGATCCCAACACCAAAAGATATATCCGGGCGACTAGCCGTGAGGTAAAGTAGACTTCCAATCATACTTCGATACAGTTTCTCGTCTACATTATCACTTTGTGATTCACTTCCAAGTCCCTTGTGGCTAGTTCCCATTGGAGTCGGAAAATCCTTCGAATTTTCAAGATCAAACTTTTTAACCAACTCCATTGCATACTTAGATTGACTCAAGTGAATACCTTCATCATTTTGTTTAATTTGCAATCCAAGGAAATAAGTCAATTCGCCCATCATGGACATCTCAAATTCGCTTTTCATGGTCTCCGCGAATTTAGAAGCATCATTATCTCTTGTTGCGCCAAATACAATGTCATCGACATAGATTTGTGCTACAATGAAATTGCTTTGATAATGCTTCACAAAGAGAGTCCTGTCAGCTCCACCTCGAGTATAGCCCTTCTCCAAAAGGTGCTTTGTCAACCTTTCGTACCATGCTCGCGGTGCTTGTTTCAGACCGTAAAGAGCCTTTTTCAAACGAAAAACATGGTTAGGTTGTTTATGGTCTACAAAACCTTTCGGTTGAGCCACATAAACTTCCTCATTTAAAAACCCATTTAGAAATGCGCTCTTAACGTCCATTTGAAATAATTTGATTTTAAAATGACAAGCAATAGCAAATAGTATACGAATGGACTCGAGTCTAGCTACAGGGGCGAATGTTCATCAAAGTCTATACCTTCTACTTGAGAGTAGCCTTGAGCAACTAATCGTGCCTTGTTCCTGATGATAGTACCATCCTCATTTTTCTTGTTCTTGAAGATCCATTTGGTACCTATCACATTATGTTGCTTTGGAGGCTTCGTTAATTCCCAGACTTTGTTTCGCTCAAATTGATGGAGCTCTTCCTGCATTGCTTTAATCCAGTAGTCATCCTGAAGAGCTTCATCTATGTTCTTTGGTTCGATTAAAGATACGTAGCAAGCGAATCCACAAACCAACTGCCTCCGAGTTCTAACTCCTTCTTGTGGATCTCCAATAATATTCGATTCCGGATGATCCTTGGAGATTCGTAGCGTTTGTTGAAACGGAGTACTCGGAGATATATGAGATGATTCCTGCACATTAGATAAACTTGAAGAACCATTAGATGCATCATTAATATTGGAAGTATTATTATGAGAAGATGCAACGGCAGGAGAATCATCATCTAGAGAGATATCGAGGGTAGATTTTTCAGATGCAAAGTGAAAAGCTTCATCTACTTTAACATTTATAGATTCTGCGATCGTCTTAGATTCCAAGTTAAATACTCGATATGCTCTACTATTAGTAGAATACCCCAAGAAAATCCCTTCGTCACTTCGTGAGTCAAACTTTCCAAGATTTTCACGGTCACGTAGAATGTAACACCGACTCCCGAAGATGCGAAAATATTTGATGTTGGGTTTTCTACCACACCATAGTTCATATGGTGTATTTAACGTTCCCGGGCACAAATAAACTTGATTAATTACATAGATTGCAGTGTTCACAGCTTCAGCCCAAAAATGTAGCGGTAAATTCCGGCTGTGAAGCATAACACGTGCCATCTCTTGAACAACCCTGTTCTTGCGCTCGACAACACCATTCTGTTGAGGTGTATAGGGTGCAGAGAATTCATGTTTTATGCCGTTGGAAGTGCAAAAATCAATGAATTTAGAATTAATGAATTCTCCACCTCTATCACTTCTAACACGAATGATCTTTTCATTCTTTTCAATCATAATACGAAGGCAAATCTCGTGAAAAGAATCAAAAGTATCAGCTTTCTCTTTTAAAAATGCTACCCAAGAATACCGAGAGAAATCATCAATCATCAAGAAAATATACCATTTACCTCCCAAAGATGGTTGACGAGTTGGCCCCATTAAATCCATGTGTAAAAGTTCCAAAGGCCGTTTTGTACCAACGTGGTTCAAGTTCTTGTGTGCAGTTCTGGACTGTTTTCCCTTTTGGCAACCACCACACACAATGTTTTGTTTAAATAAAAGTTTTGGAACCCCCTTGACCACGTCCTTGTTTGAAATTTTAACAAGTTCCTTAAAATTTATGTGACCTAGCCTTTCATGCCAAAGTGTTTCATTATTCAAAGAAACTAGGTTACATTTTTCTGAAATTTTATTAGGAACAACATAGCAATTGTTTTCAGATCTAACCCCTTTTAAAAAGAAGACATGGTCCTTATCAGTTACAACGCATTCAACAGATGAAAAGTTAACTGAAAAACCATTATCGCAAAGTTGACTTATGCTTATGAGGTTAGTCTTAAGGCCATCAACAAATAAGACGTTTTTCAAAATCGGGCGATCTGGAATAGCTACCGTCCCTTTTCCAACAATTTTGGAAGATCGACCGTCTCGGAAAACAACAAGTCCTCCGGAGATTTTCTCAAGATTTTGAAAACTATTTTTGTCACCGGTCATGTGACGCGAACAACCGCTATCCAGATACCAAGACGAACTATCATATGCATGCAAGGAAACATTGGTAACAAGACAAGGAAAAATTTCACCTTTGCGTACCCAAACCTTTTTGGAATGCGTCGGTAATGGTCGTGAAGTTATATGCCTAGGTGAAAGCATCTTGTTAAAACGATTGCTGCTCCTTGATGTGGTCGTCTTGCGCGGTAAACTACCAGGGTTCTTTTCTTTCAATTGATTTGGAATTGATTTCCGAGGAATCACCTTTGTGGTAGTCATTGCAAGAGATGTTTGAGGTGAGCATTTGACTCCCGTCTTGCAATATCTTCTTATGTGCCCTGAAACACCACAACGAAAACATACCTTAGATCTTGACGATCCCAAAGAGGATGAAGTAGGTTTGTTGTCGTTGTTTGTCTTGAATTCCGGTGTCGGAGGAGGAGATACCGACTGAGGCACAAAAACTGTCCCACTCGAACTTGGACTGTTTCCAGTTTGAGTGTATCCGAGGCCGAACCGATTTGATTGACCAAGACCAAGAAGTCTATCCAACTTACTCCTTCCTGAAGAGAATCGCTGTAAGTCATCCTTGAGTTGGAAAATGGTCTTTGTCATTTCCAGGTTATCCTGTCGAGCCTCGTTGTAGAGCTTTGAGAAGTGATTCGCTTTATCCACCAGATTTGTATGTTCCTTCTCAAGTTGCTCATTGGACTCTTGAAGGGAAACATTTGCTTTTATCAGGTTTTCCCTTTCCACTTCAAGAGCGTTTGAGAGAGAAGTTGCCCTTTTTGCTTCTTCTTCGAGATCATGCAATCTCCCTCTCAAACTCTTGTTTTGCTTAGCCACTTTCTTTGAATCCCTCAAAAGTCTGTGGTAGGCTAGAGCAAAATCTTCACTTTCCGAATCATCCGATTCATTGTCCGTTGCATTCTTTTCAACAGTGGAGTTGGACAACGACTCGGATGTACTTGTCATAAAGCACATGAAGGGTGAAGATATGGACGCGTGGAATGCCGTGGAGCTCTTTTCTTCATCACTTGAAGACGACTCATTTGACGTTGAGTTGTCATCCCAAGTGACGACTTGCATCGCCTTCATCTTCGCCGGATACTTGTTGGGACACTCCGTTGCAATGTGGTCGTAGCCTCGACATTTGAAGCATTGTAGTTGTCCCTCTGAACTTTTCTTATCCTTTGAGAAGTTCTCTTGCTTTCTTGACTTGTAACTTGAAGTACCCTTGCCTTTGTTCGACTTTCCGAAGGATGGAGATTTACTTGAATTATCCCTTCGAAAGTTGCGGCGAAACTTCCTTGTCAAGAGAGCGAGCTGCTTCTCAAATTCCTCCATAGAAAGGTTCTCGTCATCGTCTGAGGAGGATGTATCCGCGTCTTCTTCCTTAGTTGTTTTCAACGCATAACCTGAAGACTTAGAAGTGGATGCCTTTCCAGAAGAATTGTTAGTAGTAAACGTCATTTCATATGTTTGTAATGAACCAACTAATTCTTCTACACGTATTTCGTCCGGGTGTTTAATAGTTTCAATGGCTGTAACCTTTGGGCGAAATCGTTTAGGAAGAGTTCTTAAGATCTTTCTTACAATCTTAAATTCTGGAATCTTCTCTCCCAGGTTAGCACATGAGTTTACGATGTCTTGCAATCGTGTATAGTAGTCCGTGAAAGATTCATTTTCTGCCATCAAGATAGAGTCAAACTTGCTCGTAAGCATTTGCAGTTTCTGAATCTTCACGAGGTTAGTTCCCTCATGTGTAACCTGAAGAACATCCCAGATTTCTTTCGCAGTCTCACATGCTGAGACGCGAGAGAACTCAGTTTGAGATAAGGCATTAAAAATAGCATTAATTCCCTTGCCATTGTAAGAAGATGAATCTAACTCTTCCTTGGTCCATTTCGACCTAGGTTTTAAGGTGCGAACATCACCAATAAATTCAGTTGGATTAGACCATCCTAATTCAATTGATTGCCACACCCGTTCGTCGATGGAAATTAAAAAGGCTTTCATCCGCACTTTCCAGTACGCATAATTTGTTCCATCGAAGAACGGGGGTCGGTTGATGTTTCCACCTTCAACCATTGTTTACAACCCTATTCCCTCTCGATACCACTTGTTGGGTTATATGTAATAAGGATCTAAATAGGGGAAAAAACACCTAGAGGGGGGTGAATAGGTGTAAACGTATAAACACTCAAAAATCGTTGCGATAAAAACCCAATGCGGAAATAAAAAATAACTCGCAAGATTTTTACGTGGAAAACTCCATCACCGGAGTAAAAAACCACGGGACCGATAACACGGCGAAATCCACTAGAATTAAAACACGTACAAGGTGATTTACCGTACACACTTACGACTCAACCTTTTCCATACGCTCCTAGAGGATCTTCTCCGCTCGCTCCACGACGCTTCTCGAATCCACGATCTGCGCCCAACGCCGAATCCACGGCGTCCAACGTCGAATCCACGACGTCCGACCGAGTCCACGGTCTTCACCCAATAGCACCCTTCGAATCCACGAACGTGCCTCGCTCCGAATCCACGAGAGCGGTTGAACCTTGAATCCACAAGGACACGCGAATCCACGCGCCAATTTTTGGGGTAAATCGTTGTTTTTGGTGGTGATGATCCGCCGAATACTTAGATCAAAGATAGATCGGAAATACCATCTAAGTATTCATTAGTTTGATTCAACTCAAGATGTGAGTATGAAAACCTAGAATCAAACTAATCAATATAGATGAAGAAACATAGAGTATTCTCTAATGATTTCCTTTCTTCTCTATATGTGGATCTAGAGCCGTATAAAATAAGATATGAATATGACGGCTATTTTCCTTTACCCTAGAAAAGGAGTCATAGGGTCTATTTATAGGTTAGAAACCCTAGGAAGGAGATAAGAATCAAAAACCTACCATTTCTAGAAATTTTACGGACGGCGATCCGGATCGGATTAGCTGTGATCCGGATCGTCGTAACGAGTCAGGTAGTTCCAGAAAAACGAAGGTTCGGGATCCGGATCGAAGTGCTTGATCCGGATCGTTCATACAGTTCACCAAACATCAACGTTCGGGATCCGGATTGCGAAGCCTGATCCGGATCGTTCAAGGAAAATGGTAAACTCAGTGTTCGGGATCCGGATCAAGAGAGGCTACGATCCGGATTGAACTGGTGTATGAACGAACCACCTTCGGGATCCGGATTGAACAACCTGATCCGGATCCTGAACATGTCCCAAGTCCAGTTTTTGATTTTTATGCAATGAAAGATTCTTCCAAGTGTTTCTACACTACAAGAAGTATTCGGATCACACAAAATCTTTAGTTAAACATACCTGATCCTTTTGAATTCTTCTTTCTTGAGATTGAGTTAAATGATCCAACTTTCTTCACCTTCAATCTTCAAGACTTGAAACTTTCACGAAACTACGCCAACTCAAATTCCGTAACATCGGTCACCTCCCAGAACACGATGTATCGTCGGGCAACACGACCCTCAGTCGTCATAAACATAGTGATAATAAAACATAAGCATGAACGGGGTTAGTAACATTTCAACGTGTCAAACCTTTGCTATTACCAATTGCTCTCGTTTCCCGACTCAGGAATTGTCGGGAGAGGAACCCACCTTTCGATGTCCGACTGGTCATACCGATCACAGTCCTCCTTGCTAGTACGCTCCAAACAACCCCACTATTGTTCGGAGGGGCAAACTGCCCATCCAGTCGTCCACCGTGACGTTCATTAAACCCGGAGGTCCACGTCACCCCTTACAAGATATAAATGACAATAACGGAAACATACACAAAGATGTTCTAAGGGGTACCCACCTGGAACGCGAAGAAGAAGGTGTGCGGAAAATTCCAGTTAAAACACTCCCACCCTGTGCCCGAAAAAGCTACAGTAAGGATTATTGTCAAAAACGTCGTCGCGGTCAAAAACACTAAAAAACGGGGCGAAACGGGCCAAAAACGGAGCTCTGGACACTCTGGCTGCAGTCGGGTGCACGGTCTATGCGTGGACCGGGTCCACGGCAGCAGGCGGCCGCGGCGCGGGCCTTGAGCACGATGCAGTGGTGGACCGGTGCAGCTTGGGCCGGGCCGCGCACGGGCTCGGGCGCGCACCGGGTTCACCGCTCCCCGTTGCGGTGACGAGCACCGGGTGCACGCCTTGGGCGTGCACCGAGCGGCCTGGCGCACCCATCCATGCGCCGGGTCTGCGGCCCCGAGCAGCGGAGGCGTGCGCCGGGTGCACGCCGGTCCGGTGGACCGCTCGGCCTGGCGCACCCTTCCATGCGCCGGGTCTGCGGTCCCGGGCCGCGGAGGCGTACGCCGGGTGCACGCCGGTCCGGTGGACCGCGCGGCCTGGCGCACCCTTCCATGCGCCGGGTCTGCAGTCCCGGGCCGTGGAGTCGTGCACCGGGTGCACGCCGACGCGGTGGACCGCGGCCTGAGGCAAGCCCTAATGAATAGTAAACGCCCTCTTTTTCAGCTCCGGTTTCGGCCTCGCGATCACGGCGGCTGCGGCGATGACCCCGTGAACATGGTAACGGCGGCGGCGGCCTCCCGTTTAACCACGGCGGCGGCGGCCTCCCGTTTAGCACCAAACTCGCCTCATACGCGACACGACAACAAGGAAAACCTCCTACCGAAAAGGAACGGAAAGACCCGAACTGCTCACCTCGTTTTCGCCGGTAAGGGAGGAAGAAAGAGGATTGTCCCGCTCTCGTTCGCCGTGTTCCGCAGGGCGTGCGATCGTCCTTCCTTCTCCCCGTCTCGTCGCCTCGGTTCCTCACGCCCACAGTTGAAAAGAGAGAAAATATTAATTGGGGTTTTTCCTCCCCCCCACACGCACCCAGAATAGACTTAACGCCCAAATGAAAGCCGTAAAGAAAACCCTAAATCCCCAAAACATAATTAAAATAAATAGTCGGGATGCACGAGGGGTCTAGATTACCCCGAAAAACGTGCCGATCGCCTGCACGGCTTTCGATGCGCCCAAACTGGTAGAATAAATTTCAAAATTTATTTCTGGAAGATCCCGGGGTCGGAATTCAAATCCGATCGCGCCACCGTTCACCGTTTTGCAAGCTCTACCACCTAAAAATACCCGCAAGCCCCGACGACCAGCCCAAAAACTCTCGAATTTCAACCCCCCTCCTTATAACTGAAAATATTCAGTTAGGAGACAAAACGGAAAACCGAAAGGTCGAGGTACCACCAAATAAATAAAATGACCCACTGACATAAAAGATGAAAAGTCCGATCACAGCAGGATCCCGTCCGATCACCTCGAAAAGCGTGCCAACCACTTAGCACGGGTTCCGATGCACCATTCAAAGGCAAACGCTTTGACCCCCATCCCGGGAGATCCGTAAATCGGAATCCGAATCCGTTCGCTTTGCCGTCCTTCGTTTCTCGAGCTCAATCGCAGAAAAATGCTCGTGGTCCAGGCCAGTCCATTGCAGAAAACACAATGAAAAGTTTTCCTAACAATCCTGTCAAAAATAAAAGGGAGGTATACAAGGGCAAGGGAACGCCAGGACTCTACATCACTCACCACTAAAAAAAAGTTTCGTCCTCGAAACTTAATCCTGGTCCGCAACGAGTAAATCTGGGTAGCACTCCCTCATCTCTGACTCCAGTTCCCAAATCGCTTCATGTTCTTCCTGGTTGCTCCACAGCACCTTCCCATAGGAGGATCGTCCGGTTGCGCAATCCCTTTTGTCCTCTCGTGCTAAGATCCGCACCGGTGTTCCGTCGAAGCTCAGGTCCTCTCTAAGTTCAAAAGCAGTGACCATCCATCACCGAAATCAAGTGCGCAGACTCGGAGCACATCTTCGAGAATCCGGTTCACTTGCTCGGACTGTCCGTCGGTCTGGGGGTGAAACCCCGTGCTGAAGTGTGGTTTAGCCTCTAGAGCTCATCGTAGACTTTGCCAAAGGTTCGACACAAGCCGAGTGTCTCTGGTCCACGTCGTATGGATGGGTGGGAAAAGAGTCGACTTCGTCAGTCGATCCACTGTGACTAAGACCGCATCGCGCCCTTGATGCGATGCGGAAAACCCGTGACGAATTCTATGCTGATTCGCTCCTATTTCCACTCTGGTACAGGTAGAGATTGTAGTTTTCCCCGCTGGGTGTTGATGTTCGAACCTTACTTGTTAACCACCTAAACAGCGAGCAAGGAACTGTGTTAACTCCCTCTTCGGTTTAGTCCACCATAATTTCTGCTTGAGGTCCTTGTACATCTTCTGCTTGAGGTCCTTGTACATCTTCGTGTCACCTGGATGCGCCGCATGGGGAGTGCAGTGCGTTTCTGACAGTATCTCTTCCCTCAACTCTGGCAGCTCGGGCACGCAATTCTGCCCTCGAAACGTATTGCGTCGTTCGCACTCGCCGAAAAGTCGCTCGCGTGGTCCGGGGGGTCTTGTCTCAAATAAGCTGTATCCGTACGCCTGTTTTATGCCTTCCAGGATTTCTCTAATAGGGTTGGCTCGACCATCAAGGACAAGGGTCGCGCGACCATACCGGTCCTGCTGAATAATCGCGCTTATCGGTTTCTCCTCAATTTGACCCTTCATGCTCAAGACATCCGCTACTACACTTGCTTTTCGGGGTGATACTGAATGGACAAGTCGAGTCCTCCAGCAACTCCAACCAACGCTTCTGCCGCAAAACAACTATTCCTATGTGAACCAAACTTAAGGCTCAGGCGATCCGAAAGCACATCACGATGAACTCCAAAAGGTGGTGTCTCCAAAGCTTTAAAACGAAGACGATTGCTGTCAATTCCGAATCGTGTGTCGGGCAGTTCCGCTCACATTCCCTGCGATTCCCGTTGCTGACACAATGTGCCCCAAAAAGCCCACTTCGCGAAGTCAGAACTCACATTTCTTAGACTTAGCAAACAGCTTCTGGTCCCTGAGATTCCGGAAAGTAATCCGCAAGTGCTCCTCGCGGTTGGTTGAAGAGGTCACCAATCCTGGGCTTGTTCTTCACTGTAACCTTGTTCATCTCCCTGTAGTTGATGTGCAGACGTAAGCTTCCGTCCTTCTTTCGCACGAAGAGAACGGGTGCGCCCCCAAGGCGACACCCTCGGCCTGATGAACTCCTTGTCTAGAATGTCTCCTAGTTGCGCATTGAGTTCCCTCAATTCTGCAAAACCTATTCAGTAAGGCGCCTAAGTGATAGGTTGCGTGCTTGGTAGAAGCTCGAAGGGGAGGGCGACCCCTCGCTCGGGGGTATCCCCGGCAATTCAGTCGGGAAGACGTTGGAAGTAATCCTTACAACCGGGGTGTCTCTAAGCGATGCAGAGGGTCGGGTCGCTAGGCCCAGAGAAACCAGGTATCTACACCTCCGCCTGATACCTCGTAAACCAAACCCTGCCCGGCACCACGTCGCATTCCCGTTTCCCGACTTGGAGTTCCCCGTCACGACACCATCGGTCCGCAGGCCACCTCTGCCGGCGCTGGGCAGTCAGCAACAAAGGTCTCGCGATGCGTCGAGGTACCCCAGTCATACCTCCCAACCCGCACCAAAGAGCCCATAAAAGTCCAACACAACTGACCCGACAACAAGGGAGAGATCACACTAACACCCTTACGAGGCTCCATGAGGTGCCAGCTAAGCAGGCTGGGTCACTAACTACCAGAAAAAAAAAATGCCCCTGAGAGCAACGAGCTCGCCCGTCACCAACACGGACCGCTCTCCTCCGTCACCCACACGGGCCACTTCCACCCGTCACCAACACGGGCCACAAGCTCGGAGCATAACCACCATCCCGGACCACTCATTCTGACTGTCCGTCCTACCGAGGCAACGGTCAAAATTAACGCTAGGTTTCAGCTCTAAGACCTACCACAAGGTCTACCCCACAGAAAGAGTTGCGTACAAGGCCTCCCAAACGAAAGTGACCAGCGCCAAAATTTCTGAGTAGACGACCGGTCCCCTTGACCCACAAGATCAACGACCCAAAACGCTACCAAACTAGACCACAAGGCTATGCCTTAGTCATGGGAACCTGGCGACAAAACCCACAAGGTAAGGTCCTACCTCCGTCCTGGCACCGACGGGGTACGACACTCTAATTAACCACAAACTCTCGGTCTCCATCCGTTGCCCCCCCCCTCCCCCCCAAGCACCGGGCATCGGATCGAGCGGTAAACCTCCAGACTAAACAGCGACACTCCCAACTAGGAGAAAAACCTAATCTCTAGGTCCGCTCAACAATGACCTCCAGGTACGATCGACTACCCATCCGAAACCTCTCGGGTCGGGAAGAAAGCATGCAACGAACACAGCGAGAGAGACTCTGTCAAAAGTTGCCTAGATTTTTCCCGCACACTCGGGGGAACACGTGCCAACCGGCACCACCCAGCGTCAAAGCTAAACCCCCCAATAGAAAGTCACCACTTACGCACCCTTGTGCGAAGCGGGGTACGGCCTCTCTAACCGAAATCGAGCCCCAAACGTACAAGATTTTCTAGCCATGGTGGTCTCCCTTTTTTAGCCCCAAAGGAGCACCCCGAGATCCCGTCCCGACGATTTCTACAACCATTGCCGTGGCCACAGCAAAAAGTCGAACTATGGGTAACAACCGTAGGGGAAGGATTCCTCATTCCCTCCCATACCTTGCCAATGGTGCAAGAAGAATCGGCCGACTACCTGCTGTAACCTAACACCAGAAGACCTAGAAGATACAAATTTAGACAAAAGGCCATCCAGTTACTCACGACCGACGAAACGGCCGACACACTAACAAACACCGGTGGGTTACACTACCACCCGCCACCATTACTAACGATGACCAGAACGTCGGCGGAGGAAAGGGGTTCGGGAAAACGAAAGCCGGCGCTACGATCTGCGGTACTAACAGCCGCAGCAAGTGCATGAGCACCGTCAGCAGACCCACCGTGTCCGGTACTGGTTGCCTAATCCACTGATTCATAGCAACCATCAAGGCCCCGGTGGCAGCCGGCCCCGACCCCAACCTCCAAGTTAACTCGACTACCCTAACACATCACCCGAGCTAAACCAAAAACAAACTTAACAATCCCGCACTCTCGCATCTCTACGCATCTATGCCCTGATCATTTCATTGGTTAGTAGCTAGTGATGATATACCCCGTGGATGTTGGACAGCATCTACTGTGGTTAGAGTTGTTTTTCTCTGATACCATCTTAATCTGTCACGCCCCGGGGGTTTTTACGCGCGGAAGGGGAGCCGCCGATGCTCCCAAATTTCTACATATATTTTTTTTTTAAACAAATCTCCCCCGGTGCGTGCCCAGACCCGCCGCATATACAGATTCACTCTGCAACCAGGCAGAGTCTCCTTTGTATATGCACGGCATCCTGATTGCAAAGTTCACATAAACATGCCTTTAACCACACTAGACCAATTCCCAACCACATACATCCATTTTCAACAACATACAATCGATTTCCACAAGTAATAAAGAGGCCGACTATTTTCGAAAGGATAAAACCACAGGATTTTGAAAGCGATGCCCACTCGACATCAGGTTTTATTAAAACTAGTTTCGAAATCACATAAACCCACAGAATTTGAAAACGGTGCCCACATAGCACCCATATTTTTAAAACAGTTTTCACAACAGTTTCCTTGTTCCTTGTTTGTAGTTTGAAAGCGGCCAAACCAAGAAATAAGAACAAATCACACCCAAAAGAGCTATCGAATAGCCCAACATCCACATCGATCCCACGGGGGTATCGCGATCCACAACTAGCTACAATGCGTAATGAAATGAACAAAGAAGGTAAAGTAAACCGTATCTGTAGCCTCTAAGGGCCAAAAGATCGCTCACGCGGCCTCACCAACGCCCTAGCACTCGCCCCTGGACGGACTAGACGAACCTGTCACAGAGTGGGAAGTCAGTGACCAGGAATGATAATAAAAGCAATAATGCTAAAGTAAGGCAAATCACGGTAAAAACCAGAGCAATCAACAATGAGGAACCCTGTGCAAACCAAGCAATGAAGAACCCTGTGCATACCAAACAATAAAGAGCCTTGTGCAAACCAAACAACGAAGAACCCTGCGCATACCAAACCGGGCACCTCCCCCGGCAACCACACCGAGCACCTGCCTCGGAAACCCCCGCCGAGCACCTGCCTCGGCCGCCGAGCACCCGCCTCGGCATCACCGCTCACACCCCCCACCCACGGGGGACCCCATTACGTCACCATCATGTGGGGTACACGGGTCAACGTACCACTTTTCCGAAAAAGCACACCCTTGCGGGAGCCAAGCCGCCGGTGTGCGTGCAGTAACACGAGCCTCGACCGAGCACCAACCTCGGCCATCCAGACCGAGCACCAACCTCGGTAAGCCAGACCGAGCACCTGCCTCGGTCACCTCCCAGAACACGATGTATCGTCGGGCAAAACGACCCTCAGTCGTCATAAACATAGTGATAATAAAACATAAGCATGAACGGGGTTAGTAACATTTCAACGTGTCAAACCTTTGCTCTTACCAATTGCTCTCGTTTCCCGACTCAGGAATTGTCGGGAGAGGAACCCACCTTTCGATGTCCGACTGGTCATACCGATCACCGTCCTCCTCGCTAGTACGCTCCAAACAACCCCACTGTTGTTCGGAGGGGCAAACTGCCCATCCAGTCGTCCACCGCGACGTTCATTAAACCTGGAGGTCCACGTCACCCCTTACAAGATATAAATGAAAATAACGGAAACATACACAAAGATGTTCTAAGGGGTACCCACCTGGAACGCGAAGAAGGTGTGCAGAAAATTCCAGTTAAAACACTCCCACCCTGTCCCCGAAAAAGCTACAGTAAGGATTATTGTCAAAAACGTCGTCGCGGCCAAAAACACTAAAAAACGGGGCGAAACGGGCCAAAAACGGAGCTTCTGGACACTCTGGCTGCAGTCGGGTGCACGGTCCAGGCGTGGACCGGGTCCACGGCAGCAGCCGGCCGCGGCGCGGGCCGGGAGCACGCTGCAGTGGTGGACCGGTGCGGCTTGGGCCGGGCCGCGCACGGGCTCGGGCGCGCACCGGGTTCACCGCTCCCCGTTGAGGTGACGAGCACAGGGTGCACGCCTTGGGCGTGCACCGAGCGGCCTGGCGCACCCATCCATGCGCCGGGTCTGCGGCCCCGAGCGGCGGAGGCGTGCGCCGGGTGCACGCCGATACGGTGGACCGCGCGGCCTGGCGCACCCTTCCATGCGCCGGGTCTGCGGTCCCGGGCCGCGGAGGCGTACGCCGAGTGCACGCCGGTCCGGTGGACCGCACGGCCTGGCGCACCCTTCCATGCGCCGGGTCTGCAGTCCCGGGCCGTGGAGGCGTGCACCGGGTGCACGCCGACGAGGTGGACCGCGACCTGAGGCAAGCCCTAATGAATAGTAAACGCCCCCTTTTTCGGCTCCGGTTTCGGCCTCGCGATCACGGCGGCTGCGGCGATGACCCCGTGAACACGGTAACGGCGGCGGCGGCCTCCCGTTTAACCACGGCGGCGGCGGCCTCCCGTTTAGCACCAAACTCGCCTCAAACGCGACACGACAACAAGGAAAACCTCCTACCGAAAAGGAACGGAAAGACCCGAACCGCTCACCTCGTTTTCGCCGGTAATGGAGGAAGAAAGAGGATCGTCCCGCTCTCGTTCGCCGTGTTCCGCAGGGCGTGCGATCGTCCTTCCTTCTCCCCGTCTCGTCGCCTCGGTTCCTCACGCCCACAGTTGAAAAGAGAGAAAATATTAATTGGGGTTTTTCCTTCCCCCCGCACGCACCCAGAATAGACTTAACGCCCAAATGAAAGCTGTAAAGAAAGCCCTAAATCCCCAAAACACATTTAAAATAAATAGTCGGGATGTACGAGGGGTCTAGATTACCCCGAAAAACGTGCCGATCGCCTGCACGGCTTTCGATGCGCCCATCCCGGGAGATCCGTAAATCGGAATCCGAATCCGTTCGCTTTGCCGTCCTTCGTTTCTCGAGCTCAATCGCAGAAAAATGCTCGCGGTCCAGGCCAGTCCATTGCAGAAAACACAGTGAAAAGTTTTCCTAACAATCCCGTCAAAAATAAAATGGAGGTATACAAGGGCAAGGGAACGCCAGGACTCTACATTGCGGCATATTATTATCAGTGTTAGTGTATGCATAGCAGGGTCAGAGTATAGTTCCTTCTGCATGATGTTGTTACTTACTAGCCGTAGATCCTTTCCTGCTTTCCTTTTATCTATCTATCTGCATACCTATCTGTTTTGCCTCTAGTAGACTTAGTGGGCATACCGTGGATATTGGGACGGTACCCACTGAGATCTGCCTTCTGCAGTAGATCTCACACCCGCTGCGGTGACAGGTTTGAGGCAGCTGTTCCGGCTTGGTTCGCGCTGAGACAGCAGATCGAGGTGAGGACGTGGCCGATTAGTTCCTTACCAGCATTGAGAGTCTGAGGTAGATGTACCCGGTGTAGTTTTTTTTTATGTTTCCACTTTTGTACCGGACATTCTGAGAGACTTGTGAGGATGGTACTTGTATTATTCTTGTGAGATTGTGTATTTTGAGGATTTATGTATTAGTGGTGATTTTACTATTCCAGATGTTCAGTTCTTTTTCTATAGCTTTCGGTTTTAGTTTCAGCTCTGATACATATTATTTAGCGATAGATCTGACTTGCAGGGTAGACGCTTCGTCTGTGCGGCAGTTTCCGTACAGATGGCGGATCTGTTGGCGAGCCCGGGGCGCAGTTTCGACCCCAGGGCGTGACAGATTTAGGTGGTATCAGAGCCTAGGAATATAGGTCGTTGAGGACTTAGAGACCCTAGGCTATTGGTTGGACATTAGGATGACTGTCGTGAGAGACATGACTTTAGCGAGAGTCCTGATTGAGTTGTACCTCCCCCAGAGGATTGGGGTGAGTGATCTTACATGTTATTTCTCTAAAGACGATTATGTTGGCTGCAGACAACATAATGCTTTAGTATGGATAACATGTTTGAGACTTTCGCTTGATTGGGTCGAGAGAGTTTTGGTCCTAATGTTTGTTCTGTTACAGTGATTTTCGGTGCTTCCGAGACGCCGTGCAGCGGCGGGGGCGTGTTCGACCTGGAATGAGGAGCCCGAACAGCGGCAGGCTAAATGGACAGAGCAGAGTGAGGACGAAGAGAACGGGCCCAAGTAGCCCTGTTATTTGAGGCGATGCGGTGCCAGGAAGAGGACATGGAGCGCGCGATGCGCATGCTTGGGCAGAGAGCATCTCCTATGGTATCGCCAGTAGTACCTCCGGCCGCGACATCGTCGACTTCGACCCAGATCACACTGTGCGTAGTGCTGGAGCAGCGAGAGTGGCTGACCGGTTGTGTACTTCATCCAGTTCCATCCCCTGTAGATTTCGGGACCGAGTTTGGGAGGCCGAGAACTGGATTGCTGCGATGGAAAAGTTATTTGAAGATTTGTTCATCCAGAAGAAGCATCTGGTGCTCTTGGTTATGCACTTTTGGATAAGGACGCCGAGAGTTGGTGGCGTCGAGTTCGTCCCGTTGGACCACCGGGAGCGCAGTGATGACTTGGAGCTAGTTTCTGTGATTGTTGAGCAGTGTACGCCATGTTACCCAGGATGAGTTCCAGAAGGTTAATCGGTTTGAGAGGGGACTGCATCGAGATATTTATCATTTTGGGCATGATCGATGGATTGACCGAGGATTATTGATCATATTTGAGAAGGACGCAGAGCGAGGGATCAACTCCGGAGAGAGACGTCCAGTATCGTCTGATTTTGGGACAATAGAGTGGATCGAGGTTGCCATGATTCCAGTCTCAGGATCATGAGCCTCCGGGGAGACTGAGACTAGGAGGTTCTCAACAGTAGAGGCACCTGCATCAGTGCCAGGATGAGTATGTCAGAGTCGTGATGCCGATGCAGAGTGAGTGATGGCCATCAGAATCTAGTGGATGAGGTTGTGCAGTCGGGTAGAGGATGCAAGATAGTGGATCGCGTCTTACCTGGTGTGGTTTTCTTTGTGGTCATCGGAGTTGGAGCATGTTGATGCCGACACCGCTTGTGTGTGCTTCAGTAGAGCAGGGGTAGCTTCGCGCGGACCAGAGATGAGACTGTTGGCTTATGCACGTGAGGATCAGGTTCCAGGCCACGTATAGCACATGGATGAGTGTTGCCGGTCCTTCCCAGTGCTGTTAGGACCTTGGATTTGAGCATTAAGTTATAAGTCCTACATCAGTTCAGAGAGGTTGTTTGAGCATGAGTTGAGATTGGTTCTCCCAACGTTAGGCTACCATGGGATGTCGAGATTGGTCAATGACCCCCCGTGGACCTAGTCAGGAGGAGTGTGTTTTAGAGAATGCTGAAGCACGTTAGGTGTTGAGTTGTGGTTGCATCACCTTGTTAGCGACTGTAGAGGAGGTGCCTACGGCGGCACCGGGACTAAAGAATATTCTTATCACCGTGTGATCCCGGGTATGAGTCTACCTGAGTTGGTTTTGAAGCCGCCGTCTAGTGAGAAGGAGATCGAGATAGAGATTGACATGGTTTTGGAGCTGCGCCAACCTTGATGGCACCTCTTGGAGTATCACCCATGAGACAGTGAGCCGATAGTGCAGTTACGGGATCTGATGGATCGAGGGGTCTGTATGACCCAGTGCCACGTTGTGGGTACACAACAGTGAGGGTTCCTTGATGATTTGAGCACAGACAGGTTTGGAGTGTATTTCGGCAGATGCCCCTTGTGGGTTTGATTGCTTTATGGAACCCTACAGCCGAGGGCTGTGCCCTGATGGTGTTCGGGATCCGGTAGGGGCATTGTGAGCGTACAGCGCGGTTAGTGGATTGACTAATGCCCTGCCGCCTTTAGGACCTGAGGAAGTGAGTATTCCAGCTGTGTTTGGACGGGTTAGTAGCAGTACCCGTCGTGGATATTTGGATTATTTCCGTGGTGACATAGAGTATGAGGAGCACTTGGGAATAGTGCAGCAACTTCTGAGAGAGAAGGAGTTGGATATCGAGTTGATAGAGTATGCTTTTGACCCCGAAAGGTTCTGTGGATTGACCATATGGTTTCAACTGCAAGAGTAACAGTAGACCCAACGAAGAGTGATGCCGTTTGGGAATTTGCTTAGACCTATGATAAGGACAGAGGTCAGAAGCTTTTGGAACTTGGATTGTGAGAAACGAAAATTTGGGGAAATGTGCCCGAGGTTGAAGTTCTTCCCCTGTCAAGGGATGTGTAAGTGCATTTGTGGAATTTTTGAGTATGTGGTTGCTAAGGAGCAACGGAGGAGTTTTGCCTTTTGGAGTCTTTTTCCGAGTTTGAGCCGTGGGTGGCTGTATGGGTAGCGAAAGAGTTATCTTTATTCCGAGGAATGTATGGATTTGATCCCCCGCATGTTTTGGGTTCTGCTTCTTTGGTGTTGGACAAGGATTTGAGCTATCAGAAGCAACCGATGCAAATTCTTGCTCGTGAAGCTAGGGAATTGTGCAGTCGAGTTATACCTTTGGTGAAGGTTCAGTGGAGTCATCGTGATGAGTGAGAGCGACCACCTGAGAGCCGGAGGATGAGTTGAGGATCTTCTATCCCCTTTTTATTGAGATACCCTCCTAAGTATGGATTTAGTTGGGTTTCGAGGGCGAAACCTTTTAAAGGAGGGGAGAGTGTAGAGTACCGAGATTTCGGATAGCGCACCGACCCCGTGAGATGGCGTAGTGTGGATAAATCGCCGGCGTGTGTTCCATTTTGGGTTACAGATGAGTTCGGGTCGACTCGGATCAACGCGGAAGCTCCGGCTTGATTCGGAGTTTTTCGGGCATTGTGCGCCGATAGAGGACTGGTTTCGGGGAAGCATCGACTCCACAGTGGAGTGCAGAAATTTTGGAAATACTTGGAACATGTGTATTTTCAGATTACAGCGGAGTTCGGGAGGTTCCGGACAGGTGCGGAGGCTCCGAGGGCAAAAAGTGACTTGGAGTTGGCTTAAATGGATTATTTAATTTAATTATTTAATTAAAGTTATTTGGTCTGAGATGAATGAAAGAGAAGAAAAGATTAATGGAGTGAATGAAAGTGAGAAGTGGGGTTGGATGTAAATTAATTGTGTTGGAGGGTTATTAGATTTATTTTCTTGCTTTTGCTGTCAAGCACTTGTTTTTAATTAACCCACCCTTAATTAATGAGCCTGCCACCCCACCCTCTTCTTAACAGGGGGAACCAAAGGGAGCAGAGGGATGAGAGAAAGAGAGAAAAGAAGGATGAAGAAGAAGAGAAAGATGAAAAAGAGAAGGTGGGATGAGTTATTGTGGATGAACTTCCTGCTTGAGGCCGCTTGGAGCAAGCGGAGCGCGCGCGCGTCGAGCTCGGCGAGGTAAGTTACAGTGTTTATTTTGTTGGAGAAGAGCTCGGATTGGGTTTATGTTGGATTTTTTCCTCTATGGTTTTGCCCTTGTGTTGGCTGGGATGGAGGTGCTGGTGTAGGGTTGGCCGACAGCAAGCAGCAGGGGGATCGCGCGGGCGAGCGGCTGCGCAGCTGGCGCCGCGCATGTGCGCGCGGGCGCTGCGCAGGCGCCGCGCGGGCGCTGCGCAAGCGCCCAGGCGCGCGCGTAGCGGGTCCAGGGCGCCGCGCAGCTGCCGCGGCAGCTGCAGCGGCGCCGCGCGGCAGCTGCGGCAGACGGGGGGGCGCCTTGCGGGCAGCGACTGGGCCGCGCGTTTCGGCGTGCGCAGGGCATTTTTGCGCGGCGTTTTCGTCGACCCCGTGGCTTCTCTCCTTGCCAATGAACGCGCGCAATTTTTTCCTTTTTGGCAGAGCTTGTCTGACAGGTTTTCCTTTTTCTTCTCTCTGTGTTGATGCAGCAGCTTGGGTGCTCGCAGCGAGCTCGGTGCCGCGCGAGCTGTTGGTGCCGACGGTGATGGCACGTGGATCACCATCAGATTTTGGAGCCGGGGCAGTGTGGGAGCCTTCACTTCTTAAGAATGTGCTGTAGAATTTGTGAATATAATAGATGAATGTATTAATGTGGTTGGTGAGGGCTGTGTGTGAAGTGTGTGTGCTGCAGAGAGTTGTGTGGGCAGATATTTAGTGTAGTATGGTGTTGATGCTTGGAGGCTTGGTTGTGCTATTTATTGGCTGGGTGTGCACAAGGTGTGTGTAGGGGGTGCTAGTGTGTGTGTGCAGGGGAGGTAAAAATTTGTGTGCTGTCAGTTTGAGTGTGCTGAAGGTTGTTTATGTGGACATTTGAAACTGGTAAAGTATGTATTAGTGGATTTTTTTCTTGTAATTGGTTTATGTGAGCTGATACTGATGGTGCTGTGAGTAATTGGACCTTATGTATATGTGCGGGGGAGTTATAGAAGGGATGTGGTTTTTTGTGATGGTAACAGTAGTTGTACTGCAGGTATTTGTGAATATGTGTTTCTCCTTATGGCAGTTGTTAAGGGTAATGAAGGTGGTTTGGTGTATTGTGCTGTGAATAGGAGGTGTGTGCAGGGGGATGTGATTGAGTGTGCTGTTGGGTTTTTGTTGGAGCTACAGAGTTGGGTGTGTGAATGTATGTATTTTTTTGTGTGGGTGGAATTAAGAGGTTGAGCATATGTGAACATTATTTCTTTTTAATGTGCAATTGAAGCTTATAATGTAGTGTGTTGATGCTATGGAGGACTTGTAGTATACTGGGAGCAAAGAATTGGCTTTATGGAATTTATTTTGTGCAATTGAAGCTGTAGAGTGTGTGTGCGTGGGTTATGGAACTTAGATGTGTCGAGGTGTGGTTGATCGGCTGTGGAGTAAGCCAGTGTGCACCGAGATTTTTGTAGAGGACTCAAGGATTTTCCGTGGTTCACGACAGTGTGCGAACACGCGCGGCACGATTTTCATGGTTTCGTCAGTTCGAGGATCCGGCGCTTCACCAACTTCAGCGTATGCCTGCGGAAAGCGTTCCAGGTGGGTTGGAATTTCTCCAAAATTTATGGAATGCCCTTTAATGCTCCTGAATGCATTTTGTTCATGCTTACTATGTTACTTCTCTGTATTTAAATCTGATAGTTGCTTGGATTTTTCTGAAAAAATTATTAGAGCCCCACATTATTTTTAGCATACCCCTGAGGTTATATGACACTAGATTTCATGTTCTGTTCGCATTATTCTTGCACCCTGATCGTTTTAAAAATTGAGAAAGCCGTTTTTGACAAAATTAGCATTCTTTAAAAGTGGTTTTTATTTCTTGAAATCGCCAGAGGTTTGGCATAAGTTCAGGGTGCTATTGACCTCGTGCCTGGGGGCCGAGGGGTGTCCTTTTGAGTTTTTGAGATGAGTTATAGTGTCATGTGGGTTTGAGCTTCTGATGAGAGTTCCGGGTTCTGGCAGATCGAGTCGTGGAGGGTTCCCGACTCAGCCATGGTCGTGCATTATCAGATTGAGTCGTTGAGGGTTCTCCGACATAGCTGTGAGTGTGTTTGGGCTATTCATGTTTGAGTCGAGGTTCTTTTCCGACTGAGTTGTGTTTTTGAGCTTGAGATACCGATCTGTTTGATCGTGGATTATAGCCTGCATGTGCCGCATATTGAGACAGTGAGACAGATGTGATACTTGAGTTCGGTGGGGTCGCTCCCCTCGAGCTACGCCCCGGGTGCGATGATGATACCGAGCCTGACGAGGCTATGATGTGGATATGCGCCTAGTTGATTTACTAGTGGTCGCTTGATACCCCTGGCCGAGTTACCATGGGGTCACTTGTGTGAGTTTGAGACAGTCCGTGTGGGACGCCCTACGTAAGTCCCGTCCCAGTGAGGATGTGGTGGCAGTAGGTTTGGCGCAGGCTTGACTGGACCCTATGAGGCAGTCATTGAGATTGGGTGACATTGAGAGAGTGATGGCATAGCATGTTCATTGATGAGTTTCCCTTTGAGCATGGTACTTGAGGCATATTATTATCAGTGTTAGTGTATGCATAGCAGGGTCAGAGTATAGTTCCTTCTGCATGATGTTGTTACTTACTAGCCGTAGATCCTTTCCTGCTTTCCTTTTATCTATCTATCTGCATACCTATCTGTTTTGCCTCTAGTAGACTTAGTGGGCATACCGTGGATATTGGGACGGTACCCACTGAGCTCTGCCTTCTGCAGTAGATCTCACACCCGCTGCGGTGACAGGTTTGAGGCAGCTGTTCCGGCTTGGTTCGCGCGGAGACAGCAGATCGAGGTGAGGACGTGGCCGATTAGTTCCTTACCAGCATTGAGAGTCTGAGGTAGATATACCCGGTGTAGTTTTTTTTTCTGTTTCCACTTTTGTACTGGACATTCTGAGAGACTTGTGAGGATGGTACTTGTATTATTCTTGTGAGATTGTGTATTTTGAGGATTTATGTATTAGTGGTGATTTTACTATTCCAGATGTTCAGTTCTTTTTCTATAGCTTTCGGTTTTAGTTTCAACTCCGATACATATTATTTAGCGATAGATCTGACTTGCAGGGTAGACGCTTCGTCTGTGCGGCAGTTTCCGTACAGATGGTGGATCTGTTGGCGAGCCCGGGACGCAGTTTCGACCCCGGGGCGTGACAACGTCGCCCGCCAAACAGGCGACAGCGACGCCCGCCGCTCACAACGCGACACGTGGCGCCCCCAGACGCCGACACGTGGCCGCCCACGCGCGGGAACAGCGCGTCAACGTGCCTCTGCACGCACGCTTCCCGAGACGGCCTGCACCCGCTCCGTGGACCGCGCGCACGAGGACCAGCGAACCAGACACCGCCACGTGTCCTGCCCTCGATGCACGTCGGCCCCGTGGACCGCGCACCCGCGCACCTGCCCGCGCGCCGTGCGCTGCCCGCGCCTGCCCGCCGCCGCACCTGCGTCCGCACCGCCGCCGGAACAGTAACTCTGCCTCGAAATCCGTGCCGGAACGTCCGAGCTCCGAAAAATACAAGTAGGTGGTCCATTTTCATCGTTTTCGCGCGCTGAATCCAAATTCGCTGTCTGTTCTGCCAAATTCCAACTCTAAAAATTACCGAAGGCATTCGGAAAGGTGTTCCTTTGTCCAAACTTCGCGTTGAGCCCAATTTTAATATCCCTTGCTCGCGAAACCACTTCAAAACATTCAACGGGGTCATCTGACTACTCTCGTGATCCATTAAACCCACTGGGTCCATCACTAGTGTCCAATTAGTGCACAAACGCCACCGACACGCCACATAGGCCTCCAGGAGCTGCTGGTCAACCAGTAATCTCGTCGTGGGGATCCGGGTCCTCACAGCTCGCTCACTCTGCCTTTGATAAGCCTCTGACAATCCTGTCATCTGGGTCCGGAACTCTCTGACCTCAATCCGGGTATCCGGCCCAAAACCAACCGCTCAAGCTCAACTATTATGACAGTATGCACGCGGGTCAAAACCCAGCATCGAGGAGACACCGCTCGCCACGACGAAACCACAAAAGAGCACACAACAACGCTCGACCCAATCCAGCGAAAGTCTAAAGCATGTCACCCGTTCACGGCATTATGTTGTCTGCAGCCAACAGAATCGCTTAGGAGAATAAACATGACAATCACTCTTTCCGTCCCTTGGGAGAGGTATAAAACTCAATCAGGACTCTCGCTATAAATCACGACTCTCACGAAGTCAACCAAGGGTCAAACCATAAGCCTAGGGTTTCTAACTCCACCATGACCTACAACCTAGGCTCTGATACCAACATAATCTGTCACGCCCCGGGGTCGAAACTGCGACCCGGGCTCGCCAACAAATCCGCCACCTATGCCAAACTCCGCATAGGCGAAGCGTCCTACCTGCAAGAAAAGTGCTACAGCTAACAAATATCAGAGCTATAAGATAAAACTGCTGTAAAAATAAAATCAACCACTGTACAACTGGAAAATAATACAACAATGTCCACCTCCCAAAAATGATAATCGTACAATATCCTCAGATACAAAACTCATAACTCAACAGGGAGGTATCTCCAATAAATACATCAGTGTACAGGCTCTCAATACATATCATATCCTCACTACATCAGTCTCTCAAAAGAGGAAATATAATAACTAATCTACTGAAGATCTCCTCTGAAGGGTACCGCTACTCTCCAACGATGGGTAGAGATCTAGCTCGCGACTCCCTCGCCTCGATCAACAACCTCAGAATCAGCAGCATCCGCTAAGACTCTACAAAACAAAGGAGAGGAAGGAAAAATGAGGGGGGAAACCCCTAATGGGTGTGAGAACTATACCAAAAAGGGAGTTCTCAATGGGTACCACCGCCAGACTCGACGGTCTGCCCACTAAGTCCTCAAGAGACATAAACTAACCAAAGGCGTGAGAACTGAACAAGAACGCTGATGACACTCAACAGCTACCATGCCTCCATCTAAATGCTCAAGAGGGGAGAATCAAAGAATGGTATGCAACCACTAGCACATGAAGTGCACAATCGACCCAATCGAGCTGACTGCCATATCTGGTCCAGTCAAACCTGCGCCCACCTACAACCACCTCCCGCTGACGGGCAGGAATTATGTAGGGCGTCCAAACGGACTAACTCGCTATCGAGTAGTGGCTCATGCAGGCTATAATCAAAATCCACGCTCTCTCTCAGAACGGATAGAATCATGATGCTCAACCTCTCACATAACGGTCAAGGTACTCACAACGACACGGGACCACCGTCAAACCGAACGGCTCCCAACAACACTAGCACTGGTCTAAACACAGCTACTAGACCTCACTCAGCCCCCAGGCACGAGTGCAACAATAAAAGTATCTGACCGAAATAAACCCAATCAAATGAACCGGTATAAAACCCGGTACTGCCTGCTCTGTCATCAATCTCACGAACTCAGTATCTCCACTGTCCAAATGACCGGAACCCAACACGGTCTGACCGGAACCCAACACGGTCTAAAGACTACTCCGGAGTGGCACTCGAGGGGAGCGACCCACACGAGTAAATTATCTCTGTCATCAGTATCACAAGTATCTCTATATAGCAGGACTAGATCATGACTATGATCAAAGTGGGAAAGCCCAACCACTAAAGAAGACCCTGGTCCTCAATCAGATGCAAAAATACTCAAATAGTGGGAAACTCCGTCCACTAGAGAAATCTGATACATAAATAAATATCCGGTCAATCGCCCAAAGTCCGCGGTGTGAGGACCTGAATCCCCGCTTAAGAGATTACTGATGGATTAGTGGCCTTTGGGAGTGTTTGTGCGCGTGTCGGGCCCAAGAAATGGATTTATGGTGCAATTTGGGATTTAGTTTGCATCAGTGGTGGCCTGCGTGGTGTGTCGGTGGTGTTTGTGCGCAATTTGGACACAAGTGTTGGACTTCGGCCTTAAAAATGGATCACATGGGTAATTGGAGGACCCGACGAGTGTTTAGAAGTGATTTCGCGCGACACGTGTGAGGTCCCGGAATCCCCCGCGTAGGAGTTGCTGGTTGTTGGGCAGCTTTTAGTGGCCGTTGGGGGTGGTTGTGCGCGTGTCGGGCCCAAGAAATGGATTTGTGATGCAATTGGGGATTTAGTTGCATCACTGGAGGCCTGCGTGATGTGTCGGTGGTGTTTGCGCGCAATTTGGACACAAGTGTTGGACTTCGGGCTTAAAAGGAGACCCCGTGGGAATTTGGATGACCCGTCGGGTGTTTAGAGGTGGTTTCGCGCGATTCGGATGTCAAAACTGGACTCCGGGTGGAGTTTGGATAAAAGTTACCTCTCCGGTCGCCTTCGGGGATTTTTAGAGTTGGAATTTGACAAATCGGACTTTAAAAATGGACCCGGCGCGAAAATCGGATCGAGTGGGCATTCGGCAAATTTTCGGTTGAGAATTTGGATAAACGGCTATCGTTTTTGGACTCAGCGCGCGAAATCGCTAATAATGGACTATTTATTTGTTAGATTTGGAGCCCGGTAGGCGTGCGCGTTTTTCGAGACAATGCGGCACGCAAACCGAGGCGACGTGGCACGGATCCAGAAGCTGCGCGGATCCCGAGGTGCGGCACGGGGCTCGAGGTACGCGCAGCAGGCGCGTCAGGTGAGCAGGGAGGCGCGCCTCCTGTGCGGGCCACGTGGGGGGCCGCCAGGTGGCGGACCCCTGTTGGCGCCCGCGCGGGCGCGGGGGCGTGCGCCCGTGTCACGGGCGCGTGTCCCGCGCCTGTGGGCAGCGCGGTGTCACGCGCCCGTGTGGCGCACGGACTGCGCGGCCGCGTGGCGCGCAGAGGCGCGGCCACGTGGCCCCGCCATGCGCTACCTGGACCGGGTGCACCCGCATGGGTGCGGTGGACCGGCGGGTGCACTGTGCACCGTGGGCCGTGGACCACCCTTCCCTCTCCCCCTTCTTTTCTTCTTCTTCTTCCTCCCCCGCAAGCGATTTTTTCTCCCTTTCCTTTCTTTCTTCTGCACCCGAGAGCGAGAGGGAGTGAAGGAGGAGGTTGCGTGAGGTGCGGCGGCGTGTCGTGGACCTCATTTTGCGTGCGAGGTCGCCCGACGGAGTGTTTCGGCGACGGCGGCGCAAACGGGTAGGTCCCATGTGTTGGTTTTTCTGTATTTTTGTACAGTTTTTGGAGCGTTCTTTTAGACTGTAATTGACCCTCTTGCTCTTTTCTGTGTTGGGCACCGTGCACCGTTTTGCGTGCGGACTCTGTTTTGCGTGCGGATTCTGGCACCGTGCACCGTTTTGCGTGCGGACTCCGGCACCGTGCACCGTTTTGCGTGCGGATCCTTGCACCGTGCACCATTTTGCGTGCGGACTCCGGCACCGTGTACCGTTTTGCGTGCGGACTCCGTTTTGCGTGCGGATCCTGGCACCGTGCACCGTTTTGCGTGCGGACTCTGTTTGGCGTGCGGATTCCGGCACCGTGCTCCGTTTTGCGTGCGGACTCCGGCAGCGGACATCGTTTTGCGTGCGAATCGCCTGGAGGCCAATTGCAAGTGTCTACGAGCAATTGGTGGCTTATTGAGGTGGGTGGCCTGATCTCCAAGATTTATGGACTGTACAGTATTTCTACTGATGTAGGACTATGCATAATAGTTTATTTCATTGCGTAGCATGCTAGATTGTAGGAATTGTTATTCCTTTTATTATCTGTTAATGTAGTTATCTTGGAACTTGACCTAGCACCCCCGTCATATGTTGCATGTGTAACCAGACTAGTAGAAAACCCTCACTTGGGCTAGGGTTATTTTATTGTTTAGACACCCACACTGTTTTTCTATTCCTGGACATAGGGTTTTCCTCGCTCGGGTAGTGGGCCGAGAGGTCGGGACTTTCTAGTAGTGTGGGATGCTTTTGCACTCGTGCTTGGGAGCAGAGTGGAGTCTGGTAGTTGTAGTGGGTTGCTTATCTGTGCCGGGAGCCGTTTGGGTAAACGGTAGTCCCGGGAGGTCTAGTATCCCTGTTGCGCTGTCGTGGGAGGGAGCCGTTGAGCAGGCGGTAGTCCCGGGCCGTCGAGTATCTTCCGGCCAGTGTTATTGGGAACCGTTGGGGTTAACGGTGATCCCAGGTCGTTGAGTGTTGTCCGACCAGTATTGTTAGCTTGAGTCGTGGGCCGTTCCTGGCTGTGGAGTACCTCCAGCCAGTGTGCCTTGTGCTGCGAGCTGTTGGAGAGGCTAGTGTCTCGTGTTCCATGTGAGTTGATCAGCTGAGTCGTGGAGAGTGCTCCGACTGTTGTGCGAGATATTTGGAGATCTTGAGTCCTACCGTTCTGGGAGTGAGCGTGGTTTTTGACTATAGCCTGCTTATGCCAATTTGTGATACTCTATGCCGCGCCGTTTTCCTCAGTTAGAGTCGCGTCCCTGAGATGCCGCTGTGGATACGATGGGCCTGTTGAGGCAGTTTTGCGCGAGGGGTGAGTTAGTCGGGCAGGACGCCCCACGTAAATCCCGTCCTCATGGGGATGTGTGGTAGTGGGCAGGCGCGTTCCTAGTCGACAGGCGCAGGCTTGACTGGACCCTATGAGGCAGTCGTTTCGATTGGGTCCATTGAGCACCTTGGGTGCGGGTGGTCCCTTTTACTTTCATCTGTTCCACTTTTTGAGTATCTAGATAGAGGTATGGTAGCTGTAGAGTAGCTCCAGCTTTTCTTGTTCAGATTTCATTGCACTGTTATCTTTTACCTCTAGTAGACTTGGTGGGCAGACCGTTGGGCTTGTTGACGGCACCCACTGAGAACTACTGTGGGAAGTAGTTCTCACACCCGTCGTGGTGTCTTTTTCCCGAGGAACTTCTTCTCCTGTTCCTGTTGCTCCAGTTGCTGATCCTTCTGACCGAGGCGAGGGAGTCGCGAGCTAGTTCCCTACCCGTCATTGGAGTGTAGCGGTACCCCTCCAGAGGAGAGCTTCAGTAGATTAGTTTACTTCTTTTTCCTCTGTTGAGAGACCTTTGTTGTGAGGTATAGAGTTGTACTTTATTTCACAGTTTGAGAGACTGATGTAGTGAGGATATTTGTATTGAGAGCTTGTACACCGATGTATTTTATTGGAGATACCTCCCTTTTGAGTCTTGTATCAGAGGACTTTGTATACGATCGTATTTGGGAGATGGATATTGTATTATTTTCAGTTGTACAGTGTTTGGTTTTCAGTTTTAGTAGTTTACTTTCCGCTCTGATATCTGTGTACTGTAGTTGATTCTTTCTGCAGGTTAGACGCTTCGTCTGTACGGCAGTTTCCGTACAGATGGCGGATCTGTTGGCGAGCCCGGGTCGCAGTTTCGACCCCGGGGCGTGACAGATTAGAGTGGTATCAGAGCCTAGGTTGTAGGTCGTGGTGGACTTAGAAACCCTAGGCTTGTGGTTGGACATTAGGATGACTACGTGAGAGTCGTGACTTATAGCGAGAGTCTTGATTGAGTTTTTACCTCTCCCAAGAGACGGGATGAGTGTTTGGCATGTTTACTTTCCCAAGCGATTATGTTAGCTGCGACAACATAATGCTATGGAATGGATGACATGTCTTAGACTCTCGCTGGATTGGGTCTTATGGTTGTTGTGTCCTGACGTTTGTTATTGTGCAGCGGATTGCGATACCCCGGAGACGTCGTGTTGTGAAGAGGACACACCCCTCACCTGATGAATACCCCACAGTGGGAGGCAGAACTATCAGAGCAGAGCGAGACCCTGGAGTTTGTGCGTTGAGATAGTTTCCGACTTTAACCGAGAGGGGCCGAATCCCTGAACGGTAAAGGATCGAAAACTTCGATAGGCTGAGCCTAGAAGAGCCTAGAATCTGTTCTTGTTTGATTGGGGTTCTAGGCATCGGTCTATCGGGATTTTTGGATTTTTGCCGCGTCAGTCGGTTCTTCTCACCTACGAGTGGGGTGTTATTGTGGGAGCCGTTTGGAGTGACGGCGGTCCCAGCTGTGTGGGTATTTTTCCCTGGCTGAGTTACCAAGAGGGCATTTTTCCCTGGCTGAGTTACCAGGAGGGCATTTTTCCCTGGCTGAGATACCAGGAGGGCATTTTTTCCTGGCTGAGTTACCAGGAGGGCATTTTTCCCTGGCTGAGTTACCAGGAGGGCATTTTTCCCTAGCTGAGTTACCAGGAGGGCTTTTTCCCTGGCTGAGTTACTAGGAGGGCATTTTTCCCTGGCTGAGTTACCAGGAGGGCATTTTTCCCTGGCTGAGTTACCAGGAGGGCATTTTCCCTGGCTGAGTTACCAGGAGGGCATTTTTCCCTGGCTGAGTTACCAGGAGGGCATTTTCCCTGGCTGAGTTACCAGGAGGGCATTTTTCCCTGGCTGAGTTACCAGGAGGGCATTTTTCCCTGGCTGAGTTACCAGGAGGGCATTTTCCCCTGGCTGAGTTACCAGGAGGGCATTTTCCCTGGCTGAGTTACCAGGAGGGCATTTTTCCCCTGGCTGAGTTACCAGGTGGGCACATTCCCTGGCTGAGTTACCAGGAGGACACATGCCCTGGCCGAGTTACCAGGAGGACACCTTCCACTGGCCGAGCTACTAGATGGGTACATACCCCTGGCCGGGTTACCAGGTGGGTACATGCCCTGGTCGAGTTACCAGGTGGTTGCTTTACTGAGATTGAGATGGTCTGACAGGACGCCGAGATTTGGTGGCGTCGAGTTCGTCCTGTTGGACTACCAGGAGCTCAGTTGTTGACTTGGAACCAGTTTCGTGCTTTGCTGCTTAGGGCCAATTTTCCTGACAGTGTAAGCAGAAACTGGAAGGGGATCTTAGGCTCCTGCAGTAGGGGGAGTCGACCTCTTTTGGAGTATGTTCGTGAGTTTTGCGATTGTTGAGCCGTGTACCCCATGTCGCCTGGATGAGGCCCAGGAGGTTGAGCTAGTTGAGAAAGGACTGCATCGGAATATCTATCACTTGGTGTATTCTCGGCGGGTGCCGACGTTAGATGCAGCGATTGAGCATGCTTAGCGGGTTGACCGAGGATCAGTGATCATGTCAGACATAGACGGAGCGCCAGGGACCAGCTCCGGGGAGAGGCATCCAGTGCCGCCTGAGTTTGGACAGTCGAGTAGATCGAGACCCCGGGGCCGCCACGATCCCAGTCTGAGGGTCGTGAGTCTCAGAGGAGACAGAGACCAGGAGGTTCTCCACAGCCGGTGTATCAGCAGCAGCGGGATGACTGTGTCTTTTGTGGTGGGCTGCATTCTGCGCCGTAGTGTGACCACAGGCAGGGCACAGATCATGGTCTTGTCCTAAAGCGGGGTCATCAGTCGCGTTGGCAGCTTCGGCTCCTCCTCCTCCGCTCTTCTAGACAGGCGGAGTTTCGACAGGTTATGGCCAGATAGTTAGGGCCACTTCTTCGCGGCAGTCCGACGGACGACCACCCCCGAGCGAGAGCGTCTATGTCGCACAGGATGAGGATTCGGGGGCAGCTAGCCACGTGGTGGCAGATACTAATCTTATCTCCCCTTCACACACTTGAGCGTTATTTGTTACCGGAGCATCGCATTCATTTCTTCTGTAGGGCATTTGCTTTGTTGTATGGGCTAGAGATAGGACCCTTAGCTTGTGCTCGTGAGGTTCAGATACCTGATCACGTGTTGCACATAGATGGGTGTTGTTGGTCCTGCCCAGTGCAGCCACGCCGTTGATACACGGTGGTGATGCCACGCCGTTGATACACGGTGGTGATGCCACGCCGTTGGTGCACGGTGGTGATGCCACGCCGTTGGTGCACGGCAGTGATGCCACGCCGTTGGTGCACGGCAGTGATGCCACGTTGTAGGTACACAACGGTGAGAGTTTTGTGGATGTTTCGGACTTTGACCACGAGTTTGGGCATCAGCTTTATGATCGCCTTGTGAGCCAGTTTTCGGTCCCGTTCACCGACGGTTTGGTCCCCGTCAGGGTGTTCTTTATTAGTTGAGGGATCGACTTCGACCCGTGGGTCCGTTGGGGTTATGATAGCATGTTGAGCGACCAACTGTGGCACGAGATTGTGCCTTTTGAGGATCCCTTTTGAGGGTAGCCTGCAGTTGTGTTGTCCACTCGAGTGGTTTCGGATCGGGAGGTAACCGAGTGAAGACCCCAGCGTATTGGATTCCCTTCCTTATTGGATTAATATGCGGGTATGCTCGGGTCGTCTTGTTGAGGTTGGCACCATGTTGTGGTTTGGTGCGTGTTACACTTGTGGTTATTTCAGTTTCCCCCAGCCTTTTAGTGGAGCCCTTTAGTTTTTCACGTCTCAGCTCAGTAGTGATGTGATGTTTCCTCGCCATGATTGACTTGCCCCTTGAGATCTGTGATTGTTGGAGTACGAGGGACGCCCGTAGCACTTTCTGGCTCGAGAGATGAGAGAATTGCACATCGGGTCATACCGTACTTGTTGATGTTGTTGCGGAGTAATCACGAGGAGCGAGTGGGGTTTAGGGAGCTGGAGGCGTATTGTTAGATACCTAGCTGTGGTATTCTTGACTCATGATGGGCTTGATCTAGTTTCGAGGACGAAACTTTCTTTTACTGGGGGAGGATGTGAGGTCCCGGAATCCCCCGCGTAGGAGTTGCTGGTTGTTGGGCAGCTTTTAGTGGCCGTTGGGGGTGGTTGTGCGCGTGTCGGGCCTAAGAAATGGATTTGTGATGCAATTGGGGATTTAGTTGCATCACTGGAGGCCTGCGTGATGTGTCGGTGGTGTTTGCGCGCAATTTGGACACAAGTGTTGGACTTCGGGCTTAAAAGGAGACCCCGTGGGAATTTGGATGACCCGTCGGGTGTTTAGAGGTGGTTTCGCGCGATTCGGATGTCAAAACTGGACTCCGGGTGGAGTTTGGATAAAAGTTACCTCTCCGGTCGCCTTCGGGGATTTTTAGAGTTGGAATTTGACAAATCGAACTTTAAAAATGGACCCGGCGCGAAAATCGGATCGAGTGGGCATTCGGCAAATTTTCGGTTGAGAATTTGGAGAAACGGCTATCATTTTTGGACTCAGCGCGCGAAATCGCTAAGAATGGACTATTTATTTGTTGGATTTGGAGCCCGGTAGGCGTGCGCGTTTTTCGAGACAACGCGGCACGAAAACCGAGGCGACGTGGCACGGATCCTGAAGCTGCGCGAATCCCGAGGTGCGGCGCGGGGTTCGAGGTACGCGCAGCAGGCGCGTCAGGTGCGCAGGGAGGCGCGCCTCCTGCGCGGGCCACGTGGGGGGCCACCAGGTGGCGGACCCCTGTTGGCGCCCGCGCGGGCGCGGGGGCGTGCGCCCGTCTCACGGGCGCGTGTCCCGCGCCTGTGGGCAGCGCGGTGTCACGCGCCCGTGTGGAGCGCGGACTGCGCGGCCGCGTGGCGCGCAGAGGCGCGGCCACGTGGCCCCGCCATGCGCTGCCTGGACCGGGTGCACCCGCATGGGTGCGGTGGACCGGCGGGTGCACCGTGCACCGTGGGCCGTGGACCACCCTTCCCTCTCCCCCTTCTTTTCTTCTTCTTCTTCCTCCCACGCAAGCGATTTTTTCTCCTTTTCCTTTCTTTCTTCTGCACCCGAGAGCGAGAGGGAGTGAAGGAGGAGGTTGCGTGAGGTGCGGCGGCGCGTCGTGGACCTCGTTTTGCGTGCGAGGTCGCCCGGCGGAGTGTTTCGGCGACGGCGGCGCAAACGGGTAGGTCCCGTGTGTTGGTTTTTTTGTATTTTTGTACAGTTTTTGGAGCGTTCTTTTAGACTGTAATTGACCCTCTTGCTCTTTTCTGTGTTGGGCACCGTGCACCGTTTTGCGTGCGGACTCTGTTTTGCATGCGGATTCTGACACCGTGCACCATTTTGCGTGCGGACTCCGGCACCGTGCACCGTTTTGCGTGCGGACTCCGTTTTGCGTGCAGATCCTGGCACCGTGCATCGTTTTGCGTGCGGACTCGTGCGGACTCCGGCACCGTGCACCGTTTTGCGTGCGGACTTCGTTTTGCGTGCGAATCCTGGCACCGTGCACCGTTTTGCGTGTGGACTCCGTTTGACGGCGGATTCCGGCACCGTGCTCCGTTTTGCGTGCGGACTCCGGTAGCGGACATCGTTTTGTGTGCGAATCGCCTGGAGGCCAATTGCAAGTGTCTACGAGCAATTGGTGGCTTATTGAGGTGGGTGGCCTTATCTCCAAGTTTTATGGACTGTACAGTATTTCTACTGATGTAGGACTGTGCATAATAGTTTATTTCATTGCGTAGCATGCTAGATTGTAGGAATATTTATTCATTTTATTATCTGTTAATGTAGTTATCTTGGAACTTGACCTAGCACCCCTGTCATATGTTGCATGTGTAACCAGACTAGTAGAAAACCCTCACTTGGGCTAGGGTTATTTTATTGTTTAGACACCCACACTGTTTTTCTATTCCTGGACATAGGGTTTTCCTCGCCCGGGTAGTGGGCCGAGAGGTCGGGACTTTCTAGTAGTGTGGGATGCTTTTGCACTCGTGCTTGGGAGCAGAGTGGAGTCTGGTAGTTGTAGTGGGTTGCTTATCTGTGCCGGGAGCCGTTTGGGTAAACGGTAGTCCCGGGAGGTCTAGTATCCCTGTTGCGCTGCCGTGGGAGGGAGCCATTGAGCAGGCGGTAGTCCCGGGCCGTCGAGTATCTTCCGGCCAGTGTTGTTGGGAACCGTTGGTGTTAACGGTGATCCCAGGTCGTTGAGTGTTGTCCTACCAGTATTGTTAGCTTGAGTCGTGGGTCGTTCCTGGCTGTGGAGTACCTCCAGCCAGTGTGCCTTGTGCTGCGAGCAGTTGGAGAGGCTAGTGTCTCATGTTCCGTGTGAGCTGATCAGCTGAGTCGTAGAGAGTGCTCCGACTGTTGTGCGAGATATTTGGGGATCTTGAGTCCTACCGTGCTGGGAGTGAGCGTGGTTTTTGACTATAGCCTGCTTATGCCAATTTGTGATACTCTATGCCGCGCCGTTTTCCTCAGTTAGAGTCGCGTCCCTGAGATGCCGCTGTGGATACGATGGGCCTGTTGAGGCAGTTTTGCGCGAGGGGTGAGTTAGTCGGGCAGGACGCCCCACGTAAATCCCGTCCTCATGGGGATGTGTGGTAGTGGGCAGGCGCGTTCCTAGTCGACAGGCGCAGGCTTGACTGGACCCTATGAGGCAGTCGTTTCGATTGGGTCCATTGAGCACCTTGGGTGCGAGTGGTCCCTTTTACTTTCATCTGTTCCACTTTTTGAGTATCTAGATAGAGGTATGGTAGCTGTAGAGTAGCTCCAGCTTTTCTTGTTCAGATTTCATTGCACTGTTATCTTCTACCTCTAGTAGACTTGGTGGACAGACCGTTGGGCTTGTTGACGGCACCCACTGAGAACTACTGTGGGAAGTAGTTCTTGTTGAGTTATGAATCCCAAAGGATCTAAATAGGTACTATCAAACAACTAGAGGGGGGGGGGTGAATAGGTGTAATACTTAAAAACTCAATCTCAATGCAAAATAAAAACCAATGCGGAAAATAAAAACAGCACACCGAGATTTACGTGGAAACTCCAATCCAGGAGAAAAACCACGGGACCAACACGCAATAACAATCCACTAAGGCCCCGTTTGGTTCGGGGATTAATTTCTGAGGTATAAATTTTTTTATACCTGGGATAGCTTGCTATTCCGGGATAAAGAAGTATAAAAGTTAAATTGCGTTTGGTTGAAAAGTTGGTATTGTCTGGAATAGCTAAAATAGTGTTTGGTTGAAATTATGGAATAGTGGAGGATAGTGAAAAAAGAAGATAGAATTTTTTTCAAAATGCCAACTTTGCCCTTATCTTTTTTTGTAGAAAAATTAATTTAAAAATTATATTTAATTTGAAGCAATTTAATTATAAGTAATAAATTATATCTTACCTAAAAAAATAATAATTTTTATTTTATAGTATATTTTACTGCAAATTTTAAAAATGAAAGTGCAAATGAATTTTAAAAATTATAAATTTTAAATTATAAATTTTAATTTTAATTATAAATTATAAATTATAAATTTTAATTTTAATTTAAAACTTTAATTTTAAATTTTAATTTTAAATTTTAAATTTTAATTTTAAACTTTAATTTTAAATTTTAATTTTCAAATTTTATTTTAAATTTTGAATTTTAAAAATTTAATTGTAAATTATAATTTTAAATTTTAAAATTTAAAATTTATATTTGAAATTTTTTAATTTGAAATTTTAAATTTAAAATTTCACATTCAAATTTTAAAATTTTAAAATTCAAATTCAAATTTGAAATTTAAAATTTATAATTTAAAATTTCACATTAAAATTTTAAAATTTTAAAATTGAAAATTTAAAATTTTATAATTCAAATTCAATTTTAAAATTTTAAAATTTTAAAATTAAATCGTAATTTTAAAATTTTAAAATTGAAAATTTAAATATTATATTTTTAAATTTAATTTTTTTTATTGAAAGTTTTGTATTGAAAATTAAAGTGAAAAAATTTAATCCCTGCCCCCCTTATTCCACTATTCCGGCTCCCCTATGGGATAAATCTTAACGGGTTATCCTAGGATAACCCGTTAAGAAGGGGATAAAAAAAAAAAATTTATCCCCTGTCTTTTTTGTATGGTGTTTGGCAAGAATAGGGGGATAAAGGGGGTTATTCCCCCTTTATCCCCCAACCAAACGCTGCCTAAGAATAGAAGAATAACAAGGTGATTACCGACTCCACGGACTCAACCCCTCCTTCAGCTTCTTCGGACCTTGCGCTGACCGGTTGGATGTCCACGCAATAACAATCCCTAAGAAAAGAAGAATAACAAGGTGATTACCGTCTCCACGGATTTAACCCCTCCTTCAATTTCTTGGACCTCGCGCTCCACCGATTTTGCACGTCCACTGCACACGTTCGAATCCACGAACGCCACTTGAATCCACGAGCACACGTTTCGAATCCACGAAACGCCTTTAGCACACCGAATCCACGATGCCACGTCGAATCCACGACGCAAACTCAGTCGATAAGAATATTGACTTCGATGGTGATCCTTTGCTTAGATTATCAATGAAGAACCGTAGAAGAAATCTCTAAGCAAAGATTAGATCAATTCGACAAAAGATATGTTCTTGAAAGAACCGTCGAATTGACCTAAAAGAGGCTATAAAGAAGATCGATAAAAACCTCGCCTCTAGGGTTGCTCTCAAGTGTTTTATAAATTGATCGGCCGTAGCTCCCACGTTTTTGAGAAACCCTAAATGTCTATTTATAGTTTAGAAACCTTTGGAAAGTGATAAGAATCAAAAACATACCTTATCTGGAAATTTTCAGGACGGCGATCCGGATCGGATTTACTGCGATCCGGATCGTCGTAACGAGATTGACGATTCCAGAAAATACCATGGTTCAGGATCCGGATCGCATTGCCCGATCCGGATCGTTCATACAAATCAGAAAACTTAACATTCGGGATCCGGATCGGAAATTGCATGGATCCGGATCGAAGTCTTGTATGAAGCAACAACCTTCGGGATCCGGATCGTTGGCTCTGATCCGGATCCTGAACAAGTCCGAACACCAGTTTTTGATTATTATGCAATTAAAAGTTCATCCAAGTGTTTCTACACTATAAGAAAGTATTCGGATCACCACAATTATTTAGTTAAACATACCTGATCCTCTTGAATACTTTCTTCTTGAGATTGATGTAACTGATCCACAATTCTTCAACTTCAATCTCCAAGACTCAAGACACTGAGTGTCAACTTGAGCTCTTGTTGAATCTTCTCTAAGTCTTTGATTGCTGATTGACAATTTGATCCCTTTAAGACTCCGACTCAACTCACTGACTTGACTCACGAAATATGCCAACACCAAAATGCCGTAACAATCTCCCCCTTTGGCAATTTCGTGACAAAACCCAAAAATACATAAAAGCGCTCAAGTCACTCATCTTAAACCAAAAAATCGAAAATCAATGTCATCACCAAAACATTGATTTTCTTTGCGTGAAAGATCCAATAAATACAAAATTACATTTGAACCAAACAGTCCTAGAACATACTCTATGACTTAGGACTTGGAGTCTTAAAGTGATGTAATTCCTGCAAAACAAAACTCCAAACAAAATCAAACGTTAGTCGTTAGAAATTAAAATCCTACATTTGATCCGTCTTCCTTTCGGTTCTTTTGTTTTTCTGCTCTTTCAATTTTTTCTTTGTCTCCCCCTATCTTGAGCATCTCTAACATGTTCTCCATGTTCTTGAGCATCTATGTTCTCCCCCTTTGTGGTACGATCATCATTTTCCGTTCTCCCCCATTTTTCCATTTTCGTTTCGTTTGTCCTCTCTTGATGATCTCATCTCCGTCATTTCTCTTCTCCCCCTTTTTGTCACAAATTGTCAAACAGTGAACATACTAGACAAAAGGAAATCACTAACAACATCAGTTCAAAGAGAAAGAGAGATAAAAGCTCAGTTCCGGTATATAACAAAAATGCAGATTGCGTACCGGTACTAGAAGGCAAAAAACTAATAATTCCTTGAAACAAATCCAAATTTTAGAATCTTTTCAAATACCGATTTGTATTCCATCAAGAAAACAATTTAAGTGCTTTAACCAATGAATTCACACAGATGTCATTCAATCCAATTAATTTCACAAAATTAAAAAGATTTACTCCAAAATCATGAAAAATAAAGGTAAAACATTATAAACCGTTTTTCATGTTATATTCATCAAACACAAGTCATCAAAAATAATCTTGAGATCCAAAGTCTATCAAGATGTAACGGATTTACAAAGATGACATACGGAGATTTCCAAACGACATCAATCTTGAATTCTACCCTTTCAAATTGAGATAATCACTAAAATTCCTAAGGGTGGCTCTTTGAGCATCTTTCAACTATCCCACCTTATACCAACCAGGAGATTATTCAAAATATAAGAGCTTTGCATATAAATCTCCAAATGCTTCAACTAAAAATTTCAAGAAAATATTTTTCAAGCATCAAAACATGTGGTAGCTTCACACACAGACCGGACGACCGGGGTGGCAGCTCTTTCCAACATGTGGTGGTAGTTTTCACACTCCTTGCGGATGTAACTCTTTCCACATCTTTTGCAAATCATTTCAATACCCTTGTAAGAATGCAATCTCTTACGTGAAAGAATTAAATACCAAATTTTAGCCTATCGGTTGTCTCACGTTTATCACAATGAATTCACACAACCGAGATAGATTAAGCATCTAAAGATCACACATGATTTCTAAAATTTGAAGCTTATAATATCAAAAACTCCTATAATGAAGTATCTTCAAGATTTATGATTAGGGAGTAAAGTTGATAATTCAAATAAAATTAAATTGGAGTGATTGAAAGTGAAAACCCTTTTTATTCAATGCACTAGTTCGTTAAAATCCTTTTGTTTAAAAAACAAAACATAAAAACGAAGAGCATTAAAAAACATGTAATGCAAAGATTAAGAAAGATATGAAGGGAAAACCAATCAAAGCATTACATACAGTCATAAGCTATTTAGAACTTAAGACAAGGAAAGATATCACCTTTCCGAATCCAAAATCGCTGGATTTTGGGTTGTCTTGATTCGTTGTGGCCGGGGGTTGTCCGCTTTGACTGTTGGTCCACCTTAGGTCTTTGCCTTGCAGTGATCCACTTGTATGATTGATGATGTGGCTCGGACCTTTGGTGGGTTGAGTGAACTCCTTTGACTTGATGTGTCTTTTGATTCCGTTGAGTTCGCTCCGTAGATGAAGTTGCCGAAGAATTCTTCTTTCTCTTTTTCGGGCAATTCTTCACCAAATGTCCTTCAAGTCCACATAAGTGACACGTTCTTCCTTTCAATTTGAATGTGGAACTTGAAGCATGCACAGTTTGATCCTTTTTAAATCCCAAACCAACCTTGCTTGATTGACCTAATCCGGACATACAATCAAGTTTCTTGGAACCAGTTGAAAGCCTTTGTATGTCGGATTTAAGTTCATGAACTTGCTTGGTCAAAGCTTGGTTGGTGACATGAATCTCCTCAAACTGTTTTTCTAGAAAACCAATCTTGTCCGTATATGATTTAGCGTTTGTCTCCGATTGGTTTAGCTTTTCTTGGAGGATTTTATTGTTATCCAATAAACGTTCTCGTTCCTCCTCGAGATCATTAAGTTTGATCTTTAAAGCTTGATTCTCGTCTTGAATCTCAAGTCGTTGCTTTCTCAACTTCTTGATATGCTTGGCCATCTTCTTTGATTCGGTAAGAAGTTGTTGATATGCCTCAACGAGTTCTTCTTCGTCCGACTCCCCCTCACTTGATGACTCTCCGTTGGATGTTGATGTCTCATGCAAAATCAAAGGAATAGAGTCAGTGATTAAAGATGATAAATAATTATTAGAAGAGGGAAAATGAGAGGCATGAGAAGCAACGATTTTTTCCTCTTTACTTGAGGTCGATTCATTAGAAGTAGAATCGTCCCAAGTTTTCACTTGCAAAGCCTTCTTTTTATATGATTTCGGAGAAGGACAATCCGTTGAAAAATGGCCGTAGCCTTTGCATCGATAGCATTGGATTTCCCCTTCGAAATCATCTTTTTCTTTAGAAGGTTTTGCAACGCCTTTGAGGTAAGAGGATTTAGAACCCGATGATCCTTTAGATGGTTTCGTGGATGAAGATCTATCGGTTCGATTCTTCCAAAATTTCCGACGAAATTTCTTTGTGATCCGCGCCAATTGTTCTTCAAAATCGGCAAATGAGATTTCATCGTCGGAACTTGATTCGCTATCTTCTTCCTTTGTTGATTTGAATGCAATACCTGTAAGCATAGAAGAAGACTTGGAAGAAACTTGATTAGTAGGAAAAGTCATTTCATAAGTTTGCAAAGCGCCTACTAATTCCTCTACACTCATCTCATCCGGATGACTAACGGTTTCAATGGCGGTAACCTTTGCCCTAAACCGTTCCGGAAGAGTCCGAAGTATCTTTCTTACAATTTTCGACTCCGGGATCTTTTCTCCTAAATTAGCACATGTATTTATTACATCTTGAAGTCTAGTGTAATAATCTGTAAACAATTCATCCTCTTCCATATGAATAGAGTCAAATTGACTAGTAAGCATCTGGAGCTTTTGAATTTTTACAAGATTAGTACCCTCATGTGTAATTTTGAGAATATCCCAAATTTCCTTCGCGGTTTCACACGCGGAAATTCTTGTGAACTCAGTCGAGGAAAGAGAGTTAAAAAGAGCGTTCATACCTTTCCCATTGTAAGAAGATCTTTCGAGTTCCTCTTTGGACCATCTAGAGCGAGGTTTTGGGGTAGTAGAATTTTCTACTTCCTCAACAGGATGCACCCAACCGTATTCCACGGATTGCCATACTCGCTCATCAATTGCGATGAGAAAAGCTCTCATCCGCTGTAGTGATCCGGCCTTTCGGGGTATTGTTGACTTGCGTGTAGTCATTTAAGCCTTTAAGTGAAATAGAATTATTCAATTCTTGAAGTTGGCCATTGTGGGACACTAGTATTTTTCCGCGATTGTGCGCGGAAAAAGAAAGCCGACGGCGCGATCGGATCTGAAATCCGATATCGGGAACCCCCTGAACGGGATTCAAAGTGATACGGTAATTAGTCGTGCATCGGAATCCGTGCTAAATATCTTGCACCCGTTAGAGATAAGGTGGTTTATCTCGTGGGGGATAATTAATTAGTTAATTAATTATCCCAGACGGAAAATTAATTAATTCTCTTACGTACGAATTAAAGAGGAATTAATTAAAGGTAAAGTACGACTATATAAGGGATCCTGAGTATCGGAAAGGAAAAGAAAAGAAAATAAAAACCCTAATCGGAGAGAAGGGAAAAAAAAAAAAAAGAAAAGACAGAACCCTAGCCGGAAGAAAGGGAAAGGAGAAAGAGAAGGAGCCCGATCTTCCCGGACACCGAACCGAAGGCAAGAACACGACCGGACAACCTTCCCGTCGATCTTCGGTTAGTAAAATAATTGATTTAAATTATTTGGGAGTTTTCCGTCATCTCTTTCGTTGAGTTCTTGGTGGTCTTTAATCGAGTTCTTGTTATCGGACCTCCGACCGACGTTTTGGTTGTTCGTCGATCGTTGGTTTAGTCGTTAGAATTATCGTGTTTTTATTCGGAGATTTTTGGGATGTTTCGTTGGAACATAGTGGGTTAACGGGAGGCCGCCGCCGCCATTTTTAAACGGGAGGCCGCCGCCGCCGTTACCATGGTCGCGGGGTCTTCGCCGGAGTCGCACGGGAGCGAAAACGGAGAAGAAACCGCGAAACGGGAGCGCAAACGGAGAAGAAATCGCGAAACGGGAAGTTACTGTGCTTTTCCGTACAGCGCGGTCCACGGGTCCAGGCGTGCACCCGGTGCACGCCTGCAACATCGAAGGCCAAGAACCGGCGCACAAATCCGTGCGCCGGCCCGGCCCGTCCAGCACGGTGCACGCGCTGGGCGTGCACCCGGTGCGCGACGCCGCGGCCGAATGCGTGAACCCGGCGCGCGCCAGCACCGTGCGCGGCCCGGCCCGTCCCGCCTGGTGCACGCTCCTGTGTGCACTCGGCGCATGCCGCCGCCACCTGATGCCGTAAACCCGGTCCACGGTTGCTCCTGTGCACCACCCGACAGCCCAAAGATCGGTAGCTCCGTTTTTGTCCGTTTTTCCACCGTTTTGAACGCCGTTTTCGCCGTTGGGATCGTTATTTCCGTGGCTTTCTTGGCATGGCCACCTGGGACATTCTTGGTCATTATTTTATTAGGTCGGGTGCTAATTTCGCCGACGCTCCGCGCCTCGACGAAATCGTCGGGGGCGTGCCGTCGGGTCTCTTTTCTCATCATTTCCGCCGTCGGGGCCTTCTTGGTCTAACCAGGGACGTCCCGAGTGGGCTACCGATTGAGGATTGAGTTTTGTTGGACTTTCCCGTCGAAAAGAGTAAAGTGGGTCTTGTGTTTTCAGATGTTAGTACACGCTTTTGACTATAGTTATCCGTGCGGACTTTCTTTAGGTCCAGACGCGCAGCGGGGGTGCGCGAAAGATTCGGGTGTTCCGATCTCTCTCCAAATAGGTGGGTACGGTTGCTGTAAATACAGCCAGTGCAGTAAGTGCATCTATCGTCATTAAAGTGCTCTCAATTTATCTAACAAAGTAGATGGACAGTTTAACCTTTCGCATAATCGTGTTTTTATCTAACAATTGAAGCGGCTGCGGTCGCATTGTTCATGACACGCCGATCTCGGCAAATCTGTTTTGGGATGCTGCACGTACACAGGCGGATTGGCCTCCGCATGGGTGTACTTTTCCGGAAGAGTGGTCTTGTATGACCCGTGTTCCTCACAAAAGTGTGGGTGCCGTGAGGACCCCTTCGCGCCCGCTGGGAATAGCACACCAGCACCGTGGAAGGGGTAAATGCATCAAGGTAGGTACTTGTGCACGAGGGGAGACTTTAGTCTCTCCGACAGATAATCTGGGGTTGGTGCCCAATTTAATTGATAATTCTGGGGTTGGTGCCCAGCTTAACATGTGCAGGGTTGTAGCGAAATGGTTTTGGTGTTTCCGGTTTGCTCCTTATTCCTTATTGTTATTAGACATCTACTTTGTTTGTCACTGACATTACCCACTCCGTGACAGGCGCTACGAGAGGCGTTAGCCGGGAGTTTGTCGAGACTGCGTCGTGAGGGCCGTAGTCAGGACACTTGGTTATTATCATTATCTCATTTCTTTTACGCATTTAGTTAATTTGCTTGTGGGTAGTAATAATCGTGGACATGTATTATTTAGCACTGTGGATGAGTTGTACGTTTATAGTTTGGTTCTTTTGGTGATGTTTTTGTATGCGGCATGTTTTCATGATAAACCAAATGGCTTCGAAAAGGTTTTCTCAAAACGAAGTGTCGTGTGGGCATGGGTTTTGCAACTGCTGGTTTTATCCTTTCTAAAACATTGATGCCGCTTTATTATTCCGCTTGATGTTGAATGTCTATTGTATGGTTGATGGTTGGTGTTGGATGTATGTTGTTGTAGGTGAGACGTCGTGCATATACAAAGGAGACTCTGTCCGCGGACAGGGAGAATTTGTGTATGTGGCGGTCTGGCACGCACCGGGGATGAGGTTTAAATTACCTTGTTAAAAGAAAAAAAAATACACACGATTTTCCGCTTAAATAGACTCGAAAACCCCCGGGGGCGTGACAGATTAAATGGTATCAGAGAAAACAACCATAACCATAGTAGACGTGATCCACATCCACAGTGCAGGGTACCACAAGCAAATTAGACTTGAGATAACCAAGGTATAAGTGCGTAGTACGTGAGAGTACGGGAAAAAGGGGACGTAATGTAGGCGTAATCATAAGACAGGGTATTAGGGTTATAACCTTAGGGTTAACGTGGTTTCTTTGTCTATAGCGGACGATGGCCCGGACTAGATCGTCCACCGAGAATGCGGACGCAGACAGAGTGACCCCGACCACCGCAGAGAACCAGCTCCTCCGACAACAACTGCGGGAAATGGCCGGGCAACTAGCGACGCTGACGGAGCAGGTTCGTCACCTGACGCAGCGACAGGCAACCGCGCCAGCCGAGCGCGATCCAACCCCTCCGCCCGAAACCACCGCACCCACTACGGGACCGCAAGGGACGGGTGGTACGACGACGGAACAGCCCCCATCCCCAAGGGACGTATCTACTCCGACGACCACGGGGCCCGTGATGGGAGCGACAGCAGGGGAGGCCGGAACGACCCCTACTCTCGGGGGGTCCGCCGCGGTAGAAGGGAACATGGAGCAACGAACGACGCGAGAAAGGGTCAGGACGAATTTGGCTGGGTTCAAGAAGCATGACCCTCCCATTTTTGAGGGAGAGACGACCGATCCATGGGTCGTCGAGAAATGGGTAGATACCATGGAAAGACTCTTCGAGGACCTACTGATGGAGGAACACGAGCGGGTTCCACTAGCCGTCCACTTTTTCGAAGGGAATGCACGCATCTGGTGGAAGACGGTACGCCCGGACCCGTCAACAAACGACCCGCTACCGACATGGACGGCCTTTAGAGAGGAACTTTTTGACGCTTTCTTCTCCGACAGCGTCAAGCGGCAATTGGAGGACGACCTGAAGAACATTAGACAAGGGAACCGCTCGGTCATGGAATATCAAAGGGACGCGAAACCACCTCGGGGACCGTGCGTAATCTGCAAGGGTGCTCACCTGGTGGCAGAATGTACGTGGATGTACCATTACTGCAATCAGTGCGGCTTACCGGACCACTCCCGTGCCTTCTGCCCATAGGGGCCCATCCCCGCCGCCACCGCGCCACCGCAGCAGAAAGGACCAGAGAGTGCTGCGGCCCCCGTTCAGCCAAAGGATTCGCCTGACGACCAGCAATCCGCAGACTCTTCAGACGTCAAGTCCCTTCCCCAGCACGCTGTACGACGCTAGCCCAAGGGCTGTGGACGGACTCCCCGGGATACTACAGTGGAGGACGCGACGTCCCAGACCTAGTAACGGCAGGTAGTTTGTGGTTTCACTTTTCCTTCTTAGATTAGGAGCACCGGTCACACCTTAACCTGCTGCCCCTGTTAGACTCTCTCTCTCTCGCTCCCTCTCTCTAGAATCCTTAAGTATTAGGCGAAGCCTCCCCCGGCCGATGTGCGCGGGCGAGCTTCGAAGCGTAGGAGAACCTTGTGTACTCGGGGCCCGTTAAGGGCCATGCAAGGAATAAATAGGCTCCACCCTATGCCTTGCAGCCGAGGACCCAATGGGCCGATAGGTAGTTCAGGGCCGCTCCCCAGATAGGGATCAGCGGTCCCGTGGTAAGGGAATTTCCGGACGTGTTTCCGGCAGAGCTCCCCGGAGCGCCGTCGGAACGAGAAGTCGACTTTCCTATTGAACTACTTCCCGGCACAAAGCCCATCACCAAGGCACCGTACAGGATGGCCTTCGCGGAGTTGAAGGAACTCAAGGCACAGTTGGAGGACCTTTCGGATAAGGGCTTCATCAGACCTAGCGCGTCACCCTGGGGCGCACCCGTCCTGTTTGTGAGGAAGAAGGACGGAAGTCTCCGGTTGTGCATCGACTACCGGGAGATAAATAAGGTCACCGTTAAGAACAAGTACCCCCTGCCAAGGATCGACGACCTCTTCGACCAACTACAGGGGGCGACGGTGTTCTCAAAGATTGACCTGCAGTCGGGCTATCATCAGGTCCAAGTAAAGGGGGAGGACATCCCCAAAACGGCTTTTCGGACTCGCTACGGTCATTACGAATTTACTGTAATGCCGTTCGGGCTCACGAATGCCCCGGCAGTGTTCATGGACATGATGAACAGGGTGTTCAAACCCTTTCTGGATTTATTCGTGGTGGTCTTCATCGACGATATCCTCATCTATTCCCGTACAGATGAGGAACATGAAGAACATCTGCGCACCGTCCTCCAGACCCTACGGGAACAGAAACTCTACGCCAAACTCAAAAAGTGTGAGTTTTGGCTCCGAGAGGTTGGCTTCTTGGGACATGTAATCTCGGCGGCTGGGGTCGCAGTCGACCCGAAGAAGATAGATTCGGTGACGGACTGGACCCAACCGACGACGGTAACGGAGATTCGAAGCTTCCTGGGGTTAGCCGAGTACTACCGGCGCTTCGTGAAGGATTTCTCCAGGATAGCCGCCCCCTTAAACCGCTTGACTAAAAAGGGGGAAAAGTTCATCTGGACGGACAAATGTCAGAGGAGCTTCGAGGAGCTCAAGGATAGATTGACGCGAGCTCCGATCCTCGCCCTGCCGGAACCAGGGGAGGATTATGAAGTGTATTGCAATGCGTCGCGAAACGGACTGGGTGGAGTGCTCATGCAACGGGGGAAGGTTATAGCCTATGCGTCAAGGCAGCTCAAAGAATACGAGCGAAACTACCCCGTGCACGATTTGGAACTCGCAGCGGTTGTTTTCGTCCTCAAGCTTTGGAGACACTACCTGTATGGGGCACACTGCAATGTGTACTCAGATCATAAAAGTCTTAAGTACCTTTTCACCCAAAAGGAGTTAAATTTGCGACAAAGACGGTGGCTCGAGCTACTGAAGGATTACGATTTAACGATCCACTACCACCCGGGAAAGGCAAATGTGGTGGCCGACGCCCTGAGCCGTAAGGGGCAGGCCGAGAAGGCAGGGGTAAGTGCCATCACCCAGCAAGATAGTCTGATTGCGGAGTTTTTGCGATTAAGACTAGAAGTAGTACCAGCGGGCACAGTCGAACAACTTCTGACACTGGTGGTCAGACCTACCTTGCTGGACAGAATTCTCGAAGGGCAATCGACTGATGACCAACTCCAGCTGGTGCGAAATAGAGTGACTGCCGACCAAGGAGGTGATTTCACAGTAAACTCCGACGGCACGATACGATTTCGGGGACGAATCTGTGTGCCAGATCTACCGGAACTCAAAGAGGAGATCCCGCGGGAGGCGCATACCGCTCCATATACAGCGCATCCCGGGGGAACGAAGATGTACAAGGACGTCAAACAGACCTTCTGGTGGCCCAAAATGAAGGGAGACGTGACTCGGTTTGTGGCACACTGCCTGGTGTGCCAACGAGTGAAGGCCGAGCACCAGCGTCCAGCAGGAAAATTGCAACCCTTACCGGTACCCGTGTGGAAGTGGGACATGATTACCATGGATTTTGTGACCGGGTTCCCGAGATCGTCACAGGGACACGATGCAATATGGGTAATCGTGGACCGTCTGACGAAATCGGCCCACTTTCTGCCCATACACACGACGTGGGCGCGGGAACGACTGGCGCAAACCTACATCAACGAGATAGTAAGGTTGCATGGGGTGCCGACGTCCATCACGTCGGACAAGGACACACGATTTGTGTCAAACTTTTGGCAGAGCCTGCAGCGAGCAATGGGAACCAAGTTGCACTTCAGTACGGCTTTTCACCCGCAGACCGACGGACAATCAGAGCGGGTGATACAAATTGTGGAGGACATGCTTCGGGCATGCGTTTTAGACCTGGGCGAAGGATGGGCACGGTGTTTGCCCCTAGTGGAATTTGCCTATAATAACAGTTACCAGGCCAGCATTTAGATGGCACCATACGAGGCCCTGTACGGGCGCCGCTGTCGGTCTCCAATATGCTGGGACGACCTGGGTGAGCGTAAGTTTCTGGGCCCAGATTTGGTGGAGGAGACCGAAGCAAAAGTGCGATTGATTAGACAGAGGCTACTAACCGCCCAGAGCAGACAGAAAAGCTACGCGGACAACAGACGTCGGGACTTAGAGTTCATGGTGGGTGAGCACGCGTACTCCGAGTTTCGCCCTCCAAGGGGAACAGACGCTTCGGCTTACGAGGGAGGTAGTAGCAAGGAAGACCTCTTACAAAGAGTAATTTTGGCCACGACCCCAGAGGAACCCTTAGAAGTAATGCTTCGTACCTTCCTGCCCAGTAAGGAGATGAAGACTTAGTTGTCTTATTTGTTGGTTATTTAGTTAAGGGTTAAATAGGTCCAACTTCCGGCCTTGCGACAATAGACCCGAGGCGTTGTAACAGTATGCCTTGGACGTCCAGGTGAGGTGAGTCGGGCCAAGACCCGAGGCGTTGTAACAGTACGCCTTAGACGTCCAGGTGGGTTGAGTCAGGTCAAGACCGGTGGCATACCGGTTGTCGTTACTGCCAAACCTCGATACGGAGGCTGGCATGGGAGGGAAAGAAACTCCGCAACTGGACAATCCCTTACGTAAGGGTGTAATGGAGTAACCATGAGGAGCGCGAAGCGACTTGGGGACCCAAGACGAAAATGAAGGAAGTTTTCCCAGAATTGTTAGCGAGGGTTGAGTTTAAGTTTCGGGACGAAACTTTTTATAAAGTGTGAGTGGTGTAGTGATCCGGCCTTTCGGGGTATTTTTGACTTGCGTGTAGTCATTTAAGCCTTTAAGTGAAATAGAATTATTCAATTCTTGAAGTTGGCCATTGTGGGACACTAGTATTTTTCCGCGATTGTGCGCGGAAAAAGAAAGCCGACGGCGCGATCGGATCTGAAATCCGATATCGGGAACCCCCTGAACGGGATTCAAAGTGATATGGTAATTAGTCGTGCATCGGAATCCGTGCTAAATATCTTGCACCCGTTAGAGAAAGGTGGTTTATCTCGTGGGGGATAATTAATTAGTTAATTAATTATCCCAGACGGAAAATTAATTAATTCTCTTACGTACGAATTAAAGAGGAATTAATTAAAGGTAAAGTACGACTATATAAGGGATCCTGAGTATCGGAAAGGAAAAGAAAAGAAAATAAAAACCTTAATCGGAGAGAAGGGAAAAAAAAAAAAAGAAAAGACGGAACCCTAGCCGGAAGAAAGGGAAAGGAGAAAGAGAAGGAGCCCGATCTTCCCGGACACCGAACCGAAGGCAAGAACGCGACCGGACAACCTTCCCGTCGATCTTCGGTTAGTAAAATAATTGATTTAAATTATTTGGGAGTTTTCCGTCATCTCTTTCGTTGAGTTCTTGGTGGTCTTTAATCGAGTTCTTGTTATCGGACCTCCGACCGACGTTTTGGTTGTTCGTCGATCGTTGGTTTAGTCGTTAGAATTATCGTGTTTTTATTCAGAGATTTTTGGGATGTTTCGTTGGAACATAGTGGGTTAACGGGAGGCCGCCGCCGCCGTTTTTAAACGGGAGGCCGCCGCCGCCGTTACCATGGTCGCGGGGTCTTCGCCGGAGTCGCACGGGAGCGAAAACGGAGAAGAAACCGCGAAACGGGAGCGCAAACGGAGAAGAAATCGCGAAACGGGAAGTTACTGTGCTTTTCCGTACAGCGCGGTCCACGGGTCCAGGCGTGCACCCGGTGCACGCCTGCAACATCGAAGGCCAAGAACCGGCGCACAAATCCGTGCGACGGCCCGGCCCGTCCAGCACGGTGCACGCGCTGGGCGTGAACCCGGTGCGCGACGCCGCGGCCGAATGCGTGAACCCGGCGCGCGCCAGCACCGTGCGCGGCCCGGCCCGTCCCGCCTGGTGCACGCTCCTGTGTGCACTCGGCGCATGCCGCCGCCGCCTGATGCCGTAAACCCGGTCCACGGTTGCTCCTGTGCACCACCCGACAGCCCAAAGATCGGTAGCTCCGTTTTTGTCCGTTTTTCCACCGTTTTGAACGCCGTTTTCGCCGTTGGGATCGTTATTTCCGTGGCTTTCTTGGCATGGCCACCTGGGACCTTCTTGGTCATTATTTTATTAGGTTGGGTGCTAATTTCGCCGACGCTCCGCGCCTCGACGAAATCGTCGGGGGCGTGCCGTCGGGTCTCTTTTCTCATCATTTCCGCCGTCGGGGCCTTCTTGGTCTAACCAGGGACGTCCCGAGTGGGCTACCGATTGAGGATTGAGTTTTGTTGGACTTTTCCGTCGAAAAGTGTAAAGTGGGTCTTGTGTTTTCAGATGTTAGTACACGCTTTTGACTATAGTTATCCGTGCGGACTTTCTTTAGGTCCAGACGCGCAGCGGGGGTGCGCGAAAGATTCGGGTGTTCCGATCTCTCTCCAAATAGGTGGGTACGGTTGCTGTAAATACAGCCAGTGCAGTAAGTGCATCTATCGTCATTAAAGTGCTCTCAATTTATCTAACAAAGTAGATGGACAGTTTAACCTTTCGCATAATCGTGTTTTTATCTAACAATTGAAGCGGCTGCGGTCGCATTGTTCATGACACGCCGATCTCGGCAAATCTGTTTTGGGATGTTGCACGTACACAGGCGGATTGGCCTCCGCATGGGTGTACTTTTCCGGAAGAGTGGTCTTGTATGACCCGTGTTCCTCACAAAAGTGTGGGTGCCGTGAGGACCCCTTCGCGCCCGCTGGGAATAGCACACCAGCACCGTGGAAGGGGTAAATGCATCAAGGTAGGTACTTGTGCACGAGGGGAGACTTTAGTCTCTCCGACAGATAATCTGGGGTTGGTGCCCAATTTAATTGATAATTCTGGGGTTGGTGCCCAGCTTAACATGTGCAGGGTTGTAGCGAAATGGTTTTGGTGTTTCCGGTTTGCTCCTTATTCCTTATTGTTATTAGACATCTACTTTGTTTGTCACTGACATTACCCACTCCGTGACAGGCGCTACGAGAGGCGTTAGCCGGGAGTTTGTCGAGACTGCGTCGCGAGGGCCGTAGTCAGGACACTTGGTTATTATCATTATCTCATTTCTTTTACGCATTTAGTTAATTTGCTCGTGGGTAGTAATAATCGTGGACATGTATTATTTAGCACTGTGGATGAGTTGTACGTTTATAGTTTGGTTCTTTTGGTGATGTTTTTGTATGCGGCATGTTTTCATGATAAACCAAATGGCTTCGAAAAGGTTTTCTCAAAACGAAGTGTCGTGTGGGCACGGGTTTTGCAACTGCTGGTTTTATCCTTTCTAAAACATTGATGCCGCTTTATTATTCCGCTTGATGTTGAATGTCTATTGTATGGTTGATGGTTGGTGTTGGATGTATGTTGTTGTAGGTGAGACGCCGTGCATATACAAAGGAGACTCTGTCCGCGGACAGGGAGAATTTGTGTATGTGGCGGTCTGGCACGCACCGGGGATGAGGTTTAAATTACCTTGTTAAAAGAAAAAAAAATACACACGACTTTCCGCTTAAATAGACTCGAAAACCCCCGGGGGCGTGACATCCGCACTTTCCAATAAGCATAATTAGTCCCATCAAAAAGAGGAGGTCTATAAATATTACCACTTTCACCCATCATGATAGAAAAACCTAAAACCCGCTCTGATACCAATTGTTGAGTTATGAATCCCAAAGGATCTAAATAGGTACTATCAAACAACTAGAGGGGGGGGGGGGTGAATAGGTGTAATACTTAAAAACTCAATCTCAGTGCAAAATAAAAACCAATGCGGAAAATAAAAACAGCACACCGAGATTTACGTGGAAACTCCAATCCAGGAGAAAAACCACGGGACCAACACGCAATAACAATCCACTAAGAATAGAAGAATAACAAGGTGATTACCGACTCCACGGACTCAACCCCTCCTTCAGCTTCTTCGGACCTTGCGCTGACCGGTTGGATGTCCACGCAATAACAATCCCTAAGAAAAGAAGAATAACAAGGTGATTACCGTCTCCACGGATTTAACCCCTCCTTCAATTTCTTGGACCTCGCGCTCCACCGATTTTGCACGTCCACTGCACACGTTCGAATCCACGAACGCCACTCGAATCCACGAGCACACGTTTCGAATCCACGAAACGCCTTTATCACACCGAATCCACGATGCCACGTCGAATCCACGACGCAAACTCAGTCGATAAGAATATTGACTTCGATGGTGATCCTTTGCTTAGATTATCAATGAAGAACCGTAGAAGAAATCTCTAAGCAAAGATTAGATCAATTCGACAAAAGATATGTTCTTGAAAGAACCGTCGAATTGACCTAAAAGAGGCTATAAAGAAGATCGATAAAAACCTCGCCTCTAGGGTTGCTCTCAAGTGTTTTATAAATTGATCGGCCGTAGCTCCCATGTTTTTGAGAAACCCTAAATGTCTATTTATAGTTTAGAAACCTTTGGAAAGTGATAAGAATCAAAAACATACCTTATCTGGAAATTTTCAGGACGGCGATCCGGATCGGATTTACTGCGATCCGGATCGTCGTAACGAGATTGACGATTCCAGAAAATGCCATGGTTCGGGATCCGGATCGTTCATACAAATCAGAAAACTTAACATTCGGGATCCGGATCGGAAATTGCATGGATCCGGATCGAAGTCTTGTATGAAGCAACAACCTTCGGGATCCGGATCGTTGGCTCTGATCCGGATCCTGAACAAGTCCGAACACCAGTTTTTGATTATTATGCAATTAAAAGTTCATCCAAGTGTTTCTACACTATAAGAAAGTATTCGGATCACCACAATTATTTAGTTAAACATACCTGATCCTCTTGAATACTTTCTTCTTGAGATTGATGTAACTGATCCACAATTCTTCAACTTCAATCTCCAAGACTCAAGACACTGAGTGTCAACTTGAGCTCTTGTTGAATCTTCTCTAAGTCTTTGATTGCTGATTGACAATTTGATCCCTTTAAGACTCCGACTCAACTCACTGACTTGACTCACGAAATATGCCAACACCAAAATGCCGTAACAGTTCTCACACCCGTCGTGGTGTCTTTTTCCCCAGGAACTTCTTCTCCTGTTCCTGTTGCTCCAGTTGCTGATCCTTCTGACCGAGGCGAGGGAGTCGCGAGCTAGTTCCCTACCCGTCATTGGAGTATAGCGGTACCCCTCTAGAGGAGAGCTTCAGTAGATTAGTTTACTTCTTTTTCCTCTGTTGAGAGACCTTTGTTGTGAGGTATAGAGTTGTACTTTATTTTACAGTTTGAGAGACTGATGTAGTGAGGATATTTGTATTGAGAGCTTGTACACCGATGTATTTTATTGGAGATACCTCCCTTTCGAGTCTTGTATCAGAGGACTTTGTATACGATCGTATTTGGGAGATGGATATTGTATTATTTTCAATTGTACAGTGTTTGGTTTTCAGTTTTAGTAGTTTACTTTCCGCTCTGATATCTGTGTACTGTAGTTGATTCTTTCTGCAGGTTAGACGCTTCGTCTGTACGGCAGTTTCCGTACAGATGGCGGATCTGTTGGCGAGCCCGGGTCGCAGTTTCGACCCCGGGGCGTGACAACACGGATGTCAAATTTGGACTCAGGGCGAAGTTTGGATGAAAGATCACCTCTCCGGATGCCTTCGGAAATTTTTGGAGTTGGAATTTGGCAAATCGGACATCGTTTTTGGATTCAGCGTGCGAAATCGTTGAGAATGGACTATTTACTTGCTTTTTTCGGAGCCCGGGTGACGCGGATGTTTTTCGAGGTGCGTGCGCGAATTTTCAAGTCGGCACGGATTCCGAGGTGGTGGCTCGGATCCTGAGGTGGCGCGCGGCTCGAGGCGGGCGTACGGCTCGGGGGCGGTTGCAGGCGCGCTGGGGAAGCGCGCCTTCAGCGCAGCGGAATCGCGGAGGGGCCGCCATGTGGCAGGCCCCCACTAGCGCCCGCGCGGGAGTGGGTGCGCGCCCGTGTGGCGGTGCAGTGTCCCGCGCGCGTGTAGCGCGCGGGTGCGGCGCCCGCGTGGCACGCGGGGCGCGCGCCGCGTGGCGCAGGGGGCGCGCGCCTGCGCCTGGCGCGCGCGCCCCTGTGCGGTGGACCGCCTGGCAGCGGGCCCCCTTGGGCGGTGCACCGTGGACCCGGTCCACGGGAGCCCTCCTCTCCTCTCTTTCTTCTCTTCTTCTTCCTTTTCCTCCCCGCACGCCATTTCTTCTCCCCTTTTTCTTCTTCTCCAACCGAGCGAGAGAGAGTGAACGTGTCACGCCCCGAGTCCGCCATTTTGTACGGTTCGGGCACGCCAACAGACCCGCCAATCGAGTAAGACCTTTTTTCTACCCGAAAGGAACGGTAACATCCATAATAACACAACAAGTGTAAGCGGAAGCTCAATATCAGAGTACTAAAAATCACTACAAATTAAAACTTTCATTTAATAAACAAACAGTTTCAGCGGTAATAAAAGCATACAAGAGTGAACCATAAATTAAATTTATTACACTTTACATTTCTGAACTTGCAAATAAAATTATTACAATTCTTTTTACATAATTTCCTCACCATACAAGGTTCACTCAAGAAATATAAAAATGGTACCTCTGCTAGACCCTCTAGGTCTCTATGCTGCTGGGCTCTTGCCCCTGTCGTATGCCTCACTGTCTGCATCTGAACCGTCGCAACCACTGCATCCATACCCGAACCTGTGGGGGGTCACCCAAGGGGTGTGAGAACTACAACTGAGTTCCCAGTGGGTTCAACCACCGAGAAAAAGTGTCCTACACCACTTGGTCCAATGGAAGCAATAATAATAGTGCTAGGAAACTAAAATCCTCGATATCAAATGCAGCTATGCAATATAATATATCACTACACTGTCTGTGTATACTCATCAACCCAGCACTACTCTGTCTAGTCATACTAGGCTACTAAGCACCTACTCGGCCACTATGCCGCTGTATACAGGGTCAACTAACCCGGCCATCTTGGCCACTCAAATTTCTCTTTATTCTTTAAATTCTGGTACTTTATTTCAAGTTAACCCTCAAAAATTCTTATCCAACGGGCCCTTGCCCGGTAGTCCTGCTACCATAAGATAAGATTTCTAAGGTTGCCGATAATACCCGCAAGTGTTACCCCGTCCTACGGAAGAAACGTCCCGAACGGGTCTCTACCCGGGAGAGGGATACTGCCCGTACCTCCAACATGGGCCGCGTTTCACCGTAGGTCCGCCCGTTTTATCTTTATATTTTCTTTCTTTTTTTTTTTCTTTTTCTTACTCTTTTTATTTTAGTTCTTAGCCTCTTTGCCTTTGAACACTTGCTTTTCTTTCTTATTCGAGCTTATAGCTCCCTTTTTGCCACTGGCAAATCTCTTTCTCTTTCCTTTGAGCATTTAGCTCTTTGCTTTCACTTTAAGCCTTTCGAAAGTACCTCGTCCGACGGGTCACTGCCCAGGGAGTCTTGCTCCACTTGACGAGTCTCAAATTCGAAGGCACCTTTTATATTCTCTTTATGCTTTTTGGCCACTTTTAGCTTGCTTTTAAACTTTACCTTTTTTTACAACAATTTATCTGTTATCCTAGGTCTCGCCATAAGGATAACTAGGAGTCACTTGGACTCATACCATTTCTCTTTCTGTTCTCTTTGTCTTAAGCAATTTGCTTGTCTTGCTTATTAATCACTTTAAGCTCTATCTTGAGCAATTTGCTTGTCTTGCTTATTAATCACATTTGCTCTACATTGAGCTCCATTTCTTTTCACTAATTCCTCTTTTACCCTAGGTCTTGCCACACGGGTACACTACTACAAAAGGGGCATTTAGCGGCAATTTAAAGTGCCAGCAAAAGTATAAAAAGTGCCGGGAAATATTTTTGCCGGCAGTTTGTTGTGGCACTTTCAAGTGCCGGTTAAAACTCAGTCGGCAATTCTTTTCTTGGCACTTTTGCAAAACCGCCGGTAAATAATTAAATGCCGGCACTTTCGGGTGCAGCCTATTTTAACGTATAGTGGCAATCATAAGTGCCGGCAAAAATATTTATTTTGGCATTTAAAATTGTCGGTAAATAACAAAATGCCGGCACCTATGAATGCCACCAATTCTAACGTATAGTGGCAATCATAAGTGCCGGCAAAAATATCTCTTTTGCCATTTAAAACTACCGGTAAATAATTAAATGCCGGCACTTTCGGGTGCCGCCTATTTTAACGTATAATGGCAATCATAAGTGCCGGCAAAAATATCTCTTTTGGCATTTAAAACTGCCGGTAAATAGCTCTTTTGTCATTCAAATATGCCAGTAAATAATTTTAGGGGCATTCAAAACCGCCAGCAAAAAATATCTTTTTTTGCATTCACAACCACCGGTAAAAATATATATGCTGCCAATTAGAATAACAGGTGCCACCAAATAAATTTTTATCCCGATAAACAAAAATGCCTGCAAAAACAAAATTTTTTAATGCATTAATAATAAAATGATAATTTAGTAAGACAACATAATTATCTTATATCAATACAAATATTTATGAAAGGTATATAGACACATGCAAAAGACGTCAAACACAATAAATTTAGTAAGCAAAACAGAAAAAAAAAATTTCATAACGTTTCAAGAAGTACCATATATTAATTCAACAAAAGTATCATATATTCAACATCCATAATAAACAAAAAAGATTATCAATTTTATCGCAACAATAAAAAAATATCAGTATACTTCAAGTACATATGTTTAAGTCATAAACAAAATGAAGATGCCTTGCAATTAGTTAACAGATTGCTTCTCTTCTAGTAATCAAATCCTGCATTTGAAAAAAAAAAATCTATTAGACTGTGAAACAACAAAAAATATTTAGCACTTTTGTGAATAACATATCCAACACTTTGGCACATTAAAATCTCACTGAAGATGATGATTAACAATTTTAGAAAACATCCCCCATTTGAAAGAGGGCAAGCATGCATGGATCTAAAATTTTGTTGACTTTTGTAGTGCAGGTTCAAAGACAGAAAATTTAAGGCATATGGGATCAATTTGATCTAATTAATATATATTAATTGTTCCAATTTTCCTCTACCTTACAAGTTCAAGTAAGATATAAGGTAATTAAACTGCCATGTTAACTAAAGAAAATCACAAATATATGTATGTAAATGTATAGATGTGTACTTATATTTATATATATATGCATGGATGTATATACATATGTAAGTGCCTCTCCTGATAGTACTATAACAAAGATAGCCAATTAAGAAAATGCTAGCTGTATAATAATATTCCTGATATCTACTAGCAATCATCCATAGGAAGCAAGCAAACAATCATTTGATAGGTTTGTAAAGATTATGCTTCATCATGACCTGATTAGTTTAAGTTTATCTATCTCTCTCTATTGTTTTTTAGATCAAAAGTAAGATATATTAACACAAGGGACTTACCACTTAAGGACTGATGGTTATTGATACTTAGTAAAATGAGTGTTGTATATAGAAGAGCTTTATTCCAGTTTCTATATAGCTATCTAAAAAATCAAATAAACCTTTAAGAATAATATCTCAAAAATCAGAATCATGTAGGATATACTCCTATAACTATATATTAATCCCCAATCTCTTATACAAAGGATACTTGACGATGAGGTATATATATAAGATATTCTAATTATAACAGTAGACTATTTTGTTAATCTAGCCATGCATGCCAAATGCGCCGTAAACCTGTTTTGGTTAAACAATCAGTTCCTCTAATCTTTTGTTAGGGGACAATTAAATTGCGTATGCCATGAATTTTTCTCATGGCTTATTTGACCCAGCAAATGCTTAATGGAGAAACACAATGTTGAGTAGAGCTGTTTGGCTGTTTGAAGAGGAAACAACAGCCTCTTCTGTACAAATTTTGGCAAATTCCCACTGCAGCAGAAGCAGGAACTTAAAAAATCTGTGCTTATGTTTTGATGCCCTGAAGCTATTTCAGCTTAAAGCACAGCAAAAGCACCAAATACTTTGTTTCTGGAGAAGCTGCTCCAGAAACAGACCAAACAGACATTAAGTAACTTGTAAGTTCCAAAGCTCGAGATGCTAGGGAATGGTAACTCATCTACTTTATATTCTAACAGTTTCTTCATCATATTAGTCAACAATTATGAGGCAAAGTATAGTCATTCAGCAATCCCATTCAAAACCATAGGTAGATGATTATACGACATGCAATGCCAGCTAAACAATGGATTGAAATAACAGCAAGTTAATGGACGGTTATCTTGAACAGAAGAATACGCTATAGTGTCTTACAAGCATTACGAAATTACCTCAGAGGCAAAGAAAGGCAGCTCAGTGATGCTTGACTGGACATAAGAACATTCAACAATATCAGGAACACCGTTAAGACCCTTCAAGCATGCATCTGCAAAGACGGCTCCGGCATACCTGCACCAAATTCTACTAGTTAGAGACGGGTGACAAGAATAATAAGCTTTGAGCTCTTCCACTAGCCATCTTGCACTGTCGTGCAAGATAAAGGAAATTGTTATTGGCATATAAGATCACCAACCAGGTATTGTTAATTTGTCAATTTGTACACGAAGATGCTACAATCATAACACTTTAAAAAAACAACACATTTCTAGCTATGCAGTCAGTTTTGAAAGATGTCATTTCGAATGCAACAAGACATCATGCAGCTATGCTCAACAACCTATCTAGGCTGGGCAGAGGAGGAGGCGGCGGCGGCGTCACCCACTCGTCGTCGTCATCGCCGCAAGGAGGAGGCGGGGCAGAGGAGGAGGCGGCGGCGGCGTCTCCCACTCGTCGTCGTCGTCGCCGCAAGGAGGAGGCGGGGCAGAGGAGGAGGCGGCGGCACGGCGGCGGCGTCTACCACTCGTCGTCGTCGTCGCCGCAAGGAGGAGGCGGTGCAGAGGAGGAGGCGGCGGCGCGGCGGCGGCGTCTCCCACTCGTCGTCCTCGTCGCCGCAAGGAGGAGGCGGGGCAGAGGAGGAGGCGGCGGCGGCGTCACCCACTCGTCGTCGTCGTCGCCGCAAGGAGGAGGCGGGGCAGTGGAGGAGGCGGGGTAGAGGAGTTAATTAGGTTTGGGGTTTGGGCAAATTAAGAGGATACTGCGCGATCAATTAATTATGTATGTAGCTAGCTAGCTAGGTTAATTAATTATGTATGTAGCTAGCTACGTTAATTTTCTTTGCTGCAAATTAAGAAGGCCCACTTGGAAAAAATTTTAATTCCCCACCTTGTGATGCCCCCAATTGCTTGTAGACACTTGCAATTGGTCACCGCGCGATTCCACTTGTTTCCTCGAGCTTGCACGCAAAACGATGCACATCCCTCGAGCCCGCACGCATAACGATGCACATCCACCGTACCTGCACTCAAAACGGTGCACGTCATTACAATTCCTCACGCAAAACGGTGCACGCCATTTTATCCTACACGCAAAATGGTGCGCGACTACACAACCTGCACGCAAAACGGTGCACGTACCTCGGGTTTGCACGCAAAACGGAGCATGCTTCTCTTAAGGTTGCACGCAAAATGGTGCACGTCTTTTCTGATCCTGCACGAGAAACGATGCACAACATTAGGGTCGGTATGCAAAACTGTGCGCGACAACACGACCTGCACGCGAAACGGTGCACGTACCTCGAATCTGCATGCAAAACGGTGCACGTTTGACTGTAGGGTTGCACGCAAAACGGTGCATATTTTTTCTAGCCCTGTACGAAAAATAATGCAAACCACTAGAACCTACACGTAAAACGGTGCGCATTGGCCCAACCCGCACGCAAAACGGAGCACGTATCCCGTATTGGCATGCAAAACGGTGCACACTCTACTGTAGGGTTGCACGCAAAACGGTGCACATTTTTCCGGCCCTGCACGTAAAACGAGACGCAACGTTAGAGTCTGCACGGAAAACGGTGCCCGTTAGTCCAACCTACACGCAAAACGGAGCACAAACCTCGTATTGGCACGCAAAACGGTGCACGTTCATTTTTCAACTTGCACGCAAAACGGTGCACGTTTTTCGAGCTTGCGCCCAAAACTGCGCATATTTGTCGAATCCACACGCAAAACGGTGCACGTCTCCCACGAGCTTGCACGCAAAACGAGGCGCGTCCAAAACTCCCGCGAAACTCTCGCATTAAAACGGCACAGAAAAGTTGGGTCCCTAACATACACGTGGGCAAAGGGGTCAAATCCAAAATCCAAAAGGAAACTTCAAATCTGCGACAAAAATACCGCAAAATGGCATACGGGACCTACCTCAACATCGTCGCGTCTTCCAACGCGTCCACTAGGCTCTTTGGAACACCTTGTTGGTTTTTATAGGATCCACAAGGATCTAAATAGGTACTATCAAACAACTAGAGGGGGGGGTGAATAGGTGTAATACTTAAAAACTCAATCTCAGTGCAAAATAAAAACCAATGCGGAAAATAAAAACAGCACACCGAGATATACGTGGAAACTCCAATCCAGGAGAAAAACCACGGGACCAACACGCAATAACAATCCACTAAGAATAGAAGAATAACAAGGTGATTACCGACTCCACGGACTCAACCCCTCCTTCAGCTTCTTCGGACCTTGCGCTGACCGGTTGGATGTCCACGCAATAACAATCCACTAAGAAAAGAAGAATAACAAGGTGATTACCGTCTCCACGGATTTAACCCCTCCTTCAATTTCTTCGGACCTCGCGCTCCACCGTTTGCACGTCCACTGCACACGTTCGAATCCACGAACGCCACTCGAATCCACGAGCACACGTTTCGAATCCACGAAACGCCTTTAGCACACCGAATCCACGATGCCACGTCGAATCCACGACGCAAACTCAGTCGATAAGAATATTGACATCGATGGTGATCCTTTGCTTAGATTCTCATTGGGGAACCGTAGAAGAAATCTCTAAGCAAAGATTAGATCAATTCGACAAAAGATATGTTCTTGAAAGAACCATCGAATTGACCTAAAAGAGGCTATAAAGAAGATCGATAAAAACCTAGCCTCTAGGGTTGCTCTCAAGAGTTTTATAAAAAGATCGGCCGTAGCTCCCACGTTTTTGAGAAACCCTAAATATCTATTTATAGTTTAGAAACCTTTGGAAAGAGATAAGAATCAAAAACATACCTTATCTGGAAATTTTCAGGACGGCGATCCGGATCGGATTTACTGCGATCCGGATCGTCGTAACGAGATTGACGATTCCAGAAAACCAAGGGTTCGGGATCCGGATTGCAAGGTCCGATCCGGATCGTTCATGCAATTCAGCAAAGTCCCATGTTCGGGATCCGGATCGGAATGGCCTAGGATCCGGATTGAAATTGCCAATGAACAAGTACCCTTCGGGATCCGGATTGCAAGGTCTGATCCGGATACTGAACATGTCCCATGTCCAGTTTTTTATTTTTATGCAATTAAAAAATCATCCAAGTGTTTCTACACTATAAGAAAGTATTCGGATCACCACAATTATTTAGTTAAACATACCTGATCCTTTTGAATACTTTCTTCTTGAGATTGATGTAACTGATCCACAATTCTTCAACTTCAATCTTCAAGACTCAAGACACTGAGTGTCAACTTGAGCTCTTGTTGAATTTTCTCTAAGTCTTTGATTGCTGATTGACAATTTGATCCCTTTAAGACTCCGACTCAACTCACTGACTTGTCTCACGAAATATGCCAATACCAAAATGCCGTAACAATCTCCCCCTTTGGCAATTTCGTGACAAAACCCAAAAATACATAAAAGCGCTCAAGTCACTCATCTTAAACCAAAAAGTCGAAATTCAATGTTATCACCAAAATATTGATTTTCTTTGCGTGAAAGATCCAATAAATACAAAATTACATTTGAACCAAACAGTCCTAGAACATACTCTACGACTTAGGACTTGGAGTCTTAAAGTGATGTAATTCCTGCAAAACAAGACTCCAAACAAAATCAAACGTTAGTCGTTAGAAATTAAAATCCTACATTTGATTCGTCCTTTTGGTTCTTTTGTTTTTCCGGCTCTTTCAACCTTTTCTTTATCTCCCCCTATCAAGAGCATCTCTAACATGTTCTCCATGTTCTCCATGTTCTCCCCCTGTCTTGAGCATTTATGTTCTCCCCCTTTGTGATACGATCATTAATTTCTGTTCTCCCCCTTTTTGTCACAAATTGTCAAACAGTGAACATACTAGACAAAAGGAAATCACTAACAATATTAGTTCATAGAGAAAGAGAGATAAAAGCTCAGTTCTGGTATATAACAAAAATGCAGATTCCGTACCTGTACCAGAAAGCAAAAATCAAATAATTTCTTGAAACAAATCCAGATTTTAGAATCTTTTCAAATACCGATTTGTATTCCATCAAGAAATCAATTTAAGTACTTTAAACAGTGAATTCACACAGATGTCATTCAATCCAATTAATTTCACAAAATTAAAAAGATTTACTCCAAAATCATGAAAAATAAAGGTAAAACATTATAAACCGTTTTTCATGTTATATTCATCAAACACAAGTCATCAAAAATAATCTTGAGATCCAAACTCTATCAAGATGTAACGGATTTACAAAGATGACTTACAGAGATTTCCAAATGACATCAATTTGATTTCTTACCCTTTCAAATTTGAGATAAGCACTAAAATACTTAAGGGTGGCTCTTTGAGCATCTTTCAACTATCCCACCTTATACCAACCAGGAGATTGTTCAAAATATAAGAGCTTTGCATATAAATCTCCAAATGCTTCAACTAAAAATTTCAAGAAATATTTTTCAAGCATCAAAACATGTGGTAGCTTCACACACAGACCGGACGACCGGGGTGGCAGCTCTTTCCAACATGTGGTGGTAGTTTTCACACTCCTTTCGGATGTAACTCTTTCCACATCTTTTGCAAATCATTTCAATACCCTTGTAAGAATGCAATCTCTTACGTGAAAGAATTAAATCCCAAATTTTAGTCTATCGGTTGTCTCATGTTTATCACAATGAATTCACACAACCGAGATAGATTAAGCATCTAAAGATCACACATGATTTCTAAAATTTGATGCTTATAATATCAAAAACTCCTATAATGAAGTATCTTCAAGATTATGATTAAGGAGTAAAGTTGATAATCCAAATAAAATTAATTTGGAGTGAATAAAAGTGAAGCCCTTTTTATTCAATGCACTTGTTCAGTAAAAACCCTTTTGTTCAAAAACAAAGTATAAAAACGAAGAGCATTGAAAAACATGTAATGCAAAGATTAAGAAAGATATGAAGGGAAAACCAATCAAAGCATTACATACAGTCATAAGCTATTTAGAACTTAAGACAAGGAAAGATATCACCTTTCCGAATTCAAAATCGCTGGATTTTGGGTTGTCTTGATTCGTTGTGGCCGGGGGTTGTCCGCTTTGACTGTTGGTCCACCTTAGGTCTTTGCCTCGCAGTGATCCACTTGAATGAATGATGTTGTGGCTCGGACCTTTGGTGGGTTGAGTGAACTCCTTTGACTTGATGTGTCTTTTGATTCCGTTGAGTTCGCTCCGTAGATGAAGTTGCCGAAGGACTCTTCTTTCTCTTTTTCGGGCAATTCTTCACCAAATGTCCTTCAAGTCCACATAAGTGACACGTTCTTCCTTTCAATTTGAATGTGGAACTTGAAGCATGCACAGTTTGATCCTTTTTAAATCCCAAACCAACCTTGCTTGTTTGACCTAATCCGGTCATACAATCTAGTTTCTTGGAACCGGTTGAAAGCCTTTGTATGTCGAATTTGAGTTCATGAACTTGCTTGGTCAAAGCTTGGTTGGTGATATGAATCTCCTCAAACTGCTTTTCAAGAAAATCAATCTTGTTAATATGGGAATTAACGATCGTTTCCGATTGATTTATCTTTTCCTGGAGGATTTTATTATTATCCAATAAAAGCTCTCGTTCCTCCTCGAGATCATGAAGTTTGATCTTTAAAGCATGATTCTCGTCTTGATTCTCAAGTCGTTGCTTCCTCAACTTCTTGATATGCTTGGCCATCTTCTTAGATTCCGCAAGAAGTTGTTGATATGCCTCAACGAGTTCTTCTTCGTCCGACTCCCCCTCACTTGATGACTCTCCGTTGGATGTTGATGTTTCATGCAAAAACAAAGGAATAGAGTCAGTGATTAAAGATGATAAACAAACATTAGAAGAGGGAATTTGAGAAGCATGTAAGGCAACGACTTTTTCCTCTTTACTTGAGGTCGATTCATTAGAGGTAGAATCGTCCCAAGTTTTCGCTTGCAAAGCCTTCTTTTTATATGATTTCGGAGAAGGACAATCCGTTGAAAAATGGCCGTAGCCTTTGCATCTATAGCATTGGATTTCCCCTTCGAAATCATCTTTTTTTTAGAAGGTTTTGCAAAGCTTTTGAGGTTAGAGGATTTAGAACCCGATGATCCTTTAGAAGGTTTCGTGGATGTAGATCCATCGGTTCGATTCTTCCAAAATTTCCGACGAAATTTCTTTGTGATCCGCGCCAATTGTTCTTCAAAATCGGCAAAAGAGATTTCATCGTCGGAACTTGATTCGCTATCTTCTTCCTTTGTTGATTTGAATGCAATACCTGTAAGCTTAGAAGAAGACTTGGAAGAAACTTGATTAGTAGGAAAAGTCATTTCATAAGTTTGCAAAGCACCTACTAATTCCTCTACACTCATCTCATCCGGATGACTAACGGTTTCAATGGCGGTAACCTTTGCCCTAAACCGTTCCGGAAGAGTCCGGAGTATCTTTCTTACAATTTTCGACTCCGGGATCTTTTCTCGTAAATTAGCACATGTATTTATTACATCTTGAAGTCTAGTGTAATAATCTGTAAACAATTCATGCTCTTCCATATGAATAGAGTCAAATTGACTTGTAAGCATCTGGAGCTTTTGAATTTTTACAAGATTAGTACCCTCATGTGTAATTTTGAGAATATCCCAAATTTCCTTCACGGTTTCACACGCGGAAATTCTTGTGAACTCAGTCGAGGAAAGAGAATTAAATAAAGCGTTCATACCTTTCCCATTGTAAGAAGATCTTTCAAATTCCTCTTTGGACCATCTAGAGCGAGGTTTTGGGGTAGTAGAATTTCCTACTTCCTCAACAGGATGCACCCAACCGTACTCCACGGATTGCCATACCCGCTCATCAATTGCGATGAGAAAAGCCCTCATCCGCACTTTCCAATAAGCATAATTAGTCCCATCAAAAAGAGGAGGTCTAAAAATATTACCACTTTCACCCGACATGATAGATAAACCAAAAACCCGCTCTGATACCAATTGTTGGTTTTTATAGGATCCACAAGGATCTAAATAGGTACTATCAAACAATTAGAGGGGGGGGGGGTGAATAGGTGTAATACTTAAAAACTCAATCTCAGTGCAAAATAAAAACCAATGCGGAAAATAAAAACAGCACACCGAGATATACGTGGAAACTCCAATCCAGGAGAAAAACCACGGGACCAACACGCAATAACAATCCACTAAGAATAGAAGAATAACAAGGTGATTACCGACTCCACGGACTCAACCCCTCCTTCAGCTTCTTCGGACCTTGCGCTGACCGGTTGGATGTCCACGCAATAACAATCCACTAAGAAAAGAAGAATAACAAGGTGATTACCGTCTCCACGGATTTAACCCCTCCTTCAATTTCTTCGGACCTCGCACTCCACCGTTTGCACGTCCACTGCACACGTTCGAATCCACGAACGCCACTCGAATCCACGAGCACACGTTTCGAATCCACGAAACGCGTTTAGCACACCGAATCCACGATGCCACGTCGAATCCACGACGCAAACTCAGTCGATAAGAATATTGACTTCGATGGTGATCCTTTGCTTAGATTCTCATTGGGGAACCGTAGAAGAAATCTCTAAGCAAAGATTAGATCAATTCGACAAAAGATATGTTCTTGAAAGAACCATCGAATTGACCTAAAAGAGGCTATAAAGAAGATCGATAAAAACCTAGCCTCTAGGGTTGCTCTCAAGAGTTTTATAAAAAGATCGGCCGTAGCTCCCACGTTTTTGAGAAACCCTAAATATCTATTTATAGTTTAGAAACCTTTGGAAAGAGATAAGAATCAAAAACATACCTTATCTGGAAATTTTCAGGACGGCGATCCGGATCGGATTTACTGCGATCCGGATCGTCGTAACGAGATTGATGATTCCAGAAAACCAAGGGTTCGGGATCCGGATTGCAAGGTCCGATCCGGATCGTTCATGCAATTCAGCAAAGTCCCATGTTCGGGATCCGGATCGGAATGGCCTAGGATCCGGATTGAAATTGCCAATGAACAAGTACCCTTCGGGATCCGGATTGCAAGGTCTGATCCGGATCCTGAACATGTCCCATGTCTAGTTTTTTATTTTTATGCAATTAAAAAATCATCCAAGTGTTTCTACACTATAAGAAAGTATTCGGATCACCACAATTATTTAGTTAAACATACCTAATCCTTTTGAATACTTTCTTCTTGAGATTGATGTAACTGATCCACAATTCTTCAACTTCAATCTTCAAGACTCAAGACACTGAGTGTCAACTTGAGCTCTTGTTGAATCTTCTCTAAGTCTTTGATTGCTGATTGACAATTTGATCCCTTTAAGACTCCGACTCAACTCACTGACTTGTCTCACGAAATATGCCAATACCAAAATGCCGTAACACACCTTGCGCGCTCCACGGGGTCCACGGCGTGCTCGTGCGCCCTCGAAAACCCCCCGCGAAAATCGCTCGGTTCCCCTCCTGGTACGCTCGGGTGGAGCCAAAAAGGAGAAAAGGAGGAAAAAGGAGCCGTTTCGGGCCTTTATAGGCCGAATCCGGACTTGCGGGCGCATCATTTCGGGCGCCCGAAAGTTTCTGCGCGACTACAGTAACCGTCCCGTCCAGGTTCACGGGTCCACGCCTTGCCAGCTAGGCGCCACGTCAGCACCGCTCGACAAACCAGAGGACGACACGTGTCCCTGGACCCGTGCACCGCGACCAACGAAATGTGGCGGCCAATCAGGGGACGCCACGTGGACCACACCATCGCCCGTGGTAGGTGAGTCTCGTCCCGTCAGCGCGTCACATCGCGCTGACCGTCCAATGGGAGGCCGACACGTGGCCTCCCCCGCTGACACGGCGCTAGGGCCCGCGCGTGTTCCCGACGCGCCCCCGCTCCCTCGGTCAGGGCATCCAATGAGGAAGCGCCAAGGCCCGCGCGTATTCCCGACGCGCCCCCGCTCCCTCGGTCAGGGCGTCCAATGAGGAAGCGCCACGTGGCGCTCCCCCACCTACCACGCGCGCCTCGGGCCCCGCGCCACAGCGCGCGGCCATGCCTCGGGATTCGCGCCCGTGCCTCAGGATTCACGCCCGCCGCCTCAGGATCCGTGCCAACTGCCTCGAGATCCGTGCCAACTGCCTCGAGATCCGTGCCACTGCCTCGGGATCCGTGCCAACAGTAACTTTCGGGCGCGCTACAGTAACTTTCGGGCGCATCGAAGTCCGGACCGGGCTGCTACAGTGAACCGGGTTCACTACAGTGCAGCCCGGTTCGCTACAGCCCAAAAATCGGGTTTGCTACAGTACTTTCCGGGCGCCCGGAACCCACTTTCGGGCGCCCGAAACTTGGGCCCAAGCCCAGTTTCGCCTGTTTTCGTCCGTTCTCGCCCGTTTTCGCTCAAATTTGACGGGCAGCCACAGTTTAACTTAATTTACCTCATGGTACTGTAACTTTTTCAGTTTGGAACACCTCTAGGTCACCAGAAGTCCCACTGTATTAAAATTCGCTGGCGGAGCCCGTTCTCACTATCCGGGGGTCCGATCAACGCGAAACTTTTACTGTGGCCTTAAAACACATTTACGGAGCTCCCGTAATTTTCTCGAAATTTTTTGAAACTGTGAATTTTCCACTTACAATCTGGGCCCACTTTCTCATGTAAGATTCAAGATCTTACATTCTAATCCCGATTTGGGCCCAATTCGTTTCCAGGTCATCCTTTACTTCTATAAATTCAATAAAATAGCATTTCATACCATTTTATTTACATTCATTTATATACCAAAATTCCGGTTCATTACATTCTACCCCCCTTAAAATAAGTTTCGTCCTCGAAACTTGAGTCACATCTCGACTCCTACTTGATCGAGAGGGAGGAATCTTGCCCTCACTACTGGGCTCACTGAACCTCGTGACCGGCACCCCATTGCCTGCTCGCCCAAAATTTCACGAGCAACCCATTCATGGATCCCTATCTCTTCTCAGGGACAATTTCAGACCTGATGTCTGGCCACTTTCACCAAGTAGGTGAGAGACACATTTGAGCACTTTCTCTCTCAATTGCCACGAATGACCAAGTCTTTTCTTGCGAAACCTTCACTTTAATTCCGCCATCACTTTTTCTTTCACAATGAGGTTGCATCTGCAACTAATTGCGTTTACCGCATTTTCCGGTCGCTCCGCTGCCTAATGTGGAGGGCAAAGGCCAATCCACAAGTCCTCAGCTATCACACACGCTGCTAGCGCTCTAAGTCCATGGGTTATCAACTAACCCGATATTTCGGACTACTAATAGGTTCACAGACCACGGTCCAATAGGGCCTATAGCCCAAAACTAGTCCAACACTGTACAATGGCTCTCGCTAGCCCACAGACCCAATCGTCAAACGGGTAGATCCACTTAGGATTACTACACCAACACTCCCACTGGGAGCAACAGTACCTCAACCATCACTAGCTCTACGGCCTGGTCACATCACACTCTCAGTGTACTAACAGTCTCAATGCTCACACGTGGCATTCCACGTCCCCGGGTCATCGCTTGAACTACCGTCCCGACCAAATCTCTATCATGCCCCGCCATCAGGTCTCGGGCCGCTGTCTCTCACAGCCGACTGCGCCTGCCCACTGGGCTACAGGCCCACAGTCCACAAACATGGTCCAGGCACGGATCGTCCCCAAGCGAACCCGCTAATCGTCGCCACGCGACCACTACTCTCCACTGAGCAAAACCAAACTAACCAGTCGTCAATCCATGACCCAAACTCTCTATCAACTCTGGTCACACTGGGCAAGGCTAACACGCCCCCTAATCAGCTCTCTCTGGCTAAACGATAACTGTGCTCCATGAGCACCAAACAGTTGGGCGTCCTACGCCCCCACGCTAACTCGTAAAAATCCAGTGTCAAGCAATTTGCTTAGACACGCGTATGACTCCTGCACACCTCTCCCAACTGGGTTGAGGCACTACAATAATTGTTCACCAACTCTGGTGATTAACACGCAAACCCTATGGTGGCAACTCTTGCCATTATGCTGATCCGTCGGATCGGCGCCATAAGACTCTCGCTCTTTTGAGAGATCCTTACATCTTAAAGCCTACTCTTGGCCTCACCAATACCACTGTGCGGCGATTCAGCCACAATCGACACTCCACACGGTTACTACCACCGTCAGGGGCGAATTCCCGCCGATTGGCCTGTAAATCTTTCTTGCCCTAACCCTTAGGGCATAGTAACTTGGCTCTCGCAACTTAGCGATCACCATTTACCTCGTGAGTCGGTCTCTCACTGGACCTCTTTCTCCACACTTTTCCAGCAACTAGCTGACCCAGCTTGTAGCATTCCACGCTGAAAGTGCAGGGTGCGCCGACCAAAGCTCGGCGGCCACTGCCACTCTCTCTACTGTCGCCCCTACATGCGGCGACGCTGTACACTCATGCGTCATCTATGCAGCCTCAACTTGCTGCGTTATCAGCCACTGGAGCCTATCTATCTGCTCCAACTGTCACGCTGACGCTACTCTTGGGCGTCGAAAAATGTCTTCCTGTCGGCGGGGAATTTCCGCCGACGGTAAGAAGTCTGACCTGCTGCTGGACCACTCCAACAGGTGCGGTCACCTGCTATCGCAGCTCGTGTACTTCGTTTGACCCCGAGCCTTCACGTGACTCGAGTCAAAACAGGTCCGCCTATCTATGTGGTGCCATCACTGATATGCACACCACAACGAAACAATCAGCCCAAACTTAGCCGTTTGAGCAACACGCAGTCTATATACCGACAAAAGGGCTCGTCGACCCAATCACGCGAAAGTATAAGAGGGTACTCCTTTTCATCTCCAACATTACGTTGTCGGCCGCCCAACGTAATATCCGAAGAATGAAAGCTCGTTGCCCTCGATCAGCCCCAACATCCCTTTTGGGAACGACAATAATCAATCAAATACTTTCGCCCAACAATCCACACACTCTCTCGTGCTAATCCCTAGGGTCTCCCTAAGGTTGCTAACCACCTAGGACTATTCCTAGCTCCGATACCACTCTAATCTGTCACGCCCCGAGTCCGCAAATTTGTACGGTTCGGGCACGCCAACAGACCCGCCAATCGAGTAAGACCTTTTTCTACCCGAAAGGAACGGTAACATCCATAATAACACAACAAGTGTAAGCGGAAGCTCAATATCAGAGTAGTAAAAATCACTACAAATTAAAACTTTCATTTAATAAACAAACAATTTCAGCGGTAATGAAAGCATACAAGAGTGAACCATAAATTAAATTTATTACACTTTACATTTCTGAACTTGCAAATAAAATTATTATAATTCTTTTTACATAATTTCCTCACCATACAAGGTTCACTCAAGAAATATAAAAATGGTACCTCTGCTAGACCCTCTAGGTCTCTATGCTGCTGGGCTCTTGCCCCTGTCGTATGCCTCGCCGTCTGCATCTGAACCGTCGCAACCGCTGCATCCATACCCGAACCTGTGGGGGGTCACCCAAGGGGTGTGAGAACTACAACTGAGTTCCCAGTGGGTTCAACCACCGAGAAAAAGTGTCCTACACCACTTGGTCCAATGGAAGCAATAATAATAGTGCTAGGAAATTAAAATCCTCGATATCAAATGCAGCTATGCAATATAATATATCACTACACTGTCCGTGTATACTCATCAACCCAGCACTACTCTGTCTAGCCATACTAGGCTACTAAGCACCTACTCGGCCACTATGCCGCTGTATACAGGGTCAACTAACCCGGCCATCTTGGCCACTCAAATTTCTCTTTATTCTTTAAATTCTGGTGCTTTAGTTCAAGTTAACCCTCAGAAATTCTTATCCAACGGGCCCTTGCCCGGTAGTCCTGCTACCATAAGATAAGATTTCTAAGGTTGCCGATAACACCCGCAAGTGTTACCCCGTCCTACGGAAGAAACGTCCCGAACGGGTCTCTACCCGGGAGAGGGATACTGCCCGTACCTCCAACATGGGCCGCGTTTCACCGTAGGTCCGCACGTTTTATCTTTATATTTTCTTTCTTTTCTTTTCTTTTTCTTACTCTTTTTATTTTAGTTCTTAGTCTCTTTGCCTTTGAACACTTGCTTTCTTTCTTATTCGAGCTTATAGCTCCCTTTTTGCCACTGGCAAATCTCTTTCTCTTTCCTTTGAGCATTTAGCTCTTTGCTTTCACTTTAAGCCTTTCGAAAGTACCTCGTCCGACGGGTCACTGCCCAGGGAGTCTTGCTCCACTTGACGAGTCTCAAATTCGAAGGCGCCTTTTATATTCTCTTTATGCTTTTTGGCCACTTTTAGCTTGCTTTTAAACTTTACCTTTTTTTACAACAATTTATCTGTTATCCTAGGTCTCGCCATAAGGATAACTAGGAGTCACTTGGACTCATACCATTTCTCTTTCTGTTCTCTTTGTCTTAAGCAATTTGCTTGTCTTGCTTATTAATCACTTTTAGCTCTATCTTGAGCAATTTGCTTGTTTTGCTTATTATGTAGGTTTTTATAGGATCCACAAGGATCTAAATAGGTACTATCAAACAACTAGAGGGGGGGTGAATAGGTGTAATACTTAAAAACTCAATCTCAGTGCAAAATAAAAACCAATGCAGAAAATAAAAACAGCACACCGAGATTTACGTGGAAACTCCAATCCAGGAGAAAAACCACGGGACCAACACGCAATAACAATCCACTAAGAATAGAAGAATAACAAGGTGATTACCGACTCCACGGACTCAACCCCTCCTTCAGCTTCTTCGGACCTTGCGCTGACCGGTTGGATGTCCACGCAATAACAATCCCTAAGAAAAGAAGAATAACAAGGTGATTACCGTCTCCACCGATTTAACCCCTCCTTCAATTTCTTGGACCTCGCGCTCCACCGTTTGCACGTCCACTGCACACGTTCGAATCCACGAACGCCACTCGAATCCACGAGCACACGTTTCGAATCCACGAAACGCCTTTAGCACACCGAATCCACGATGCCACGTCGAATCCACGACGCAAACTCAGTCGATAAGAATATTGACTTCGATGGTGATCCTTTGCTTAGATTATCAATGAAGAACCGTAGAAGAAATCTCTAAGCAAAGATTAGATCAATTCGACAAAAGATATGTTCTTGAAAGAACCATCGAATTGACCTAAAAGAGGCTATAAAGAAGAACGATGAAAACCTAGCCTCTAGGGTTGCTCTCAAGAGTTTTATAAAAAGATCGGCCGTAGCTCCCACGTTTTTGAGAAACCCTAAGTGTCTATTTATAGTTTAGAAACCTTTGGAAAGAGATAAGAATCAAAAACATACCTTATCTGGAAATTTTCAGGACGGCGATCCGGATCAGATTTATTGCGATCCGGATCGTCGTAACGAGATTGACGATTCCAGAAAACCAAGGGTTCGGGATCCGGATTGCAAGGCCCGATCCGGATCGTTCATACAAATCAGAAAACTTAACATTCGGGATCCGGATCGGAAATTGCATGGATCCGGATCGAAGTCTTGTATGAAGCAACAACCTTCGGGATCCGGATCGTTGGCTCTGATCCGGATCCTGAACATGTCCGAACACCAGTTTTTGATTATTATGACAATAAAAGTTCATCCAAGTGTTTCTACACTATAAGAAAGTATTCGGATCACCAAAATTATTTAGTTAAACATACCTGATCCTTTTGAATACTTTCTTCTTGAGATTGGTGTGACTGATCCACAATTCTTCATCTTCAATCTTCAAGACTCAAGACATTGAGTGTCAACTTGAGCTCTTGTTGAATCTTCTCAAAGTCTTTGATTGCTGATTGACAATTTGATCCCTTTAAGACTCCGACTCAACTCACTGACTTGACTCACGAAATATGCCAAGACCAAAATGCCGTAACAATCTCCCCCTTTGGCAATTTCGTGACAAAACCCAAAAATACATAAAAGCGCTCAAGTCACTCATCTTAAACCAAAAAATCGAAACTCAATGTCACCACCAAAACTTTGATTTTCTTTGCGTGAAAGATCCAATAAAGACCAAATTACATTTGAACCAAACAGTCCTAGAACATACTCTATGACTTAGGACTTGGAGTCTTAAAGTGATGTAATTCCTGCAAAACAAAACTCCAAACGAAATCAAACGTTAGTCGTTAGAAATTGGAATCCTACATTTGATCCGTCTTCCTTTTGGTTCTTTTGTTTTTCGGCTCTTTCAATTTTTCTTTGTCTCCCCCTATCTTGAGCATCTCTAACATGTTCTCCATGTTCTTGAGCATCTATGTTCTCCCCCTTTGTGGTACGATCATCATTTTCCGTTCTCCCCAATTTTTCCATTTTCGTTTCGTTTGTCCTCTCTTGATGATCTCATCTCCGTCATTTCTCTTCTCCCCCTTTTTGTCACAAATTGTCAAACAGTGAACATACTAGACAAAAGGAAATCACTAACAACATCAGTTCAAAGAGAAAGAGAGATAAAAGCTCAGTTCCGGTATATAACAAAAATGCAGATTGCGTACCGGTACCAGAAGGCAAAAAAAACAAATAATTTCTTGAAACAAATCCAGATTTTAGAATCTTTTCAAATACCGATTTGTATTCCATCAAGAAAACAGTTTAAGTGCTTGAAATTAATATGAGATCACATAAATGTCATTCAATCCAATTAATTTTACAAAAATTAAAAAGATTTACTCCGAAATCATGAAAAATAAAGGTAAAACATTATAAACCGTTTTTCATGTTATATTCATCAAACACAAGTCATCAAAAATAATCTTGAGATCCAAAGTCTATCAAGATGTAACGGATGTACAAAGATGACTTACAGAGATTTCCAAATGACATCAATTTGATTTCTTACCCTTTCAAATTTGAGATAAGCACTAAAATACCTAAGGGAGGCTCTTTGAGCATCTTTCAACTAACCCACCTTATACCAACCAGGAGATTGTTCAAAATATAAGAGTTTTGCATATAAATCTCCAAATGCTTCAACTAAAGATTTTCTCATAAAATACTATCAAGCATCCATAACATGTGGTAGCTTCACACACAAAACGGACGACCGGGGTGGCAGCTCTTTCCAACATGTGGTGGTAGTTTTCACACTCCTTTCGGATGTAACTCTTTCCACATCTTTTGCAAATCATTTCAATACCCTTGTAAGAATGCAATCTCTTACGTGAAAGAATTAAATCCCAAATTTTAGCCTATCGGTTGTCTCACGTTTTTCACAATGAATTCACACAACCGAGATAGATTAAGCATCTAAAGATCACACATGATTTCTAAAATTTGATGCTTATAATATCAAAAACTCCTATAATGAAGTATCTTCAAGATTATGATTATGGAGTAAAGTTGATAATCCAAATAAAATTAATTTGGAGTGAATAAAAGTGAAACCCTTTTTATTCAATGCACTTGTTCAGTAAAAACCCTTTTGTTCAAAAACAAAGTATAAAAACGAAGAGCATTGAAAAACATGTAATGCAAAGATTAAGAAAGATATGAAGGGGAAAACCAATCAAAGCATTACATACAGTCATAAGCTATTTAGAACTTAAGACAAGGAAAGATATCACCTTTCCGAATCCAAAATCACTGGATTTTGGGTTGTCTTGATTCGTTGTGGCCGGGGGTTGTTCGCTTTGACTGTTGATTCACCTTAGGTCTTTGCCTCGCAATGATCCACTTGTATGATTGATGTTGTGGCTCGGACCTTTGGTGGGTTGAGTGAACTCCTCTGACTTGATGTGTCTTTTGATTCCGTTGAGTTCGCTCCGTAGATGAAGTTGCCGAAGAATTCTTCTTTCTCTTTTTCGGGCAATCCTTCACCAAATGTCCTTCAAGTCCACATAGGTGACAAGTTCTTCCTTTCAATTTAGTTGTGGAACTTGAAGCCTTCACAGTTTGGTTCTTTTTAAATCCCAAACCAACCTTGCTTGTTTGACCTAAACGAGACATACACTCATGTTTCTTCGAACCGGTTGAAATCCTTGGTATGTCGGATTTAAGTTCATGAACTTGCTTGGTCAAAGCTTGGTTGGTGACATGAATCTCCTCAAACTGTTTTTCTAGAAAACCAATCTTGTCCGTATATGATTTAGCGTTTGTCTCCGATTGGTTTAGCTTTTCTTGGAGGATTTTATTGTTATTCAATAAACGTCCTTGTTCCTCCTCGAGATCATGAAGTTTTATCTTTAAAGCATGATTCTCGTCTTGATTCTCAAGTCGTTGCTTCCTCAACTTCTTGATATGTTTGGCCATCTTCTTAGATTCCGCAAGAAGTTGTTAATATGCCTCAACGAGTTCTTCCTCGTCCGACTCCCCCTCACTTGATGACTCTCCGCCGGTTGTTGATGTTTCATACAAAATCAAAGGAGTACAGTCAGTGACTAATGATGAAAAACAATTATTAGAAGAGGGAAAATGAGAGGCATGAGAAGCAACAATTTTTTCCACTTTACTTGAGGTCGATTCATTAGAAGTAGAATCGTCCCAAGTTTTCGCTTGCAAAGCCTTCTTTTTATATGATTTCTTAGAAGGACAATCCATTGAAAAATGGCCGTAGCCTTTGCATCGATAGCATTGGATTTTCCCTTCGAAATCATCTTTTTCTTTTTCTTCAGAAGGTTTTGCAAAGCTTTTGAGTTTAGAGGATTTAGAACCCGATGATCCTTTAGAAGATTTCGTGGATGAAGATCCATCGGTTCGATTCTTCCAAAACTTCCGACGAAATTTCTTTGTGATCCGCGCCAATTGTTCTTCAAAATCGGCAAAAGAGATTTCATCGTCGGAACTCGATTCGCTATCTTCTTCCTTTGTTGATTTGAATGCAATACCTGTAAGCTTAGAAGAAGACTTGGAAGAAACTTGATTAGTAGGAAAAGTCATTTCATAAGTTTGCAAAGCACCTACTAATTCCTCTATACTCATCTCATCCGGATGACTAACGGTTTCAATGGCGGTAACCTTTGCCCTAAACCGTTCCGGAAGAGTCCGAAGTATCTTTCTTACAATTTTCGACTCCGGGATCTTTTCTCCTAAATTAGCACATGTATTTATTACATCTTGAAGTCTAGTGTAATAATCTGTAAACAATTCATGCTCTTCCATATGAATAGAGTCAAATTGACTTGTAAGCATCTGGAGCTTTTGAATTTTTACAAGATTAGTACCCTCATGTGTAATTTTGAGAATATCCCAAATTTCCTTCGCGGTTTCACACGCGGAAATTCTTGTGAACTCAGTCGAGGAAAGAGAATTAAATAAAGCGTTCATACCTTTCCCATTGTAAGAAGATCTTTCAAATTCCTCTTTGGACCATCTAGAGCGAGGTTTTGGGGTAGTAGAATTTCCTACTTCCTCAACAGGATGCACCCAACCGTATTCCACGGATTGCCATACTCGCTCATCAATTGCGATGAGAAAAGCTCTCATCCGCACTTTCCAATAAGCATAATTAGTCCCATCAAAAAGAGGAGGTCTATAAATATTACCACTTTCACCGATCATGATAGATACACCTAAAACCCGCTCTGATACCAATTGTAGGTTTTTATAGGATCCACAAGGATCTAAATAGGTACTATCAAACAACTAGAGGGGGGGTGAATAGGTGTAATACTTAAAAACTCAATCTCAGTGCAAAATAAAAACCAATGCGGAAAATAAAAACAGCACACCGAGATTTACGTGGAAACTCCAATCCAGGAGAAAAACCACGGGACCAACACGCAATAACAATCCACTAAGAATAGAAGAATAACAAGGTGATTACCGACTCCACGGACTCAACCCCTCCTTCAGCTTCTTCGGACCTTGCGCTGACCGGTTGGATGTCCACGCAATAACAATCCCTAAGAAAAGAAGAATAACAAGGTGATTACCGTCTCCATGGATTTAACCCCTCCTTCAATTTCTTGGACCTCGCGCTCCACCGTTTGCACGTCCACTGCACACGTTCGAATCCACGAACGCCACTCGAATCCACGAGCACACGTTTCGAATCCACGAAACGCCTTTAGCACACCGAATCCACGATGCCACGTCGAATCCACGACGCAAACTCAGTCGATAAGAATATTGACTTCGATGGTGATCCTTTGCTTAGATTATCAATGAAGAACCGTAGAAGAAATCTCTAAGCAAAGATTAGATCAATTCGACAAAAGATATGTTCTTGAAAGAACCATCGAATTGACCTAAAAGAGGCTATAAAGAAGAACGATGAAAACCTAGCCTCTAGGGTTGCTCTCAAGAGTTTTATAAAAAGATCGGCCGTAGCTCCCACGTTTTTGAGAAACCCTAAGTGTCTATTTATAGTTTAGAAACCTTTGGAAAGAGATAAGAATCAAAAACATACCTTATCTGGAAATTTTCAGGACGGCGATCCGGATCAGATTTATTGCGATCCGGATCGTCGTAACGAGATTGACGATTCCAGAAAACCAAGGGTTCGGGATCCGGATTGCAAGGCCCGATCCGGATCGTTCATACAAATCAGAAAACTTAACATTCGGGATCCGGATCGGAAATTGCATGGATCCGGATCGAAGTCTTGTATGAAGCAACAACCTTCGGGATCCGGATCGTTGGCTCTGATCCGGATCCTGAACATGTCCGAACACCAGTTTTTGATTATTATGACAATAAAAGTTCATCCAAGTGTTTCTACACTATAAGAAAGTATTCGGATCACCAAAATTATTTAGTTAAACATACCTGATCCTTTTGAATACTTTCTTCTTGAGATTGATGTGACTGATCCACAATTCTTCATCTTCAATCTTCAAGACTCAAGACATTGAGTGTCAACTTGAGCTCTTGTTGAATCTTCTCAAAGTCTTTGATTGCTGATTGACAATTTGATCCCTTTAAGACTCCGACTCAACTCACTGACTTGACTCACGAAATATGCCAAGACCAAAATGCCGTAACATATTAATCACATTTGCTCTACCTTGAGCTCCATTTCTTTTCACTAATTCCTCTTTTACCCTAGGTCTTGCCACACGGGTACTAGAGTCTCCTGGACTCTTAAACATTTCTCTTATATTTATTTAACTCAATTTGAAGTTAATGTTATTGTCCCTTTTTGCCCAGACACCCTATGACTTGCTAGGGTTATATTTGTTAATTCTTTAACCTTGGGATCTCATCCCCCTTTCCTGATTCCTCACTGAATCCTAGAGTTAACTTAACTCTATTTTTCTGTTCCACTTTCAACTTAGAGTTGCACTGACTCTAATTTCCTGTTCCACTTACATCTTAGAGTTACACTGACTCTAATTTCCTGTTCCACTTACATCTTAGAGTTACACTGACTCTAATTTCCTGTCTGTGAGTTTAAACTCCTCTAGATCACCTTAGGTTTTCTTTACCTAAGTTCAATGTCATACTCATCCTAGAGTTCCTTGACTCTATGTTGATCACTGGTTCATCTTAGGTTCCCTTTTACCTAAGTTCCATGTCATACTCATCCTAGAGTCCTTGACTCTATGTTGATCACTAGTTCACCTTAGGTTCCTTTTACTTAAATTCCATGTCATACTCATCCTAGAGTCCTTAACTCTATGTTGATCACTCTATCCAGTGTCCTTAGGTTATCACCTAAGACAATGCCACTTGTCCAACCTAGAATAAGCTCCTAAGTTTTGATGTCACTCAGTGAACCCTGAAACTAGGTTTTCTCCTAGTCTTACTACCAACATGATCCCTTTCCTTATGTCACATGATTCCTAGGGTTACCCTAACATGATCACAATCATAATTAGCTAATCTTTTTCATGCATGCAATTATTTTCATCTCATTCATGAAATAATAATTATCTCTACGCATGCATATTCATCATATATCTTTAGCAACCAACAGTTGCACTTTTCCTCTGTGTCCTTTTGCACATGCACATCCATTCCTCAATCTCTGGCAACCAACAGTTGCACTTTTTCATCTGAATCCATCTACACAGGCAATCTTAATCATAATTACCTAACGCCTCTAACAGGCTACTATCATGCTTCGAATCGAAAAGCAAAGGAGCATGGGGAGAGATCACCCAATTTCGGCAGAATTCCCCACCTTGTGATGCCCCCAATTGCTTGTAGACACTTGCAATTGGTCTCCGCGCGATTCCACATGTTTCCTCGAGCTTGCACGCAAAACGGTGCACATCCCTCGAGCCAGCACGCATAACGATGCACGTCCACAGTACCTGCACGCAAAACGGTGCACGTCATTATAATTCCTCACGCAAAACGGTGCGCGCCATTTTATCCTACACGCAAAATGGTGCGCGACTACACAACCTGCACGCAAAACGGTGCACGTACCTCGGGTTTGGACGCAAAACGGAGCATGCTTCTCTTAAGGTTGCACGCAAAATGGTGCACGTCTTTTCTGACCCTGCACGAGAAACGATGCACAACATTAGGGTCGGTACGCAAAACTGTACGCGACAACACGACCTGCACTCGAAACGGTGCACGTACCTCGAATCTGCACGCAAAACGGTGCACGTTTGACTATAGGGTTGCACGCAAAACGGTGCATATTTTTTCTAGCCCTGCACGAAAAACAATGCAAACCAATAGAACCTACACATAAAACGGTGCGCATTGGTCCAACCCGAACGCAAAACGAAGCACGTACCCCGTATTGGCACGCAAAACGGTGCACACTCTACTGTAGGGTTGCACTCAAAACGGTGCACATTTTTTCGGCCCTGCATGTAAAACGAGACGCAACGTTAGAGTCTGCACGCAAAACGGTGCCCGTTAGTCCAACCTGCACGCAAAACGGAGCACATACCTCGTATTGGCACGCAAAACGGTGCACGTTCATTTTTCAACTTGTACGCAAAATGGTGCTCGTTTTCTGAGCTTGCGCCCAAAACTACGCATATTTGTCGAATCCACACGCAAAACGGTGCACGTCTCCCACGAGCTTGCACGCAAAATGAGGCGTGTCCAAAACGCTCGCGAAACTCGCGCAGTAAAACGGCACAAAAAAGTTGGGTCCCTAACATGCACGTGGGCAAAGGGGTCAAATCCAAAATCCAAAAGGAAACTTCAAATCTGCGACAAAAATACCGCAAAATGGCATACGGGACCTACCTCAACATCGTCGCGTCTTCCAACGCGTCCACTAGGCTCTTTGGAACACCTTGTGCGCTCCACGGGGTCCACGGCGTGCTCGTGCGCCCTCGAAAACCCCCCGCGAAAATCGCTCGGTTCCCCTCCTGATATGCTCGGGTGGAGCCAAAAAGGAGAAAATGAGGAAAAAGGAGCCGTTTCGGGCCTTTATAGGCCGAATCCGGACTTTCGGGCGCATCATTTCGGGCGCCCGAAAGTTTCCGGGCGGCTACAGTAACAGTCCCGCCCAGGTTCACGGGTCCACGCCTTGCCAGCTAGGCGCCACGTCAGCACCGCTCGACCAACCAGAGGACGACACGTGTCCCTGGACCCGTGCACCGCGACCAACGAAATGTGGTGGCCAATCAGGGGCCGCCACGTGGACCGCACCATCGCCCGTGGTAGGTGCGTCTCGTCCCGTCAGCGCGTCACATCGCGCTGACCGTCCAATGGGAGGCCGACACGTGGCCTCCCCCGCTGACACGGCGCCAGGGCCCGCGCGTGTTCCCGACGCGCCCCCGTTCCCTCGGTCAGGGCGTCCAATGAGGAAGCGCCACGTGGCGCTCCTCCACCTACCACGCGCGCCTCGGGCCGCGCGCCACAGCGCGCCGCGCGCGCTGCCATGCCTCAGGATTCGCGCCCGTGCCTCGAGATTCACGCCCGCCGCCTCGGGATCCGTGCCAACTGCCTCGAGATCCGTGCCAACTGCCTCGAGATCCGTGCCACTGCCTCGGGATCCGTGCCAACAGTAACTTTCGGGCGCGCTACAGTAACTTTCGGGCGCATCGAAGTCCAGACCTGGCTGCTACAGTGAACCGGGTTCGCTATAGTGCAGCCCGGTTCGCTGCAGCTCGAAAATCGGGTTTGCTACAGTACTTTCCGGGCGCCCGGAACCCACTTTTGGGCGCCCGAAACTTGGGCCCAAGCACAGTTTCGCCCGTTTTCGTCCGTTCTCGTCCGTTTCTCGCCCGTTTTTGCTCAAATTTGACGGGCAGCCACAGTTTAACTTAATTTACCTCATGGTACTGTAACTTCTTATGTTTGGAACACCTCTGGGTTACCAGAAGTCCCACTGTATTAAAATTCGCTGGCGGAGCCCGTTCTCACTATCCGGGGGTCCGATCAACGCGAAACTTTTACTGTGGCCTTAAAACACATTTACGGAGCTCCCGTAATTTTCTCGGAATTTTTCGAAACTGTGAATTTTTCACTTACAATCTGGCCCCACTTTCTCATGTAAGATTCGAGATCTTACATTCTAATCCCGATTTGGGCCCAATTCGTTTCCAGGTCATCCTTTACTTCTATAAATTCAATAAAATAGCATTTCATACCATTTTATTTACATTCATTTATATACCAAAATTCCGGTTCATTACAGAACGGGAGGGGATTATTGTGGGGTGCGGCGGTGCGCCGTGGACCTCGCGAAGCGCGCGAGGTGTTCCAAGGAGCCGGTTGGGCGGCGCGACGCTGTCGAGGTAGGTCCCGCGTGTTGTTTTTGCGGTGTTTTGGCACAGTTTTGGGGCGTTCTTTTGGACATTGGATTTGACCCCTTATTCTTATGCGTGTTAGGGACCGTGTTTTACTACACCGTTTTGCGTGCGGACTCCACAGCGTGCTACGTTTTGCGTGCGAACTCCGTTTTGCGCGCGGGTTTCGGCACCGTGCTCCGATTTGCGTGCGGACTCCGGCGCGCGTGCACCGTTTTGCGTGCGGACTCCGTTTTGCGTACGGGTTTCGGCACCGTGCTCCGCTTTGCGTGCGGACTCTGGCGGCGTGCACCGTTTTGCGTGCGGACTCTATTTTGCGTGCGGGTTTCGGCACCATGCTCCGTTTTGCGTGCGGACTCCGGCGGCGTGCACCGTTTTGCGTGCGTACTCCGGTGGAGGCAAGGAATCGCGTGGAGGTCAATTGCAAGTGTCTACGAGCAATTGGTGGCTTACCGAGGTGGGTTTGTTTTTATCTCCAAGTCTGCGGACTTCTTTCTAATTCTATTATGATAGAATTTTGCATCCTAGTTTAAGTGTTTCATTGGAACTTTGACTAGCACCCCCGTCATATGTTGTATGTGTTTAACCAGACCAATAGAGAACCTTATTCTGGGCTAGGTCTTTTATGCTTTAGACATCCCACACATTGCATTTCTTTCTGGACATAGAGTTCCTCGCCCGGGTAGTGGGCCGAGTGGTCAGGACATTGTGGGACGTGTGTTGCACTCGGGCCTGGGGGCTGAGTGGGGTCTGGTAGCTGTGTTAGGCCAGTGTTGATGTTTTGGGAACCGTTTTGGGTAAATGGTGGTCCCGGATCTTTGTGTATTTCTCTGTTTTGGTCTTCGCCACCACGTTGTGATCGTGGTGAGCGTGTGTTATCAGGACCTTGAACCCAGAATGTTTTTGGACACTCATGATTTTAGTAAACCTGTGTTTTCCTTCCGAATTTCTAGGGGTCGTCGGAGCCTGTTCTTGTTTGATTGGGCGTCGGCATCAACCCTTGGGAGTTCGGAAAATAAGCTTGTTTTTAACTGATTTTCTCAAGAACTAAAATCTATAAAAGTTAGTTTTTCTCAATTCAAAACGGTTTGCAAAAAGGGCAAATTTATCCTCACCCCAAGGGGGTTGAGTGGAAATGATATTTTATAATAAAAGGTCATCTTTTTCCTAAATTTCCTCACCCGACCGGGGTGAGGGATCTGTGTGACGCCCCACTTCCCAGGGGGTCACCCATCCTAGAACTACTCTAGCTCTAGCACGCTTAACTCTCATGTTCCTCTTGGATCTTGCTACCATCCAAAATGCTATAACCGGGTTAGAGATTTTAGTCCTATTATATCATTTATATAGAGGACTAATCCAAATTCCGGGGTGTCACATTCTTCCCCCCTTTAAGCCCTGACGTCCACGTCAGGCTCAAGCACACTCATAAGCACCAGGCGATGTGAGACTCGTCTCGCTAGCCTTAGCCGACCTTGTGGGGAGCTGCACTCCACCCACAACGGTCATTAGCCGGGGAGCCTCGCTCTACCCGCTATATAACCCTGGCTCAGCCGAGACTCATCTCACATTTCCGGCTGGTGAATGACTCTGATACCAACTGTGACGCCCCACTTCCCAGGGGGTCACCCATCCTAGAACTACTCTAGCTCTAGCACGCTTAACTCTCATGTTCCTCTTGGATCTTGCTACCATCCAAAATGCTATAGCCGGGTTAGAGATTTTAGTCCTATTATATCATTTATATAGAGGACTAATCCAAATTCCGGGGTGTCACATTGAGCCGAGCCGAGCCAAGGACCCGAGGTGGGTGGTGCTCTTACCGAAGTCGTTGGGCTTCTCTCTATGTCTTAGCCACTTACACCATTGCATATCGCACCATTGCATTGTAGGATAGTATGTATTGCCATCTTTATACTTTCCGGTTGATATAGATATTTAGCAAATGTTATGCTATTATGTTGGATTGGGAAAGATTGGGTCGATACCGAGGAATCCTATAGTGCGGATTGGGTGTTGGACTTGTGAGTCGACAATAAATGAACGAGTGGCATATATGTAGAAATTGTGAACACCACACAATAAATGAACGAGTGGCATATGAAAAGTAGTGTAGGTAAACCTATCATGACACATGTGAGACATAGGTTGTGTATTATCTATAGGGATCTCAGTTGCTATCAACCTTATAGATAGGGTATCCTCGTGTGGAGAGGATTGGATCATGCTCATAGTCTGTTTTAGGCTGGTGGAGGTCGCTCCTCTACGGCCGCCTACTCCGGAGTTGGTCACGGGGCACGCCACCCCGAGGGACAGTCAGGTCCCGCAGACACGTTCGATTGGTAGGTTGAGACATAGTCTCCCTCGTCGTGATAGTGAGCCGTGGGCAACCTTCGGGTGTGCCGTGAGATTTGAGATGAAGTGTTAAAAACCACACTTACTGTGACGCCCCACTTCCCAGGGGGTCACCCATCCTAGAACTACTCTAGCTCTAGCACGCTTAACTCTCATGTTCCTCTTGGATCTTGCTACATTCCAAAATGCTATAGCCGGGTTAGAGATTTTAGTCCTATTATATCATTTATATAGAGGACTAATCCAAATTCCGGGGTGTCACATTCTTCCCCCCTTTAAGCCCTGACGTCCACGTCAGGCTCAAGCACACTCACAAGCACCAGGCGATGTGAGACTCGTCTCGCTAGCCTTAGCCGACCTTGTGGGGAGCTGCACTCCACCCACAACGGTCATTAGCCGGGGAGCCTCGCTCTACCCGCTATATAACCCTGGCTCAGCCGAGACTCATCTCACATTTCCGGCTGGTGAATGGCTCTGATACCAACTGTGACGCCCCACTTCCCAGGGGGTCACCCATCCTAGAACTACTCTAGCTCTAGCACGCTTAACTCTCATGTTCCTCTTGGATCTTGCTACCATCCAAAATGCTATAGCCGGGTTAGAGATTTTAGTCCTATTATATCATTTATATAGAGGACTAATCCAAATTCCGGGGTGTCACAATCTGGGTTCTAAGGGCTGATTTCATTCTTGGGTCGAAAACGACGGGAGGCTACGCCTAAAGCCTGTTCTTGTTTGATTGGGATCGTAGGTATTAGTTTCCCGGGGTTTTCAGACTCTTTGCGGTTCTGGCTGTGGAGCATCTCCAGCCCGTGAGTTTGTGTGTTGAGATAGTTTCCCACTTTACCCGAGAGGGGCCGAATCCCTGAACGGTAAAGGATCGATAACTTCGATAGGCTGAGCCTAGAGTCTGTTCTTGTTTGATTGGGGTTCTAGGCACCGGTCTATCGAGATTTTCGGACCTTTGCAGCGTCAGTCGGTTCTTCTCGCCTATGAGTGGGGTGTCATTGTGGGAGCCGTTTGGAGTGACGGCGGTCCCAGCTGTGTAGTACCTTCTTTTAGTGAGTTAGTGTTGTGAGATGGAGTCGTGGAGGGTTCTCTGACCGAGTTGTGCTTTTGAGCTCGTGATACCGATCTGTTTGATCGTGGATTATAGCCTGCTGAGCCTGGCATTTTATGCCAGTTATGAGATACTTGAGATACTTGAGTTCGCGGGGTCGCTCCCCGCGAGCTACGCCCCGGGTGCGATGATGATACCGAGCCTCACGAGGCTGTGATGTGTGCGACTAGTTGATACACTAGAGTTCGCTTGTGATAGTCCTTGAGGGACACCCTACATAAGACCAAGTCCTGTTTGGGCGTAGTGGCAGTAGGTTTGGCGCAGGCTTGACTGGACCCTATGTGGCAGTCACTGAGATTTGGGTTACTGTGAGTGAGTGGTTGCATATCATGTGTCTTAGTGAGTTTTTCTTTGAGCATAGTACTTGACATATTGTCAGTAGTGAGTGGATGCATACCATCATCTGTGTTTTTCCCCTTGAGCATAGTAGATGGAGGCATGATAGCTGTTGATACTTATCCAGCTTTGTTTTCCTATCACAGTCTTTTTCTGTTATCTTATGCCTCTAGTAGACTTATGTTACGGCATTTTTGTGTTGGCATATTTCGTGAGTCAAGTCAGTGAGTTGAGTCGGAGTCTTAAAGGGATCAAATTGTCAATCAGCAATCAAAGACTTAGAGAAGATTCAACAAGAGCTCAAGTTGACACTCAGTGTCTTGAGTCTTGAAGATTGAAGTTGAAGAATTGTGGATCAGTTACATCAATCTCAAGAAGAAAGTATTCAAGAGGATCAGGTATGTTTAACTAAATAATTGTGGTGATCCGAATACTTTCTTATAGTGTAGAAACACTTGGATGAATTTTTCATTGCATAAAAATCAAAAACTGGACATGGGACATGTTCAGGATCCGGATCAGACAGTCCAATCCGGATCCCGAAGGGTGCTTGTTCATTGGCAAATCCGATCCGGATCAAAGGTCATTTCGATCCGGATCCCGAACATGGGTATTTGCTGGAATACATGAACGATCCGGATCGGGCTTTTCAATCCGGATCCCGAACCCTTGTTTTTCTGGAATTGTCTAACTCGCTACGACGATCCGGATCGCAGTAAATCCGATCCGGATCGCCGTCCTGAAAATTTCCAGATAAGGTAAGTTTTTGATTCTTATCTCTTTCCAAAGGTTTCTAAACTATAAATAGACAATTAGGGTTTCTCAAAAACGTGGGAGCTACGGCCGATCAATTTATAAAACTCTTGAGAGCAACCCTAGAGGCTAGATTTTTATCGATCTTCTTTATAGCCTCTTTTAGGTCAATTCGATGGTTCTTTCAAGAACATATCTTTTGTCGAATTGATCTAATCTTTGCTTAGAGATTTCTTCTACGGTTCCTCAATGAGAATCTAAGCAAAGGATCACCATCGAAGTCAATATTCTTATCGACTGAGTTTGCGTCGTGGATTCGACGTGGCATCGTGGATTCGGTGTGCTAAAGGCGTTTCGTGGATTCGAAACGTGTGCTCGTGGATTCGAGTGGCGTTCGTGGATTCGAACGTGTGCAGTGGACGTGCATTCGGTGGAGCGCGAGGTCCGAAGAAATTGAAGGAGGGGTTAAATCCGTGGAGACGGTAATCACCTTGTTATTCTTCTTTTCTTAGTGGATTGTTATTGCGTGGACATCCAACCGATCAGCGCAAGGTCCGAAGAAGCTGAAGGAGGGGTTGAGTCCGTGGAGTCGGTAATCACCTTGTTATTCTTCTATTCTTAGTGGATTGTTATTGCGTGTTGGTCCCGTGGTTTTTCTCCTGGATTGGAGTTTCCACGTAAATCTCGGTGTGCTGTTTTTATTTTCCGCATTGGTTTTTATTTTGCACTGAGATTGAGTTTCTAAGTATTACACCTATTCACCCCCCCTCTAGTTGTTTGATAGTACCTATTTAGATCCTTGTGGATCCATAAAAACCTACAATTGGTATCAGAGTGGGTTTTAGGTCTATCTATCATGTTGGGTGAAAGTGGTAATATTTATAGACCTCCTCTTTTTGATGGGACTAATTATGCTTATTGGAAAGTGCGGATGAGAGCTTTTCTCATCTCAATTGATGAGCGGGTATGGCGAACCGTGGAATACGGTTGGGTGCATCCTGTTGAGGAAGTAGGAAATTCTACTACCCCAAAATCTCGCTCTAGATGGTCCAAAGAGGAATTTGAAAGATCTTCTTACAATGGGAAAGGTATGAACGCTTTATTTAATTCTCTTTCCTCGACTGAGTTCACAAGAATTTCCGCGTGTGAAACCGCGAAGGAAATTTGGGATATTCTCAAAATTACACATGAGGGTACTAATCTGGTAAAAATTCAAAAGCTCCAGATGCTTACAAGTCAATTTGACTCTATTCATATGGAAGAGCATGAATTGTTTACAGATTATTACACTAGACTTCAAGATGTAATAAATACATGTGCTAATTTAGGAGAAAAGATCCCGGAGTCGAAAGTTGTAAGAAAGATACTTCAGACTCTTCCGGAACGGTTTAGGGCAAAAGTTACCGCCATTGAAACCGTTAGTCATCCGGATGAGATGAGTGTAGAGGAATTAGTAGGTGCTTTGCAAACTTATGAAATGACTTTTCCTACTAATCAAGTTTCTTCCAAGTCTTCTTCTAAGCTTACAGGTATTGCATTCAAATCAACAAAGGAAGAAGATAGCGAATCAAGTTCCGACGATGAAATCTCTTTTGCCGATTTTGAGGAACAATTGGCGCGGATCACAAAGAAATTTCGTCGGAAATTTTGGAAGAATCGAACCGATGGATCTTCATCCACGAAACCTTCTAAAGGATCATCGGGTTCTAAATCCTCTAACCTCAAAAGCTTTGCAAAACCTTCTAAAGAAAAAGAAAAAGATGATTTCGAAGGGAAAATCCAATGCTATAGATGCAAAGGCTACTGCCATTTTTCAACGGAATGTCCTTCTCCGAAATCATATAAAAAGAAGGCTTTGCAAGCGAAAACTTGGGACGATTCTACTTCTAATGAATCGACCTCAAGTAAAGAGGAAAAAGTCGTTGCCTTACATGCTTCTCAAATTCCCTCTTCTAATGTTTGTTTATCATCTTTAATCACTGACTCTATTCCTTTGATTTTGCATGAAACATCAACATCCAACGGAGAGTCATCAAGTGAGGGGGAGTCGGACGAAGAAGAACTCGTTGAGGCATATCAACAACTTCTTACGGAATCAAAGAAGATGGCCAAACATATTAAGAAGTTGAGGAAGCAACGACTTGAAGTTCAAGACGAGAATCAAGCTTTAAAGATAAAACTTCATGATCTCGAGGAGGAACAAGGACTTTTATTGGATAATAATAAAATCCTCCAGGAAAAGATAAATCAATCGGAAACGATCGTTAATTCCCATATTAACAAGATTGATTTTCTTGAAAAGCAGTTTGAGGAGATTCATGTCACCAACCAAGCATTGACCAAGCAAGTTCATGAACTCAAATCCGACATACAAAGGCTTTCAACCGTTTCCAAGAAACTAGATTGTATGTGCGGATTAGGTCAAACAAGCAAGGTTGGTTTGGGTTTTAAAAAGGATCAAACTGTGCATGCTTCAAGTTCCACAATCAAATTGAAAGGAAGAACGTGTCACCTTTGTGGACTTGAAGGACATTTGGTGAAGGATTGCCCGAAAAAGAGAAAGAAAAATCCTTCGGCAACTTCATCTATGGAACGGACTCAACGGACTCAAAAGATACATCAAGTCAAAGGAGTTCACTCAACCCACCAAAGGTCCGAGCCACATCATCAATCATACAAGTGGATCATTACGAGGCAAAGACCTAAGGTGGACCAACAGTCAAAGCGGACAACCCCCGGCCACAACGAATCAAGACAACCCAAAATCCAGCGATTTTGGATTCGGAAAGGTGATATCTTTCCGTGTCTTAAGTTCTAAATAGCTTATGACTATATGTAATGCTTTGATTGGTTTTCCTTTCATATCTTTTTGAATCTCTGCTTTACATGCTTTCAATGCTCTTTGTTTTTATGTTTTTTTTTTTTTTTTTTTTTAAAAAACAAAAGGTTTTTAATGAACAAGTGCATTGATTAAAAAAAAAAGGGCTTCACGGTTATTCACTCCAAATTAATTTTATATGGATTATCAACTTTACTCCATAATCATAATCTTGGAGCATTGGTCATATTGACTTTAATTGCATCTTTTCACGCATTTAGAAATCTATTATGCTTTTGACATCATAATATTTCGATGTTGCAATGATCATTTAAGTTAATTAAGTCATCTTTTAGGTGATCAAAGTCAATTTCTCTCTCAATGATCTCTTGGTATAGTCATTATCTTATTTGACTATTTAGTCGAGTATGAATTCGAGATCAATCCTTGGTTGAATACTTTATATCTTAAATTAATTGATAGCCAATTGAGGGGGAGTCAAAAAAAAGTAAAATGCTCAAAAGATGTGGAAAGAGTTACATCCCAATGGGGAGTGTGAAAACTACCACCACATGGAGGAAAGAGCTACCACCTCGGTCGTCCGAGTACTGTGTGCAGCTACCACATGTATACCAAGCATGGTTTTGTATTTTTTTGATTAAATAAAATGCTGATTGAAATACTTGACTCCGTCAAATTTCAAGGTTGGTATAAGGTGGGATTTTTAATGAAAGATGCTCAAAGAGCCACTCTCTTCAACAGATTGACTAGATACATTATATAATTTATTTGGGATTTCAAACATCTATTGATCTTGGTATTTCATTTTCTTTACCAAATTGATGATTTGATAAAGGCATTACGCATAAGATCATGTTAGATGTGTTTGAAGTTGATCAACTTTAAGGGTTTTAATTTCCATAAATTTTCGTTTCATTTTTGAGTATTTTTGATAGATTTGGTATAATCTATTTCTTGTTGCATGAAACGATGACTTTTGTTTAAAGTTGATGCGCTAAAGTGCTTACATACTTTTTCTGGTTCTTATGGACAACATGAAAAACTGTTTATAATGCTTTACCTTTGTTTTTCATGATTGAGGAGTAAATCTTTTTAATTTCGTGAAATTAATTGGATTGAATTCATTGTTTAAAGCACTTAAATTGTTTTCTTGATGGAATACAAATCGGTATTTGAAAAGATTCCAAAATCTGGATTTGTTTCAAGAAATTATTTGAATTTTTGCTTTCTGGTACAGGTACGCAATCTGCATTTTTGTTATATACCGGAACTGAGCTTTTATCTCTCTTTCTCTATGAACTAATGCTGTTAGTGATTTCCTTTTGTCTAGTATGTTCACTGTTTGACAATTTGTGACAAAAAGGGGGAGAACAGAAATTAATGATCGTATCACAAAGGGGGAGAACATAAATGCTCAAGACAGGGGGAGAACATGGAGAACATGTTAGAGATGCTCATGATAGGGGGAGATAAAGAAAGGACTGAAAGAGCCGAAAAACAAAAGAACCAAAAGGACGAATCAAATGTAGGACTTTAATTTCTAACGACTAACGTTTGATTTTGTTTGGAGTTTTGTTTTGCAGGAATTACAACACTTTAAGACTCCAAGTCCTAAGTCATAGAGTATGTTCTAGGATTGTTTGGTTCAAATGTAATTTTGTATTTATTGGATCTTTCTCGCAAAGAAAATTAATGTTTTGGTGATAACATTGAATTTCGACTTTTTGGTTTAAGATGAGTGACTTGAGCGCTTTTATGTATTTTTGGGCTTTGTCACGAAATTGCCAAAGGGGGAGATTGTTACGGCATTTTTGTGTTGGCATATTTCGTGAGTCAAGTCAGTGAGTTGAGTCGGAGTCTTAAAGGGATCAAATTGTCAATCAGCAATTTAAGACTTAGAGAAGATTCAACAAGAGCTCAAGTTGACACTCAGTGTCTTGAGTCTTGAAGATTGAAGTTGAAGAATTGTGGATCAGTTACATCAATCTCAAGAAGAAAGTATTCAAGAGGATCAGGTATGTTTAACTAAATAATTGTGGTGATCCGAATACTTTCTTATAGTGTAGAAACACTTGGATGAATTTTTAATTGCATAAAAATCAAAAACTGGACATGGGACATGTTCAGGATCCGGATCAGACAGTCCAATCCGGATCCCGAAGGGTGCTTGTTCATTGGCAAATCCGATCCGGATCAAAGGTCATTTCGATCCGGATCCCGAACATGGGTATTTGCTGGAATACATGAACGATCCGGATCGGGCTTTTCAATCCGGATCCCGAACCCTTGTTTTTCTGGAATTGTCTAACTCGCTACGACGATCCGGATCGCAGTAAATCCGATCCGGATCGCCATCCTGAAAATTTCCAGATAAGGTAAGTTTTTGATTCTTATCTCTTTCCAAAGGTTTCTAAACTATAAATAGACAATTAGGGTTTCTCAAAAACGTGGGAGCTACGGCCGATCAATTTATAAAACTCTTGAGAGCAACCCTAGAGGCTAGGTTTTTATCGATCTTCTTTATAGCCTCTTTTAGGTCAATTCGATGGTTCTTTCAAGAACATATCTTTTGTCGAATTGATCTAATCTTTGCTTAGAGATTTCTTCTACGGTTCCTCAATGAGAATCTAAGCAAAGGATCACCATCGAAGTCAATATTCTTATCGACTGAGTTTGCATCGGGGATTCGACGTGGCATCGTGGATTCGGTGTGCTAAAGGCGTTTCGTGGATTCGAAACATGTGCTCGTGGATTCGAGTGGCATTCGTGGATTCGAACGTGTGCAGTGGACGTGCATTCGGTGGAGCGCGAGGTCCGAAGAAATTGAAGGAGGGGTTAAATCCGTGGAGACGGTAATCACCTTGTTATTCTTCTTTTCTTAGTGGATTGTTATTGCGTGGACATCCAACCGGTCAGCGGAAGGTCCGAAGAAGCTGAAGGAGGGGTTGAGTCCGTGGAGTCGGTAATCACCTTGTTATTCTTCTATTCTTAGTGGATTGTTATTGCGTGTTGGTCCCGTGGTTTTTCTCCTGGATTGGAGTTTCCACGTAAATCTCGGTGTGCTGTTTTTATTTTCCGCATTGGTTTTTATTTTGCACTGAGATTGAGTTTCTAAGTATTACACCTATTCACCCCCCCTCTAGTTGTTTGATAGTACCTATTTAGATCCTTATGGATCCATAAAAACCTACAACTTAGTGGGCAGACCGTGGGTCTTGGAGACGGTACCCACTGAGAACTACTGTAGGATGTAGTTCTCACACCCTCTGTCGGTAACAGGTTGCTGAGGCTTTTCTTCCGTTCCTGCCCGAGTTGGCTTGAAGGATCGAGGACAGGGAGTCGCGTGATAGTTCCCTACCATCATAGCTCCTTTAGAGTGTGGTAGATGTACCCTTTTTATATTTTGAGAGTTTCTTGTTGAGAGACCTTTGTTGTGAGGTATAGAGTTGTATTTTATTTTACAGTTTGAGAGACTGATGTAGTGAGGATATTTTTGTATTGAGAGCTTGTACACTGATGTATTTATTGGCGATATCTCCCTTTTGAGTTTTGTATCAGAGGACTTTTCATACGATCGTATTTGGGAGATGGATATTGTATTATTTTCAGTTGTACAGTGATTGCATTTCAGTTTTCTGTAGCTTTTATTTCCGCTCTGATATCTGTATAGCTGTAGTTCTATCTTTTGCAGGTTAGACGCTTCGTCGGTGCGGGGCTTCCCGTATCGACGGCGAATCTGTTGGCGAGCCCGGGTCGCAGTTTCGACCCCGGGGCGTGACAGATTAGAGTGGTATCAGAGCCTAGGTTGTAGGTCATTGTGGACTTAGAAACCGGAGGCTTGTGGTTGGACATTAGGATGACTACGTGAGAGTCGTGACTTTTAGCGAGAGTCCTGATTGAGTTTTATACCTCTCCCATGAGACGGGAAGAGTGATTGGCATGCTTATTCTCCTAAGCGATTATGTTGGCTGCAGACAACATAATGCGATGGAATGGATGGCATGTCTTAGACTTTCGCTGGATTGGGTCGTATGGTTGTTGTGTCCTGATGTTTGTTATTGTGCAGTGGACTATGATGCCCATGAGACGTCGTGTTGTGAAGATGGCACACCCCGCATCGGATGAGTACCCGAGCAGTGGGAGGCCAAGCTATCAGAGCAGAGCAAGACCCAGGAGTTATGGATCCAGATGGCACAGTTGTCGGAGGCTGTCCGATGCTAGGAGGAGACCATGGAACGTTTGATGCGCCTGTTGGAGCAGAGAGCATAGCCAGTTGCAGTACCGCTTGAGAGTCCTCCAGCACTTTCTCCTATGCAGTGACATATTCAGTTGTACCAGTGGCACCGATGGAGCGAGCAGCCCCCTCCGTGCCGACGAGTAGTGCCGAGGCACCGAGGTAGGGTGGATGGCGGATAGTAGATGAACTTTGGGACATCATCGGTTGATAGAGCCAGTCCCGGCAGTTTGATCCACCCCGATTTGCAGGATTGAGCTTGGAGCCGTGGGAGGCTGAAAACTAGATAGCAGCAATGGAGAAGCATCAGGTGCACTTCGCTACGCACTTTTTGGAAAAGGACGCCGAGATTTGGTGGCGTCGAGTTCGTCCTGATTGGACCACCGGGAGCGCAGTTGTTGACTTGGAGCGAGTTTCGTGCTTTGCTGCTCAGGGCCTTCTTTCCTGACAGTGTAAACAGAAACTGGAAGGGGATCTTAGACGTCTGCAGCAGGGGAGTCGATCTCTTTAGGAGTATGTTCGCGAGTTTTTACGATTGTTGAGCAGTGTACCCCATGTCGCCCGGGATGAGGCCCAGAAGGTTGAGCTAGTTGAGAGAGGACTGCATCAGGATATCTATCACTTGGTGCCTTCTCGGCGAGTGCCGATGTTAGATGCAGCGATTGAGCATGCTCGGTGGGTTGACCGAGGATCAGTGATCATGTCAGAGAGAGACGGAGCGACAGAGACCAGGAGGTTCTCCACAGCCGATGTATCAGCAGCAGCAGCGGGATGACTGTGTCATTTGTGGTGGGCCGCATGCAGTGCAGCAGTGTGACCATAGGCAGGGGCGATGCTTTTCGTGTGGATAGTCGGGACATTTCCAGGCAGCATGCCCTCGAGCAGTGCTTACGGCAATACCGCTTGCGACAACACCCCCGCTACCTCTTCGGGATGAAGGAGCTCCTCCGATTTACCGCCAGGCAGACAGGGCCACGACGTCGGAGCAGACTGAGCGACGACCATCTACATCGAGCGGATGAGTCTGTACCGCCCGGTTGGAGGGCGCTACGGCAGTGGACCAGGTTGTCGCGGGCGTGATTTCTTTATAGCAGTTTGAGTTGAGTGTTTTTGGCTTTCCTGTCTGGACTGGAGGTAGAGTTGTTACCACGTGCACTAGGGGTACAGGTTCCTGTTGGTGTTGTGCATGTGGGGGAGCCTTGTGGATCGTGTCCGGTACAGTTAAGACTTGGAATTATACCGGCAGGTGTTATGGTTCAGTGGCAGCTCCACGACTCAGATTGAGCACACAGGATGGACCAGTTGGTGCGGTATCGTGCAACGGCTGATTGTGGAATGAGATCAGTTACCCTTCCGCGAGTTGGATTAGAGGAGTTCATTTTCACAGATCACCGGGGTATCCTTCCTGCAGCTGTGGCTTCAGCGGTTTGGGGCTTGGTGCTACTTTTGGATCGTTGGTGACGATTAGAACTAGAGGTTATGTCCTTAGGGGCCACGGTTAGATCGTAGCTTTCGTTTTGTAGCCACGGCAGGAACGACTTCAACACTTCTCTCCCTTTTTCTCGCCTGTGTGCTGAAATTTTCGAGCAGGACGAAAACTTCGAAAGACTATTCCAGAAATGGAGACGGTGCCCGAACCTGTTCTTGTTTGATTGGGGCAAAGGCACTGGTCCTTTCGGAATTTTGGTACTTTTCGTCAATTTCAGCCGTTTTCTAAATTGAGAGTTGGGGTTGACGACTTTCCTGCTGGTGGGGCCTTTACCCTTCTTGTTGGTTGTGTTGGCGTAGTTCGTGTAGTTTTGGACGAGTAGAGTTAATCGTTCTTCCTTGTCCTCTGTCCTTTGGAATTCCTGAGGTTTTCCCAGTTTTTGTACTCCTAGCCGTGTGTACTCGCTTTGCGGAGTGTGCGTAGCGACTGGGGAGCTGGAGACGGTGTTGATGGATACTTACCTTTGGCTTTGGAACTCCCCTTTTGAGCCGTGTTAGTTTCGAGGACGAAACTTTCTTTTAGTGGGGGAGAGTGTGAGGACCCGAATCCCCACTTAAGAGATTACTGATGGATTAGTGGCCTTTGGGAGTGTTTGTGCGCGTGTCGGGCCCAAGAAATGGATTTATGGTGCAATTTGGGATTTAGTTTGCATCAGTGGAGGCCTGCGTGGTGTGTCGGTGGTGTTTGTGCGCAATTTGGACACAAGTGTTGGACTTCGGGCTTAAAAAGGGATCACGTGGGTAATTGGAGGACCCGACGAGTGTTTAGAAGTGATTTCGCGCGACACGGATGTCAACTTTGGACTCAGGGCGAAGTTTGGATGAAAGATCACCTCTCCGGATACCTTCGGAAATTTTTGGAGTTGGAATTTGGCAAATCGGACATCGTTTTTGGATTCAGCGCGCGAAATCGTTGAGAATGGACTATCTACTTGCTTTTTTCGGAGCCCGGGTGACGCGCATGTTTTTCGAGGCGCGTGCGCGAATTTTCGAGCCGGCACGGATTCCGAGGTGGTGGCTCGGATCCCGAGGTGGTGCGCGGCTCGAGACGGGCGTACGGTGCGGGGGCGGTTGCAGGCGCGATGGGGAAGCGCTCCTTCAGCGCAGCGGAATCGCGGAGGGGCCGCCACGTGGCAGGCCCCCACTGGCGCCCGCGCGGGAGTGGGTGCGCGCCCGTGTGGCGGTGTGGTGTCCTGCGCGCGTGTAGCGCGCGGGTGCGGCACCCGCATGGTACGCGGGGCGCGCGCCGCGTGGCGCAGGGGGCGCGCGCCTGCGCCTGGCGCGCGCGCCCCTGTGCGGTGGACCGCCTGGCAACGGGCCCCCTTGGGCGGTGCATCGTGGACCCGGTCCACGGGAGCCCTCCCCTCCTCTCTTTCTTCTCTTTTTCTTCCTTTTCCTCCCCGCACGCCATTTCTTCTCCCCTTTTTCTTCTTCTCCAACCGAGCGAGAGAGAGTGAACGGGAGGGGATTTTTGTGGGGTGCGGCGGTGCACCGTGGACGTCGCGAAGCGCGCGAGGTGTTCCAAGGAGCCGGTTGGGCGGCGCGACGCTGTCGAGGTAGGTCCCGCGTGTTGTTTTTGCGGTGTTTTGGCACAGTTTTGGGGCGTTCTTTTGGACATTGGATTTGACCACTTGTTCTTATGCGTGTTAGGGACCGTGTTTTACTGCACCGTTTTGCGTGCGGACTCCGACATCGTGCTCCGTTTTGCGTGCGGACTCCGTTTTGCGCGCGGGTTTCGGCACCGTGCTCCAATTTGCGTGTGGACTCCGGCGGCGTACACCGTTTTGCGTGCGGACTCCGTTTTGCGCACGGGTTTCGGCACCGTGCTCCGTTTTGCGTACGGACTCCGACGGCGTGCACTGTTTTGCGTGCGGACATCGTTTTGTGCGCGGGTTTCGGCACCGTGCTCTGTTTTGCGTGCGGACTCCGGTGGCGTGTACCGTTTTGTGTGCGGACTCCGGTGGAGGCAAGGAATCGCGTGGAGGCCAATTGCAACTGTCTACGCGCAATTGATGGCTTACCGAGGTGGGTTGGTTTTTATCTCCAAGTCTGCGGACTTCTTTCTAATTCTATTATGATAGAATTTTGCATGCTAGTTTAAGTGTTTCATTGGAACTTTGACTAGCACCCCCTTCATATGTTGCATGTGTTTAACCAGACCAATAGAGAACCTTAATCTGGGCTAGGTTCTTTTATTCTTTAGACATCCCACACATTAAATTTCTTTCTGGACATAGAGTTCCTCGCCCGGGTAGTGGGCCGAGTGGTCAGGACATTGTGGGACGTGTGTTGTACTCGGGCCTGGGGGCTGAGTGGGGTCTGGTAGCTGTGTTAGGCCAGTGTTGGTGTTTTGGGAACCGTTTTGGGTAAACGGTGGGCCCGGATCTTTGGGTATTTCTCTGTTTTGGTCTTCGCCACCACGTTGTGATCGTGGTGAGCGTGTGTTATCAGGACCTTGAACCCAGAATGATTTTGGACACTCATGATTTTAGTAAACCTGTGTTTTCCTTCCGAATTTCTAGAGGTCGTCGGAGCCTGTTCTTGTTTGATTGGGCGTCGGCATCAACCCTTGGGAGTTCGGAAAATAAGCTTGTTTTTAACTGATTTTCTCGAGAACTAAAATCTATAAAAGTTGGTTTTTCTCAATTCAAAACGGTTTTCAAAAAGGGCAAATTTATCCTCACCCCAAGGGGGTTGAGTGGAAATGATATTTTATAATAAAAGGTCATCTTTTTCCTAAATTTCCTCACCCGACCGGGGTGAGGGATCTGGGTTCTAAGGGTTGATTTCACTCTTGGGTCGAAAACGATGGGAGGCTACGCCTAAAGCCTGTTCTTGTTTGATTGGGGTCGTAGGTATTAGTTTCCCGGGGTTTTCGGACTCTTTGCGGTTCTGGCTGTGGAGCATCTCCAACCCGTGAGTTTGTGTGTTGAGATAGTTTCCCACTTTACCCGAGAGGGGCCGAATCCCTGAATGGTAAAGGATCGAGAACTTCGATAGGCTGAGCCTAGAGTCTGTTCTTGTTTGATTGGGGTTCTAGGCACCGGTCTATCGGGATTTTCGGACCTTTGCCGCATCAGTCGGTTCTTCTCGCCTATGAGTGGGGTGTCGTTGTGGGAGCCGTTTGGAGTGACGGCGGTCCCAGCTGTGTAGTACCTTCTTTTAGTGAGTTAGTGTTGTGAGATGGAGTCGTGGAGTGTTCTCCGACCGAGTTGTGCTTTTGAGCTCGTGATACCGATCTTTTTGATCGTGGATTATAGCCTGCTGAGCCTGGCATTTTATGCCAGTTATGAGATACTTGAGATACTTGAGTTCGCGGGGTCGCTCCCCGCGAGCTACGCCCCGGGTGCGATGATGATACCGAGCCTCACGAGGCTGCGATGTGTGCGACTAGTTGATACACTAGAGTTCGCTTGTGATAGTCCTTGAGGGACACCCTACATAAGACCAAGTCCTGTTTGGGCGTAGTGGCAGTAGGTTTGGCGCAGGCTTGACTGGACCCTATGTGGCAGTCACTGAGATTTGGGTTACTGTGAGTGAGTGGTTGCATATCATGTGTCTTAGTGAGTTTTTCTTTGAGCATAGTACTTGACATATTGTCAGTAGTGAGTGGATGCATACCATCATCTGTGTTTTTCCCCTTGGGCATAGTAGATAGAGGCATGATAGCTGTTGATACTTATCCAGCTTTGTTTTCCTATCTATCACAGTCTTTTTCTGTTATCTTATGCCTCTAGTAGACTTAGTGGGCAGACCGTGGGTCTTGGAGACGGTACCCACTGAGAACTACTGTAGGATGTAGTTCTCACACCCTCTGTCGGTGACAGGTTGCTGAGGCTTTTCTTCCGTTCCTGCCCGAGTTGGCTTGACGGATCGAGGACAGGGAGTCGCGTGATAGTTCCCTACCAGCATAGTTCCTTTAGAGTGTGGTAGATGTACCCTTTTTATATTTTGAGAGTTTCTTGTTGAGAGACCTTTGTTGTGAGGTATAGAGTTGTATTTTATTTTACTGTTTGAGAGACTGGTGTAGTGAGGATATTTTTGTATTGAGAGCTTGTACACTGATGTATTTATTGGCTATATCTCCCTTTTGAGTTTTGTATCAGAGGACTTTTCATACGATCGTATTTGGGAGATGGATATTGTATTATTTTCAGTTGTACAGTGATTGGATTTCAGTTTTCTGCAGCTTTTATTTCCGCTCTGATATCTGTATAGCTGTAGTTCTATCTTTTGCAGGTTAGACGCTTCGTCGGTGCGGGGCTTCCCGTATCGACGGCGAATCTGTTGGCGAGCCCGGGTCGCAGTTTCGACCCCGGGGCGTGACAGATTAGAGTGGTATCAGAGCCTAGGTTGTAGGTCATTGTGGACTTAGAAACCGGAGGCTTGTGGTTGGACATTAGGATGACTACGTGAGAGTCGTGACTTTTAGCGAGAGTCCTGATTGAGTTTTATACCTCTCCCATGAGACGGGATGAGTGATTGGCATGCTTATTCTTCTAAGCGATTATGTTGGCTGCAGACAACATAATGCGATGGAATGGATGGCATGTCTTAGACTTTCGCTGGATTGGGTCGTATGGTTGTTGTGTCCTGATGTTTGTTATTGTGCAGTGGACTATGATGCCCCTGAGACGTCGTGTTGTGAAGATGGCACACCCCTCATCGGATGAGTACCCGAGCAGTGGGAGGCCAAGCTATCAGAGCAGAGCAAGACCCAGGAGTTATGGATCCAGATGGCACAGTTGTCGGAGGCTGTCCGATGCTAGGAGGAGACCATGGAACGTTTGATGCGCCTGTTGGAGCAGAGAGCATAGCCAGTTGTAGTACCGCTTGAGAGTCCTCCAGCACTTTCTCCTATGCAGTGACATATTCAGTTGTACCAGTGGCACCGATGGAGCGAGCAGCCCCCTCCGTGCCGACGAGTAGTGCTGAGGCACCGAAGTAGGGTGGATGGCGGATAGTAGATGAACTTTGGGACATCATCGGTTTATAGAGCCAGTCCCGGCAGTTTGATCCACCCCGATTTGCAGAATTGAGCTTGGAGCCGTGGGAGGCTGAAAACAAGATAGCAGCAATGGAGAAGCATCAGGTGCACTTGGCTACGCACTTTTTGGAAAAGGACGCCGAGATTTGGTGGCGTCGAGTTCGTCCTGATTGGACCACCGGGAGCGCAGTTGTTGACTTGGAGCGAGTTTCGTGCTTTGCTGCTCAGGGCCTTCTTTCCTAACAGTGTAAGCAGAAACTGGAAGGGGATCTTAGACGTCTACAGCAGGGGAGTCGATCTCTTCAGGAGTATGTTCGCGAGTTTTTACGATTGTTGAGCAGTGTACCCCATGTCGCCCGGGATGAGGCCCAGAAGGTTGAGCTAGTTGAGAGAGGACTGCATCAGGATATCTATCACTTGGTGCATTCTCGGCGAGTGCCGACGTTAGATGCAGCGATTGAGCATGCTCGGTGGGTTGACCGAGGATCAGTGATCATGTCAGAGAGAGACGGAGCGACAGAGACCAGGAGGTTCTCCACAGCCGATGTATCAGCAGCAGCAGCGGGATGACTGTGTCATTTGTGGTGGGCCGCATGCAGTGCAGCAGTGTGACCATAGGCAGGGGCGATGCTTTTCGTGTGGACAGTCGGGACATTTCCAGGCAGCATGCCCTCGAGCAGTGCTTACGGCAATACCGCTTGCGACAACACCCCCGCTACCTCTTCGGGATGAAGGAGCTCCTCCGATTTACCGCCAGGCAGATAGGGCCACGACGTCGGAGCAGACTGAGCGACGACCATCTACATCGAGCGGATGAGTCTGTACCGCCCGGTTGGAGGGTGCTACGGCAGTGGACCAGGTTGTCGCGGGCGTGATTTCTTTATAGCAGTTTGAGTTGAGTGTTTTTGGCTTTCCTGTCTGGACTGGAGGTAGAGTTGTTACCACGTGCACTAGAGGTACAGGTTCCTGTTGGTGTTGTGCATGTGGGGGAGCCTTGTGGATCATGTCCGGTACAGTTAAGACTTGGAATTATACCGGCAGGTGTTATGGTTCAGTGGCAGCTCCACGACTCAGATTGAGCACACAGGATGGACCAGTTGGTGCGGTATCGTGCAACGGCTGATTGTGGAATGAGATCAGTTACCCTTCCGCGAGTTGGATTAGAGGAGTTCATTTTCACAGATCACCGGGGTATCCTTCCTGCAGCTGTGGCTTCAGCGGTTTGGGGCTTGGTGCTACTTTTGGATCGTTGGTGACGATTAGAACTAGAGGTTATGTCCTTAGGGGCCACGGTTAGATCGTAGCTTTCGTTTTGTAGCCACGGCAGGAACGACTTCAACACTTCTCTCCCTTTTTCTCGCCTGTGTGCTGAAATTTTCGAGCAGGACGAAAACTTCGAAAGACTATTCCAGAAATGGAGACGGTGCCCGAACCTGTTCTTGTTTGATTGGGGCAAAGGCACTGGTCCTTTCGGAATTTTCGTACTTTTCGTCAATTTCAGCCGTTTTCTAAATTGAGAGTTGGGGTTGACGACTTTCCTGCTGGTGGGGCCTTTACCCTTCTTGTTGGTTGTGTTGGCGTAGTTCGTGTAGTTTTGGACGAGTAGAGTTAATCGTTCTTCCTTGTCCTCTGTCCTTTGGAATTCCTGAGGTTTTCCCAGTTTTTGGACTCCTAGCCGTGTGTACTCGCTTTGCGGAGTGTGCGTAGCGACTGGGGAGCTGGAGACGGTGTTGATGGATACTTACCTTTGGCTTTGGAACTCCCCTTTTGAGCCGTGTTAGTTTCGAGGACGAAACTTTCTTTTAGTGGGGGAGAGTGTGAGGACCCGAATCCCCACTTAAGAGATTACTGATGGATTAGTGGCCTTTGGGAGTGTTTGTGCGCGTGTCGGGCCCAAGAAATGGATTTATGGTGCAATTTGGGATTTAGTTTGCATCAGTGGAGGCCTGCGTGGTGTGTCGGTGGTGTTTGTGCGCAATTTGGATACAAGTGTTGGACTTCGGGCTTAAAAAGGGATCACGTGGGTAATTGGAGGACCCGACGAGTGTTTAGAAGTGATTTCGCGCGACACGGATGTCAAATTTGGACTCAGGGCGAAGTTTGGATGAAAGATCACCTCTCCGGATGCCTTCAGGAATTTTTGGAGTTGGAATTTGGCAAATCGGACATCGTTTTTGGATTCAGCGCGCGAAATCGTTGAGAATGGACTATCTACTTGCTTTTTTCGGAGCCCGGGTGACGCGCACATTTTTCAAGGCGCGTGCACGAATTTTCGAGCCGGCACGGATTCCGAGGTGGTGGCTCAGATCCCGAGGTGGCGCGCGGCTCGAGGCGGGAGTACGGCGCGGGGGCGGTTGCCGGCGCGATGGGGAAGCGCGCCTTCAGCGCAGCGGAATCGCGGAGGGGCCGCCACGTGGCAGGCCCCCGCTGGCGCCCGTGCGGGAGTGGGTGCGCGCCCGTGTGGCGGTGTGGTGTCCCGCGCGCGTGTAGCGCGCGGGTGCGGCGCCCGCATAGTACGCGGGTCGCGCGCCGCGTGGCGCAGGGGGCGCGCGCCTGCGCCTGGCAGGCGCGCCCCTGTGCGGTGGACCGCCTGGCAGAGGGCCCCCTTGGGCAGTGCACTGTGGACCCGGTCCACGGGAGCCCTCCCCTCCTCTCTTTCTTCTCTTCTTCTTCCTTTTCCTCCCCGCACGCCATTTCTTCTCCCCTTTTTCTTCTTCTCCAACCGAGCGAGAGAGAGTGAACGGGAGGGGATTTTTGTGGGGTGCGGTGGTGCGCCGTGGACCTCGCGAAGCGCACGAGGTGTTCCAAGAAGCCGGTTGGGCGGCGCGACGCTGCCGAGGTAGGTCCCGCGTGTTGTTTTTGCGGTGTTTTGGCACAGTTTTGGGGCGTTCTTTTGGACATTGGATTTGACCCCTTGTTCTTATGCGTGTTAGGGACCGTGTTTTACTGCACCGTTTTGCGTGCGGACTCCGACAGCGTGCTTCGTTTTGCGTGCGGACTCCATTTCGCACGCGGGTTTCGGCACCGTGCTCCGATTTGCGTGCGGACTCCGGCGGCGTACACCATTTTGCGTGCGGACTCCATTTTGTGCACGGGTTTCGGCACCGTGCTACGTTTTGCGTGCGGACTCCGACGGCGTGCACCGTTTTGCGTGCGGACACCGTTTTGCGCGCGGGTTTCGGCACCGTGCTCTGTTTTGCGTGCGGACTCCGGTGGCGTGTACCGTTTTGCGTGCGGACTCCGGTGGAGGCAAGGAATCGCGTGGAGGCCAATTGCAAGTGTCTACGAGCAATTGGTGGCTTACCGAGGTGGGTTGGTTTTTATCTCCAAGTTTGCGGACTTCTTTCTAATTCTATTATGATAGAATTTTGCATGCTAGTTTAAGTGTTTCATTGGAACTTTGACTAGCACCCCCTTCATATGTTGCATGTGTTTAACCAGACCAATAGAGAACCTTAATCTGGGCTAGGTTCTTTTATGCTTTAGACATCCCACACATTAAATTTCTTTCTGGACATAGAGTTCCTCGCCCGGGTAGTGGGCCGAGTGGTCAGGACATTGTGGGACGTGTGTTGTACTCGGGCCTGGGGGCTGAGTGGGGTCTGGTAGCTGTGTTAGGCCAGTGTTGGTGTTTTGGGAACCGTTTTGGGTAAACGGTGGTCCCGGATCTTTGGGTATTTCTCTGTTTTGGTCTTCGCCACCACGTTGTGATCGTGGTGAGCGTGTGTTATCAGGACCTTGAACCCAGAATGTTTTTGGACACTCATGATTTTAGTAAACCTGTGTTTTCCTTCCGAATTTCTAGAGGTCGTCGGAGCCTGTTCTTGTTTGATTGGGCGTCGGCATCAACCCTTGGGAGTTCGGAAAATAAGCTTGTTTTTAACTGATTTTCTCAAGAACTAAAATCTATAAAAGTTGGTTTTTCTCAATTCAAAACGGTTTTCAAAAAGGGCAAATTTATCCTCACCCCAAGGGGGTTGAGTGGAAATGATATTTTATAATAAAAGGTCATCTTTTTCCTAAATTTCCTCACCCGACCGGGGTGAGGGATCTGGGTTCTAAGGGCTGATTTCATTCTTGGGTCGAAAACGACGGGAGGCTACGCCTAAAGCCTGTTCTTGTTTGATTGGGGTCGTAGGTATTAGTTTCCCGGGGTTTTCGGACTCTTTGCGGTTCTGGCTGTGGAGCATCTCCAGCCCGTGAGTTTGTGTGTTTAGATAGTTTCCCACTTTACCCGAGAGGGGCCGAATCCCTGAATGGTAAAGGATCGAGAACTTCGATAGGCTGAGCCTAGAGTCTGTTCTTGTTTGATTGGGGTTCTAGGCACCGGTCTATCGGGATTTTCGGACCTTTGCCGCGTCAGTCGGTTCTTCTCGCCTATGAGTGGGGTGTCGTTGTGGGAGCCGTTTGGAGTGACGGCGGTCCCAGCTGTGTAGTACCTTCTTTTAGTGAGTTAGTGTTGTGAGATGGAGTCGTTGAGTGTTCTCCGACCGAGTTGTGCTTTTGAGCTCGTGATACCGATCTGTTTGATCGTGGATTATAGCCTGCTGAGCCTGGCATTTTATGCCAGTTATGAGATACTTGAGATACTTGAGTTCGCGGGGTCGCTCCCCGCGAGCTACGCCCCGGGTGCGATGATGATACCGAGCCTCACGAGGCTGCGATGTGTGCGACTAGTTGATACACTAGAGTTCGCTTGTGATAGTCCTTGAGGGACACCCTACATAAGACCAAGTCCTGTTTGGGCGTAGTGGCAGTAGGTTTGGCGCAGGCTTGACTGGACCCTATGTGGCAGTCACTGAGATTTGGGTTACTGTGAGTGAGTGGTTGCATATCATGTGTCTTAGTGAGTTTTTCTTTGAGCATAGTACTTGACATATTGTCAGTAGTGAGTGGATGCATACCATCATCTGTGTTTTTCCCCTTGAGCATAGTAGATAGAGGCATGATAGCTGTTGATACTTATCCAGCTTTGTTTTCCTATCTATCGCAGTCTTTTTCTGTTATCTTATGCCTCTAGTAGACTTAGTGGGCAGACCGTGGGTCTTGGAGACGGTACCCACTGAGAACTACTGTAGGATGTAGTTCTCACACCCTCTGTCGGTGACAGGTTGCTGAGGCTTTTCTTCCGTTCCTGCCCGAGTTGGCTTGACGGATCGAGGACAGGGAGTCGCGTGATAGTTCCCTACCAGCATAGTTCCTTTAGAGTGTGGTAGATGTACTCTTTTTATATTTTGAGAGTTTCTTGTTGAGAGACCTTTGTTGTGAGGTATAGAGTTGTATTTTATTTTACAGTTTGAGAGACTGATGTAGTGAGGATATTTTTGTATTGAGAGCTTGTACACTGATGTATTTATTGGCGATATCTCCCTTTTGAGTTTTGTATCAGAGGACTTTTCATACGATCGTATTTGGGAGATGGATATTGTATTATTTTCAGTTGTACAATGATTGGATTTCAGTTTTCTGCAGCTTTTATTTCCGCTCTGATATCTGTATAGCTGTAGTTCTATCTTTTGCAGGTTAGACGCTTCGTCGGTGCGGGGCTTCCCGTATCGACGGCGGATCTGTTGGCGAGCCCGGGTCGCAGTTTCGACCCCGGGGCGTGACACGCGGTCACCACAAAACCCTGCCAACCGCAATCCAGCACAACCCGTCCCTGACACCAATGTCCTGGCTATACTACCCCAGACCCCTGCTCGCACCCGAGCAACATAGACCGCCTGACTCACAAAGAAGGAGAAAAGGAAAAGCATGGTTTCTCCCAAGTCAAGTTCCAATAAGTAGTGCAGCAGTAAAAGATGACCTAACTACATGTCCATTCAAGCATGCTTTTGTCCTCGGAAACGATAAAAGAGAGTAAAACATATAGTAGCAAAGCATACTACAGTATTCCTACTATGATATACCAATCTCGTATAAATAGGCCAATTAATAACCTTGTATGATCTCTATATCATCTAGTGTGGGATAAATATAACCTGTCTACCACATGCTATGTCTCTAGTTCAACAAACATGTACAATTATCAGGTAAGCATCAATCCACATGATCTAGGCCGTTTCCATGCTTACCTCTCGCTCATATTGATTGTACATTAAATTAGGCATGCTATCAATCATAGAGGGTGACATTCCCACAGGTAAGCTTATCTTAACCATACATGAACATCCACTAATACACCTCCCATAAGGCATAACAAGCATAAAAACCCTGCCATTCCCTTAAACAGTTACCATTACTAAGTTTACCCTCCTGAAGTGCTTAAACCAAGGCAAACCTGAGGTCGGTGAAGAGCGTGGCCACTTGCTAACCATAACTGCTGAACCCGTATCCACGGTACATGTCGTGCAAACCTCGGCTCCTAGCAGTGTTCCAAAACACTCGCGAACCTTCCTGGGTACAACAAAAGGTCCAAAGTTACACTTTATGCTAAAAAAATACCCAAGTATACACCATCTGCTGGAACAGTCCCAAAGATGCGGATTTTTCACCTGCAGCAAGAACTCAGAAAAATCCAACAAAAGTACTGTCGCGATCGTCGCGTCGAGACCTTCGAAACGAGTACCTGCACGTCAAAATCCGAGTCCCGGAGGCCGAGTTACAAATTCCACAACGCGATGAGCGCGAAACTCCACAACATACACAACTGTAATACTCTGCACAGTAAAGGGGGAAGGAGTATACCTTCGGGCAAGTCTCAGAAAATTCCTCAAAAAATACGACGGTAATCCTTGCGACACGTAGATGCAAAAAGTGTACAGGCACGTCTCCATCCGATGCCTTAGCGCGGAGAAAAAAATCCGGCAAGGTGTCGCTGTCCAGAAATTTCATCAGCGGCAAAGGGGGTTAAAAACATTCCCGGAACCCCAAATAAAGCTCAAATCTGAGAAAGGTGAACAATACAATAATCGTAGATCTACCTCTCGTGAATCCAACGCCGCATAAATCGTCCAAAAACACTGTCGGGGTAGCTCTGTGGACCTCTCAGACCAAAATGCGACGATCACGAGCCTCCGATGAAAATATGTCGCTCTGCGCTACGATGCCGAAGTCGCCGACGCTGCGGCCTCCAAAAAATCCGGGCCTTCACCACAAGATGCATAGCGAGGAGATCCGCAACTTTGGTGAGGGGTGCTGGGCCAAAAGAGCTCGGGAAAAGCCTCTAAAGGCAGAGGAAAGGGCCTTTATATAGGCCTCACCCGAAAAAGAAACCAAAAACCAAAAAAATGGGCTTTTCGGCCGCATTTCCGGGCGCCCGGACGAACCGGGTTGCTACAGTGTTGGGCCCGGCCCAACACTGTGCACGCCCGAAAAGCCCACAGGCCGCCACGACTCACCCGAACAGCAGACAGCCACACCGGCCATCCGCTGCTCGACACGTGGCGCGCTATGGCGGCGACACGTGGAGCGCACTCAGTCAACCGACTGCGCCCACGTGCGAGCCTGCGCCGCCGCCTGCCACCCTGCACGCACGCGCCCCGAGGCGGCCTGCACCCGCTCCGTGGACCGCGCGCAGGTGGACCGGCCAACCAGTGGCTCCCACGTGTCCACTCCCGGTCCACCGTACACCCGTTCATTTTCCCCGTGGACCGCGCCCACAACACCAACAAGTCACAAGCTGCCACGTGTCCTGCCCTCCTGTGCACGCCGGCCCGTGGTCCGCGCACCTGCCCGCGCACCTGCCCGCGCTCTGCGCGCTGTCCGCGCCTGCCCGCCGCCGCGCTCCGCCGCTGCCCGCCGCTGCCCGCCGCCGCCGGCGCCGCCCGCCGTGCCGGAACAGTACCTCTGCCTCGGAATCCGTGCCGGGTCATCCGGGCTCCGAAAAATACAAGTAGGTAGTCTATTTCCATCGTTTTCGCGCGCTGAACCCAAATCCGATGTCCGTTTTGCCAAACTCCGACTCTAAAAATTGCCAAAGACATCCGGGAAGGTGTTCTTTTATCCAAACTTCGCGCTGAGTCCAATTTTAATATCCGCTTCATGCGAAACTACTTCTAAGAATCCGACGGGGTCCTCCGATCACTCACGGGATCCATTATAAGCTGAAGTCCATCACTCGTGTCCAAATTGTACACAAACACCACCGACACGCCACATAGACCTCTAGAAGCTGCTGGTCAACCAGTAATCTCATCGTGGGAATCCAGGTCCTCACAAAGAACACCTTTCCGGATGCATTCGGCAATTTTTAGAAATGTAATTTGGCAAAACCAACAGCGGATTTGGATTCAGCGCGCGAAAACGATCGAAATGGACTATTTACTTGTATTTTTCGGAGCCCAGATGACCTGGCACGGATTTTGAGGCAGTATTGTACTGTTCCGGCAGCCTGCGGCGACGGGAAGGCGGCGGAGCGCGGCGGAGCGGCCGCGGGCAGCGTCTGGGCAGAGGCGCGGGCCGCCCGGTCCACGGGGCGGGCGTGCACCGGAGGCTTGACGCGTGGCAGCATAGGATTGGGCTGGCTCGCGGGGCGCGGTCCATGGGGCGCGCGGTCTGGTGCATGGACCGGCGGGGGACACGTGGCAGCTTGTGGTTGGTTGGTCTTCGTACGCCGGGTGCACACAGCGCAGCGGAGCAGGCCGGGGCAGGAAGCCGTACGGCGGGGCAGGTGGCCGTACACGCGGGGCAGGCGCGCGACGTGCGCGGCGGCAGCCCCGGTCGGCGCCACGTGGCACGACCGCAGCGGCTGGCGCCGCTGTGCGCTGTGCGGCGTGCCACGTGGCACTCAGGGATTGGCCCAATTTGCTGTTTGCTGTTCTGGGACACGTGGCACTCCAGGGTTGATTCGGGCTTTGACGGTTTGGGGTACGTTTTCGGTGTTCTGTAGCAGCCCGAAAGATTCGGACGCCCGAATATGGGGACACAGATGGAATTATCTGAATTGTTTGGTTGGGCTATATAAACCTCCTCTTGGGCCGCGGATTCGAGCCCTTTCCCGAGCCCATCTTCAGCTGAGGTTTGAATAGAAAATGTTCTGCATCTTGTGCTCTATCTACTGAGGGATTTTCAGATTTTTTGGAGGCCTCGATATCCGCGCTTTCTGCGACGCGGCGCACTGCGACGTTTCTTGGATTTTGGCTTTTACCGTCACTTTTCGGTCCGCGAGACACCCTGGATCACCCCAATGGAATTTTGACCCGATTTTCACGGCAGCGCGTTCACAAGAGGTAAGGCTTCGTTTTTTTGTGTTGATCACTTCTCCGTATTTCGAGTTTTTGGCACAGTTCCTAAGGTGCTTTGGTGACCCCTTTTCTGCTGTGAGATTTTGGATAGCGGAGGCTTGTCGATTTTCTATCTTGACCTACGAGCATTGGAATGAGGCATTTAAGGACTCGATTGATATCTACTCTTCAAGAGAAACGCGCTCGTATTTTTATTGGATTTTTCTGAGGAATCTTTAAAGGTGAGATTTAAGCTTCTTTGGGGTTGTATCCAGTAGTTTTCGCAGTGTTGAGGATGCCGGTATACCACCTTGTTTAATTTGTATCTTGGACTACAGGTGTCGGAACGGGGCGTATAAATACTCGTTATGGGGATACTCGTCGCGAGGATCGCAACCGTGATTTTTTTGGGATTTTTAGAGGACTGCACGCAGGTGAAAATCCCCCATCTTCTCTGCTGGTTTGTGAAAACAGCATGTGCTATTTTTGGGGAATGTTGTGGTGTAGTTATTGATTGTTGGTGATGTTGTTGGTTGGAACAGAGGCTTGCGCGACATGTACCGAGGATACGGGTTCGGCGGATTTTGTTTGCAAGTGGCCACTCTCTTCACCGACTTCGGCTTTGCCTGCGGAAAGCGTTTCAGGTGGGTTGCTTCATCTCCAGAACCGGTGGACGGTTCTCTAATTCTTATGTTAGAATGCATGCATGTTTAGGGTACATTGTATGTTATTGTGAGGTACGCTAGGAAGGATGATTGTATAAGGGAATTGCAAGATTAATATTCAAGTTAAATATTATCGAGGACATGCAGGATTTGGATATTCATGATGATGAATAGTAAATGCTTACCTACGGGATTTACCCTGTGATTGTTAGCATGCTTGTTTAATTGTACAATATTTAGCATCGAGATGGAAGCTTGTGGAATGGCCTAGATCATGCAGATTGATATACTATAGTAGTGATCTTTTAGCATGCCATGTTGCACATAGTCTTTTATGTTGTGATTACTCGATGGAGTAGGAGGCTATATCTATGTGCGGGTATTATTCTGATCATTCTTTTGGTGGACCCTGGATTATGGATAGGTGTAGTTCATTAGGGATTCTGGCATGTTGTTTATACCCTAGTGGATCTATTATATGCTTTACTCCCTTCATTTCCTTGAGGACATTTGCATGCTTGTATGGACATATAGTTAGGCCATCTTTTACTGCTACACTACTTATTGGGACTTGACTTAGGAGAAACCATGTTATTCCTTTCTCCTTCTTTGTTAGTCAGGCGGTCTGTGTTGCTCGGGTGCGAGCAGGGGTTTGTGGTAGTGTAGCCGGGACATTGGTGTCAGGGATGGGTTGTGCTGGATTGTGGTTGACAGGGTTTTGCGGCAACCGCAGATATTGGGCGGTTGACTAGATATTTATTTATGCATCTGTTTGAGGACCCGGGGGCTTCTTTAGTGGATGGGTTTTCCACTTTGATCTGAGTCGTGATCCAGTCCTGCTGATTTATATTACTATTATACTTATCACTGAGATACTTTACTCGTGTGGGTCGCTCCCCTCGAGTGCCACTCCGGAGTGTGCTACATACAGGCTTTGCGTCCTTAAGACTCCTTTTCATCAGTGTTATGCGTCGGCCAGCATACCCGATACAGGCAAGGCACAGCAGGCAGTACCAGTTCTAACTGGTCCATCTGATTGGGTTTGTTTCAGGCAGATACTTTTATTATTGCACTCTTGTCAGGGGGCTGAGTGGAGTCTAGTTGTAATACCCGCTTCTTTTTGGTAATTTTATTTTATTTTTACCTTACTTTTAGTGGTCCGGCGGGAGCTAAAAGTCGTTTGTTTCTGGGCAGCCCGTCGGGGCTCGCGGGTATTTTTAGATGCTAGAGCTCGCGAAACGGGGAACGGTGGCGCGATCGGATTCGAATTCCGACCCCGGAATCTCGCAGAAATAATTTTCGAAGGTTGCGATCAGTTTGGGCGCGCCAGGCGGCGTGCTGGCGATCAGCACGCTTTTCGAGGTAACCTGGACCCCTCTTTTGAAATCCGATGGACTGGGTCTGCGATCTGGGGACTTAGGGTTTTTCGCACCTTCCTTTCGTTGTGTTAGGGCAGACCGGGTGCGATTGAGGGGAAAAAATGGGGGGAAACGAAATCCCCATTTCACATTCTCTTTTTGTTCAAGACGGCGACAGTGATCCGGGCGGTTGAGACAGGGAGAGGGATGGAGACCTTCTTGCTTGCGGGATCGATCGGGCAACGGTAGGACGATCCTCTCCTTCCTCCTCCTTCTCCAGCGGATCGAAGGTGACTGTTTCTGTTTTTGTAGGTTTTCCTGTTCCGCAGGGGGCTTCGGGTTTTGTCTACTTGCGGAGGAAGCGCCGCCGCCGCCGCCGCAAAACTGCAGGCCGCCGTGCGGGGCTGCCCGCAGAAAGGCGCCGCGCGGGCTGCCTGCTGGCAGCGCGCCGCGCGGCAGGGGCGCCGCGCGGGGCTGCCCGCAGGCAGGCACCGCGCGGGCTGGTGCCGCGCGGTCTGCCTACAGGCAGCACGCCGCGCGGCAGGGGAGCCGCGCGGGGCTGCACGCAGGCAGGCGCCGCGCGGGGCTGCACGCAGGCAGGCGCCGCGCGGGCTGCCTACAGGCAGCGCGCCGCGCGGGGCTGCCCGCAGGCAGGCGCCGCGCGGGCTGGTGCCGCGCCGGGCCGCCGCAGACGGGTCGGGGCAGCGCGGGGGGGGGGGGGGGGGGGCTGTTCGCATGCTGGGTGCGCGCCGCACGGGTCGATGTCGTACGGGGAACTTCGCGAGCGGGGTTTTGGGACTGTGTCGGGTTTCCGTCTCCAGTTTGAGTCGACGTTCGGTGTTTTGGATCATCAAGTCTTAGTTTTTACTCCTTCAGGGGCGCGGGACGTTGTTGGCTCGGCAGGCACGCAGACGCGGACGAGCCGAACGCCGGTCTCCATCCAAGGTGGGTACTCTTCCATGGTTATTCGGGAAAGGGTATGAGTTATAAATTTTGCATGTCTGGGTAGAGGGAAGAATAAAGTAATTGCTTATTTCCGCGCTAACCCTATTTAAGTTATTATATATATATGTGTGTATATATACTTAGTTCGTGGCTCGAGATAGCTACACGCACACCAGCGGTTTGGCCAACGCGAGGGTGTGCTTTTCCGGAAAAGTGGTACGTTGACCCGTGTACCCCACGTGTGGGTGACGTAATGGGGGCCCTCATGGGTGGGGGGTGTGAGCGGTGCCGAGGCAGGTGCTCGAGGTGGTACCGGGGCAGGTGCTCAGTGCGATTTGCCGAGATAGGTGCTCGGCGGGGTTCCCGGGGTAGGTGCCCGGGTTTTGATTGTACAGGGTGGGGGTTTCCACGGTTGGTCGCACATTGAGGAGGGCGGTTGCTCTGGTTTTACTACGGTTTGCCTTACTTTTAGCCCTTTTCGCTTTGGTTTTATTTCTGGTCACTGACTTCCCACTCCATGACAGGTTCGTCCAGGGGCGAGTGCTAGGGCATCGGTGAGGCCGCACGAGCGATCCTTCAGCCCTTCGAGGCTGCAGACTGTGACTTTTCTTTCCTTGTTCATTTTATTTCCCGTTAGTAGCTTACTTTGTGGATTTCGATACCCTTGTGGGGTCGATGTGGATGTTGGACTGTTTTCATACCTTGTGAATGACTGTTATTTTACTTCTATTTAGTTGGCCGTTTCAAACTACAAAGAAAAAGGAAAAAGAAAACATTGCGAAAACAGTTTTAAAAATATATGGGTGTCGTGTGGGCACTGATTTCAAAACCCTGTGGATTTATGTGATTGCGAAAATAGCTTTGTAAAACCTGGGTGTCGTGTGGGCACCGTTTTCAAAACCTTGTCGATTATGGATTTGGAAATGGTTTGCAAAACTTGGGTGTCGTGTGGGCACCGCTTTCAAAACCCTGCAGTTTTATCCTTTCGAAAATAGTCGGCCTCTTTATTACTTGTGGAAAATAGTTGTGTGTGCTTGACTGATAAACTAGTGTGGTTAAAGACATTTTGGTATGGATATTGTAGTCAGGACGCCGTGCATATACAAATGAGACTCTGCCCGTTTGCAGAGTGAATTTGTATATGCGGCGGATCTGGGCACGCACCGGGGAAGTTTGGTTTAAAAAAAAAATAATACTTCAGTTTGGTAGCTTCAGTGGCTATCCTTCCGCGCGTTTAAAATCCCCGGGGCGTGACAGATTAAGATGGTATCAGAGCCAAACTTTAACCATAGTAGTCGGAGTCCAACATCCACGGAACACAACACTCTAGCTACTAACTAAAGAGATGAACATTGTATAGATGCGTAGAACGCGAGTGGTCGGGGGGTGGGGGGGGGCGGGAATAGTAGAGTCCCTTTTCTGGTTAGTGATTGAGGTGCTACTTACGCTAAGTCTAGAAATGACTTGTGTTGTGCATGTGTTCAGATCATGGCCAGAACGAGATCCTCCACTGAGGATGCATGGGCGGACGCAGCAGCGTCGGCAACCGCGGAGAATCAGCTTCTGCGTCAGCAACTACGGGAGATGGCGGGTCAATTGGCGACACTCACCGACCATGTGCGCCAGTTGACACAGCAGCAGCAGCAGCAACCAGCTGCAACGGAGGTGGTCGCCTAGGGCCCTTCTCCGGGGCCAACTGCACCAGCGACGGGACCGCCGGTGACGGAGGCCGAGACGAGGGCTGCCCCTACCCAGGCCGCGGCAGCCGAGGTACCGTTAGTCCAGCCAACGGTGCCAGCGGTAGCCCCTTCGACGGCAGCTACGAGACCGACGCCGGGGACCACCGCCGGGGGTGCTTGGGAGGAGACTGTGGTGACGCCTCCTTCCGTCGCGGCCGTCGCCGCCACGGGGGAAAGGTCTGTCTCGTGGACCGAGAGGGACCGCGTACGAGCCAACCTAGCTGATTTCAAAAAGTATGACCCACCGGTGTTCGAGGGGGAAACGACCGACCCCTGGGTCGTGGAAAAATGGGTGGGCACGATGGAGAAACTATTCGAGGATTTACTGATGGAGGATTGCGAGCGGGTCCTCCTGGCCGTCCACTTTCTCGAGGGGAACGCCCGGATGTGGTGGAAGACGGTGCGCCCTGACTCTTCGAAGGGCACCGCTCTCCCATCATGGACCACTTTCAAGCAGGAGCTATTCGGGGCGTTCTTCTCCAATAGCGTCAAGCGACAACTGAAGTCATGGAGTATCAGCAGGGGAGCCGAACTGTCATGGAGTATCAGCGGGAGTTTGTGAGGCTGGCTAACTATGTCCTTTTTGTTATACGGGACGAGTCTCACAAGGCCCAACTCTTCGTGGACGGGTTGCGCAGCGACATCTTCCAGGTGGTGCAAGCGGCGGACTTGCACACCTTCCAGAAGGTGGTCGACCGGGCCACCATTGTGGAGCGCGGCTTCGCCGTTACGCGCGGCCGAGGTGGAGGCTTTACTCAGCAGGAGGATAGGAAGCGATCTCAGCCTTACGGCGGGGGAGGCTCTCCTAGTGGGAGTCGACCCTCTAAACGGTGGAGATCCCAGCAGAGAACCAGGAGCGCACCAGTGGGGAGACAGAGATCTGACGATAGGCCTTGCGTCATCTGCGGCGGGGAACACCGGGTGACGGAGTGCTCAAGGAGGCATGACCATTGCTTCCGCTGCGGCCAGCAGGGGCATTTCCGCTCCAACTGCCCTATGAACCAGGGATCGGCTTCTTCAGCGACTTCTACGCCGGCACCGCAGCACACGGGACGGGGAAAAGCCCCGATGGGATCGGCCTCTAGACTTCCAGCACCACGACCAGCAGGGGAAAGGCCGCCACAACCAGGAGGCAGGGTTTATTCAATGACCCACCAGGAGACGGACCCACCAGAGGATGTTGTAGCAGGTATCACTCTAATTTCAGTTTACCGTGCTAGAACTCTTTTTGATACCGGAGCAACCCACTCGTTCATATCTTACGACTTTGCACTTTCACATGGTTTTGAGGAGAGACCCCTACTAAGTTTGTTGTCAGTCCAAACCGCGGGGGGGGCCCTTGGAGGCCCGCAACCTTGTACCTTCCTGCCCGATAAGGTTGGGGAGGCTTTCTTGTCCGTGGGATTTGGTGGTCATTCCATTAAAGGAGTATGATGTGGTACTTGGAATGGATTGGCTCACTAAGTATCAGGCGGTGATCGACTGCGAGAAGCGACAGGTGCGACTACAGTACCCAGGATTTCCAGAGAATGTGTACCTGGCATGCAAGAGCATCTCTTTTTCCACCATCATCCCAGCATCGCGAGCCAGGAAACTGATGGAGGGAGGGTGCGTGGCCTACTTGGCGTCGGTGGACCTAGCCACTAGGCCCTCTGCGACACTCTCCGACATCCCAATTGTGAAGGACTTCCCAGACGTTTTTCCTACGGAACTACCATGAATGCCTCCCGAAAGGGAGGTTGTTTTTTCGATCGAGCTTCTACCAGGCACCCGACCTATCACGAAGGCACCCTACAGAATGGCCTTTGCAGAACTGAAGGAACTTAAGGCGCAGCTCGAAGATCTTTTGGATAAAGGATTCATCAGGCAGAGTGTGTCGCCTTGGGGCGCACCGGTACTTTTCGTGCGAAAGAAGGACGGAAGCTTGCGGCTGTGCATCGACTACATGGAGATAAACAAAGTCACAGTGAAGAACAAGTACCCCTTACCCAGGATTGATGACCTCTTTGATCAACTACGGGGAGCAACGGTTTTTTCAAAGATTGATCTGCAGTCAGGCTACCAGCAGCTCAGAGTTCAAGATGAGGACATTCCGAAGACGGCTTTCCGAACTCTGTACGGCCACTACGAGTTTACTGTAATGCCGTTCGGGCTTACCAACGCCCCAGCGGTATTTATGGGTATGATGAACAGAGTCTTCAGGCCCTTCTTGGATCAATTCGTAGTGGTCTTTATCGACGACATCCTGATCTACTCGCTCACCGATGAGGAACACGAGGAGCATTTATAGGTTGTTCTGCAGATTCTCAGGGACCAGAGGTTGTTTGCCAAACTTAAGAAGTGCGAGTTTTGGCTTCGCGAGGTGGGGTTTCTGGGGCACATTATATCAGCAGCGGGAATTGCAGTGGATCCCAAGAAGGTGGAGTCGGTGACCGACTGGCCCCAACCGACTACAGTAACGGAAGTCCGCAGCTTCCTGCGCCTAGCAGGATACTACAGACGTTTCGTCGAGGGCTTCTCGAAGATTGCGACCCCCCTTAACCGCCTGACCCGGAAAGGAGAAAAAATTATCTGGACGACCCAATGCCAGGAGAACTTTGAAGAACTTAAGAATAGGTTAACAAGGGCACCTGTACGTGCGCTACCGACACCCGGAGAGGACTACGAGGTTTACTGCGATGCATCGCGGATTGGATTGGGGGGTGTACTGATGCAACAAGGGAAAGTCATAACTTATGCCTCAAGACAACTCAAGGATTATGAACGGAACTACCCGACACATGATTTGGAGCTGGCCGCAGTCGTCTTTGTTCTGAAGCTTTGGAGGCACTATCTCTTTGGTGTCCACTGTAATGTCTTCTCGGACCACCAAAGCCTTAAGTACCTTTTCACCCAGAAGGAGCTGAACCTGCGACAGAGACGGTGGTTGGAGTTGCTGAAGGACTACGATCTAACAATTCAATACCACCCCGGAAAAGCAAATGTGGTAGCAGACGCCTTGAGCAGAAAGGGAGAGATAGAGGGGACATCAGCAGGCTCAATTACTCAGCATGATGACTTGATCGCAGAGTTCTCGTGGTTGAGGCTGGAGGTGGTACCGGCGGGAACGGTCGAGCGACTAATGTCTTTAATAGTCAAACCAACCTTGTTCGAGAAGATCCGAGAAGACCAAAGGACCGACTCACAGTTACAAACTGTCCGGGACAGGATTTCCCCGGACCAAGAGGGGGACTTTTCGGTAGGGGCAGACGGCGCACTTCGTTTCCGAGGGCGGATTTGCGTGCCCGATTCGCCAGATTTGAAAAGGGAAATTTTGACAGAAGCACACTGCGCCCCCTATGCGGCGCACCCCGGGGGCACAAAAATGTACAGAGACCTCAGGCAGACCTTCTGGTGGCCGAAGCTGAAGGGGGATGTAACACGGTTTGTAGCACATTGTTTGATCTGTCAACAGATAAAGGCCGAACACCAGCGGCCGGCGGGAAAGTTGCAACCACTACCAGTGCCAGAGTGGAAATGGGAGCGAATCACCATAGATTTTGTCACCGGGTTTCCGCGTTCGCAACAGGGGCACGACACCATCTGGGTTGTCGTGGATCGGTTAACAAAGTCAGCTCACTTCCTACCCATTCACACGACGTGGACGCGAGATCGGCTGGCTCAAGTCTACATCAGCGAGATCGTGAGGTTGCACGGGGTACCGGCATCGATCACTTCAGACAGAGACACACGGTTTGTCTCAAACTTTTGGCAGAGTCTACAACGGGCTCTGGGGACCAGACTGCACTTCAGCACAGCCTTTCACCCCCAGACGGACGGACAGTCTGAACGGGTGATCCAGATCCTCGAGGACATGCTTCGAGCCTGTGTACTTGATTTGGGGGACGGATGGTCATGCTACCTACCTCTCGTGGAGTTCGCCTACAACAACAGTTACCAAGCCAGCATCCATATGGCGCCGTACGAAGCGTTATATGGCCGACGCTGTCGATCTCCGATCTGTTGGGACGACCTGGGGGTGCGGAAATTTTTGGGGCCGGATTTGGTGGAAGAGACCGAGGAGAAGGTGCGCATCATCAGACAGAGGTTGTTGACCGCCCAGAGTCGACAAAAGAGCTACGCAGACCGGAGGCGCCGCGACTTGGAGTTCCAGGTGGGGGAGCACATGCTACTGCGAGTTTCGCTGTCCAAAGGGATTAAGTGGTTCGGGCTGAGAGGCAAGCTGAGCCCACGGTACGTAGGGCCTTTTGAGATTTTGGAGCGCATCGGCCCGGTGGCCTATCGCCTAGCCCTACCGCCAAACCTTGACCGGATTCACGACGTGTTCCATGTTTCAATGCTCCGAAGATATCTACCCGATCCATCGCGTGTACTCGACGTCGCTGCTGTCGAGCTTAAAGAGGACCTGAGCTTTGAGGAAATACCCGTGCGGATCTTGGCACGGGAGGACAAAAAATTGCGCAACCGGACGATCCCCTACGTAAAGGTGCTTTGGAACAACCAGGAAGAACGTGAGGCGACGTGGGAACCAGAGTCGAAGATGAGGGAGTGCTATCCAGATCTGTTCGTCGCGGACCGGAGTTAAGTTTCGTGGACGAAACTTGTTTTTAGTGGTGAGTGATGTAATACCCGCTTCTTTTTGGTAATTTTATTTTATTTTTACCTTACTTTTAGTGGTCCGGCGGGAGCTAAAAGTCGTTTGTTTCTGGGCAGCCCATCGGGGCTCGCGGGTATTTTTAGATGCTAGAGCTCGCGAAACGGGGAACAGTGGCGCGATCGGATTCGAATTCCGACCCCGGAATCTCCCAGAAATAATTTTCGAAGGTTGCGATCAGTTTGGGCGCGCCAGGAAGCGTGCTGGCGATCAGCACGCTTTTCGAGGTAACCTGGACCCCTCTTTTGAAATCCGATGGACTGGGTCTGCGATCTGGGGACTTAGGGTTTTTCGCACCTTCCTTTCGTTGTGTTAGGGCAGACCGGGTGCGATTGAGAGGAAAAAAAGGGGGGGGGGGGAACGAAATCCCCATTTCACATTCTCTTTTTGTTCAAGACGGCGACAGTGATCCGGGCGGTTGATACAGGGAGAGGGACGGAGACCTTCTTGCTTACGGGATCGATCGGGCAACGGTAGGACGATCCTCTCCTTCCTCCTCCTCCTCCAGCGGATCGAAGGTGAGTGTTTCTGTTTTTGTAGGTTTTCCTATTCCGCGGGGGGCGGGGTTCGGGTTTCGTCTCCTTGCGGGGGAAGAGCCGCCGCCGCCGCCGCAAAACTGCAGGCCGCCGCGCGGGACTGCCCCCAGGCAGGCGCCGCGCGGGCTGGTGCAGCGCGGGCTGCCTGCTGGCCGCGCGCCGCGCGGCAGGGGCGCCGCGCGGGGCTGCCCGCAGGCAGGCACCACGCGGGCTGGTGCCGCGCGGGCTGCCTGTAGGCAGCGCGCCGCGCGGGGCTGCCCGCAGGCAGGCACCGCGCGGGCTGGTGCCGCGCGGGCGGCCTGCAGGCAGCGCGCCGCGCGGCAGGGGCGCTGCGCGCGGCTGCCCAAAGGCAGGCGCCGCGCGGGCTGGTGCCGCGCGGGCTGCCTGCAGGCGGCGCGCCGCGCGGCAGGGGCGCCGCGCGGGGCTGCCCGCAGGCAGGCGCCGCGCGGGCTGGTGCCGCGCGGGGCCGCCGCAGACGGGTCGGGGCCGCGCGGGGGGGTGGGGGGGGCTGTTCGCATGCTGGGTGCGCGCCGCACGGGTCGATGTCGTGCGGGGAACTTCGCGAGCGGGGTTTTGGGACCGTGTCTAGCTTTCGTCTCCAGTTTGAGTCAACGTTCGGTGTTTTGGATCATCAAGTCTTAGTTTTTACTCCTTCAGGGGTGCGAGACGCTGTTGGCTCGGTAGGCACGCAGACGCGGACAGGCCGAACGCCGATCTCCATCCAAGGTGGGTACTCTTCCATGGTTATTCGGGAAAGGGTATGAGTTATAAATTTTGCATGTCTGGGTAGAGGGAAGAATAAAGTAATTGCTTATTTCCGCGCTAACCCTATTTAAGTTATTATATATATATGTGTGTATATATACTTAGTTCGTGGCTCGAGATAGCTACACGCACACCAGCGGTTTGGCCACCGCGAGGGTGTGCTTTTCCGGAAAAGTGGTACGTTGACCCGTGTACCCCACGTGTGGGTGACGTAATGGGGGCCCTCATGGGTGGGGGGTGTGAGCGGTGCCGAGGCAGGTGCTCGAGGTGGTACCGGGGCAGGTGCTCAGTGCGATTTGCCGAGATAGGTGCTCGGCAGGGTTCCCGGGGTAGGTGCCCGGGTTTGGATTGTACAGGGTGGGGGTTTCCACGGTTGGTTGCACATTGAGGAGGGCGGTTGCTCTGGTTTTACTGCGGCTTGCCTTACTTTTAGCCCTTTTCGCTTTGGTTTTATTTCTGGTCACTGACTTCCCACTCCGTGACAGGTTCGTCCAGGGGCGAGTGCTAGGGCATCGGTGTGGCCGCACGAGCGATCCTTCAGCCCTTCGAGGCTGCAGACTGTGACTTTTCTTTCCTTGTTCATTTTATTTCCCGTTAGTAGCTTACTTTGTGGATTTCGATACCCTTGTGGGGTCGATGTGGATGTTGGACTGTTTTCATACCTTGTGAATGACGTTGATTTTACTTCTATTTAGTTGGCCGTTTCAAACTACAAAGAAAAAGAAAAAAGAAAACATTGCGAAAATAGTTTTAAAAATATATGAGTGTCGTGTGGGCACTGTTTTCAAAACCCTGTGGATTTATGTGATTGCGAAAATAGCTTTGTAAAACCTGGGTGTCGTGTGGGCACCGTTTTCAAAACCTTGTGGATTATGGATTTAGAAATGGTTTGCAAAACTTGGGTGTCGTGTGGGCACCGCTTTCAAAACCCTGCGGTTTTATCCTTTCAAAAATAGTCGGCCTCTTTATTACTTGTGGAAAATAGTTGTGTGTGCTTGACTGATAAACTAGTGTGGTTAAAGACATTTTTGTATGGATATTGTTGTCAGGACGCCGTGCATATACAAACGAGACTCTGCCCGTTTGCAAAGTGAATTTGTATATGCGCCGGATCTGGGCACGCACCGGGGAAGTTTGGTTTCAAAAAAAAATAATACGTCAGTTTGGTAGCTTCGGTGGCTATCCTTCCGCGCGTTTAAAACCCCTGGGGCGTGACACTAGTAGCTGTGTTTAGACCAGTGCTAGTGTTGTTGGGAGCCGTTTGGTTTGACGGTGGTCCCGTGTCGTTGAGAGTACTTTGACCGTTGTGTGAGAAGTTGAGCATCTTGAGTCTATCCGTTCTGAGAGAGAGCGTGGATTTCGACTATAGCCTGCATGAGCCACTACTCGATAGCGAGTTAGTCCGTTTGAACACCCTACGTAATTCCTGCCCGGCAGTGGGAGGTGGTTGTAGGTAGGCGCAGGTTTGACTGGACCCGATGTGGCAGTCAGCTCGATTGGGTCGATTGAGCACCTCGTGTGCAAGTGTTGCATATCTTTATCAGAGTTTCCCCATTTGAGCATTTAGATAGAGGCATGGTAGCTGTTGAGTGTCTCCAGCTTTCTTGTTCAGTTTTTACTGCATTGGTTATCTTATGCCTCTAGTGGACTTAGCGGGCAGATCGTCGGGCCTGGCGGTGGTACCCACTGAGAACTCCCTTTTTGGTGTAGTTCTCACACCCATTGGGGGTTTTCCCCCTCCCTTTCTTTTCTCTCCTTTATTTTGCAGAGTCTTAGCGGGTGTTGCTGATTCTGCGGTTGTTGATCGAGGCGAGGGAGTCGCCAGCTAGATCCCTACCCGTCGTTGGAGAGTAGCGGTACCTCTTCAGAGGAGATCTTCAGTAGATTAGTTATTTTATTTCCTCTTTTGAGAGACTGATGTAGTGAGGATATGATTTGTATTGAGAGCCTGTACACTGATGTTTTATTGGAGATACCTCCCTGTTGAGTTCTGGGTTTTGTATTTGAGGATATTGTATGTTTATCTTTTTTGGGTGATGGACATTGTTATTATTATTACCAGTTGTACAGTGGTTGGTTTTGCGGTGTTAGGTTTTGCGCAAAAATAAACACAGCGAAAAAAGAAATCAAATAGACAAATATGAAAAACTTGAGATCTGATCTCAAAACCACGCAAAACAGGATCCCTCATGTATCTAAAATTAAAAGGAAGAGGAAGATCTAATATTCACCTTTGCGCGGGGAGATCTACACCGCAATTTGATGATCATGGAATTTGGTTCTCTTGAAGCCGCACACGCGTCCAGCCTTTACGGGTATCCACACGAGGTTGTCGACTTAATCGAAATTCTCACCGGGGTGCTAGCTCCCTTGCAGAGAACGTCTTTCTTTTAATGTGGATATTTAGAAAAGAGAAAGACGAGGAAAGATGACGACTAGGGTTTTCTTTTTCTTTTCTTTCTCTTAAAGAAAACTCGTACGTATAAAGTGGGATATAATCCCTTTTTATAATTATTAAGATAAACATTAAGATAAACATTAAAATTAGATTTAAGTTTATCTTATCCCTAATCTGTTCAATCGATTAAATCCTAATTTAATTCGACTTGAACGATTCTAATTTGATCAAATCAAATTATTAATGCAACATTTGCACTTAAGTCCTCTCACAACTTACTAACTATTAGTAAGCCCTCTCTTGCAACATTTGCACTTTAATATCCTTAATTTGTAATAATTATAAATTAGTCCAATTATCAACAAATTGATAATTAAGTCCTCAGGCGATTTAAAAATCGCGATCCAACTATCCGATCAGTCATAACCTCTTATGTGTGTGACCCCATAGGTTCTATTCTATCTGGTAGTGAGATATATTGTGATTACCATCAACAATATCACTGAAACTCTTTTCAGTGGGTTAGAACTATTCAAACTCAGCCCAATAAGAATTATCGATCATCCAGATAATTCTTGTGAGTCCCACAATCCACCAGTGACGCCTAGCAGCATGTAGTGGCATTCCAGTAGAATGGAATACTGAACCTCTAGGTGCAGTTAACGTGTGATACAATCCTTCTATCTGGAGTCCCAACTAGACGAAGGTCATGGAATTGCTCGTCAAACCCTACCGTCTGTCATATGTCAAATTTATTTGACTCGAGTTTCTAATATCGGAAACCCTTTCCGTTATTTACTACGCCTTGGCCAAGGTCTTCTAAACTCGGTCTCATAAATCACATAGGACTAACTCCCTTATATACTAAGGGCGATAGATTCCATATATGTGTACACCCTATTCCTACAACGAACCTACTGTAGCCAACATGCACCCACTCCAAGGACCCAAATGGCTAGGGACCAAGTGTATATACAGTCAAACTACAGTAACCCCATTGTGAATAGCCGAGACACCGCAGGTCAAAGGACCAGTCACACTACTGCAACATCGAGTAAGTCACTGACGAGTGAGTAGACATCCAAGTGACTTCTCGTGATGATCACGCTCGGTACCCTTGTTCTCCAACAACCACCTGCACATTCGCTCCAGTGTTCCCACACTGTTGACTCGAGACTCGTCTACCCTAAAAGGGAAGCGACTGTGCACCAATCTCACCGGATCAATCACTGTCCCCGTGATGATCCATCGATCGGGAGCATTTAGGAATTAATCACTAATGATACATGTCTCAAATTCTCAACTCTTGAGAATACGTATCATCATCTTATTAACTCCTTGGACAATTCATGGACACATACACAACACGAATGGAAATAAAAACCCAATAACATTCATAATGTAAAATGTCAAATACAAATTTATATCCTAGAAAGAATATATGTGTCGGCCAAGTTGGCTTCTAGGGCATACATCTAACAATCTCCCACTTGCACTAAAGCCAATTAGCCATATACCTAAGCCCTATCTTCTCAAGGTGGGCTTCAGTCTTCTGCTGGCTCAGCTGCTTAGTCAGTGGGTCTGCCACGTTTTCCGTGGAGTCTACTCTCTGCACCTCGATAAATTTCTTCTCGAGATATTCGCGTATAATATGAAACCGTCGCTCTATATGCTTGGACCTTTGATGAGACCTTAGCTCCTTAGCTAGGGCTATGGCGCTATTGTTGTCGCAGTAAAGTGGAATGGCATCACACCTAGTTCCGCAACAAATTTCTTGAACCAAAAGGCTTCCTTTGCAGCCTCAGATGCGGCGATATACTCTTCTTCCATAGTAGAGTCAGCGATGATTGGTTGTTTGGAACTCTTCCAACACACCGAACCACCATTGCACAAGAACACGTATCCTGACGTAGACTTTCTATCGTCAACATCAGACATGAAGTCTGAATCAGTGTATACTTGTATTTTCAGTTCTCCTCCTCCAAAGACCAAAACATATCTTTAGTCCTTCTTAAGTACTTGAGTATGTTTTTCACAGCAGTCCGGTGCTCCTCAGCTGGATTGAACTGATATCTGCTTGTGACACTCACAACAAGTGCAATATCAGGTCGTGTACATAGCATGGCATACATGAGGCTCCCTATAGCTGAAGCATAAGGGATCTGGCTTATTCGTTAAATCTCTTCAGATGTATTGGGGCACATTTTCTTGGAGAGATAAATTCCATGCCTAAGGGGTAGAAGTCCCCTTTTAGAGTTTTCCATGCTGAACTTCTTCAGCACCTGCTCTATGTACATTTTCTGTGAGAGGCCTAGCATCCTCTTAGGTCTATCTCTATAGACTTTAATCCCCAAAATATAGGATGCTTCCCCTAGGTCTTTCATAGAGAATTTCTTAGATAACTATATCTTAACCGAAGTCAGCATTGGAATATCATTTCCAATTAGGAGAATGTCGTCCACGTACAATACGAGGAATGTAATAGCACTCCCACTAACTTTGTTATAAACACATGGTTCCTCCTCATTCTTAACGAAATCAAACGATTTGATTACGTCATTAAAACGAGTATTCCAAGTCCGAGATGCTTGCTTAAGCGCATATATGGACCTTTGCAGCTTACATACTTTGTGACTTTCGTCACTAGAAGTGAAACCCAAAGGCTGCTCCATATAGATATCTTCCTCAAGAAATCCATTTAGGAAAGCAGTTTTCACATCCATCTGTCAGATCTCATAATCATGGTATGCTGCAATGGCAAGTAGTGTTCGAATGGACTTAAGCATGGCCACAGGCGAAAAGGTCTCTTGATAGTCAATGCCTTCGCGTTGATTATAGCCTTTCGCCACTAGCCTTACTTTATAGGTCTCTACCTTTCCATCCGAACCTATCTTTCTTTTGTAAATCCATTTACACCCGATAGGTACTATACCTTTTGGTGGATCTACCAAGGTCCAGACTTGGTTGGAATACATTGAGTCAATTTCTGACTTCATGGCTTCCAACCACTTCTCGGAGTCGATATCAGACATCGCCTCATTGTAGGTTTTAGGATCATCTCCATGTTCCTTATCTCCTATGAGGAACATTTCCTCTACTTCCTCTGTAAGAATACCTAAGTATCTTTTTGTAGGAAGGGAGATCCTACTCGATCTTCGAGGTGGATTAGGTACTACATGTACTGGCTCAGCATGAATAGGTTCCGTAGGTTTTGGGACGCGTTGCTCTTCAGAGACTCTCTCTTCGAGCTCAATTTTTCTCTCACTTACTACTTCTTGAATAAACTGTTTTTCCAAGAAAGTAGTGTGTCGACTCACAACTATATTGTGATCCTTTCGGATGTAAAAATAGTAACCTAAAGATTCTTTAGGATACCTTATAAAATGAGCCCTTTCTGACCTTGCCTCTAACTTATCCGCCTGTAGTCGCTTGACATGGGCCGAACATCCCCAAATCTTAATATGACTAAGACTTGGTTTCTTACCATGCCACATCTCATAAGGCGTGGTAAGAACGGATTTAGAGGGAATCCTATTCAGTAGGTAGGCTGCGGTAAGCAAAGTATGTCCCCAAAGAAATAAAGGAAGATCAGTGAAACTCATCATGGATCGAACCATATCTAATAAAGTTCGATTTCTCCGTTCTGACACTCCGTTGAGTTGAGGTGTTACAGGAGGAGTCCATTGTGAGACTATGTCGTTTTCTTTGAGATGGTTTAGGAACTCCCCACTAAGGTATTCTCCCACTCGATCTGATCGAAGAGCCTTGATGGGTTTTCCAGTTTGCTTCTCTACTTCACATCTGAATTCTTTGAACTTTTCAAAAGCTTCAAATTTGTGTCTCATAAGATAGACATATCCATACCGTGAGTAATCATCGGTAAAAGTTATGAAGTAGAGATAACCACCCCTGGCTTGCACATCAAATGGGCCACACACATCAGTGTGTACCAAGGCAAGTATCTTAGTGGCCCTTTCCCCTTGTCCTACAAAAGGTAATTTGGTCATTTTTCCTTGAAGACAGGATTCACATACTGGATAAGGCTCAGAAGTTAATGGGCCCAGAAGCCCATCTTTCTCCAATCTGTTAATCCTTTCCTCTCCAATATGACCAAGCCTTAGGTGCCACATATACTTTAGGTTTATCTCTTCTCTAGGTCTCTTAGACCCAACGGCACTCACTACCTGCTCAGAAACATTCACAGATACATCCATATGTAAATGGTAAAGACTGTCTATCATAAAACCACGACCAACAATTTTATTTCTAAAATAAATTATGCAGTAGTCTTTATCAAAATTAAAAATATAATCGTCCTGTGGTAAAGAAGAAACAGAAATCAAATTTCTGCTAGCAGCAGGCACATAATAACAGTCTTTAAGTAATAAAACTTGTCCTAACGGTAGTCGCAAAGGATAGGTGTCAGTGGCCACAGCAGCAACTCTTGCTCCGTTGCCAACCCGTAGGGTAACTTCACCTTCTCTCAGCCCTCTAATTTCTCTTAGACTCTGCATTGAAGTACACAAATGAGAACTAGAATCAAAGTCTATGAGCCAACTGGAAGTAGAGGAAACCGTAAGGTTTGTTTCTATTATGCGGTTTGTTTCTATTATGAGCAGATCTGACATACCTTCCGAAGGTGTGTCTTTCTTCTTGTTCTTTAGGCTCTCTAGGTAGACGGGACAATTCCTCTTCCAGTGGCCATCAACATTGCATTGGAAACATTTTCCTTTGTCAGCGGCCTTCTTCTTAGGAGCTTCCCTTTTGGGCTTGTTTTCAGTCTTTTGTTTCTTCGCGGGTTTCTTCTTCCAATTAGACTTTCTTTTGGAAGAGGAAGCCCGCTCCACAGCTAAAACCGAGCCCCTTGAACTCTTCAAGGTTCCCTCAGTCGTTACCAACATGTTCATTAACTCAGCATTGGTGCAGTCCATTTTATTCATATGGTAGTTTACAATAAATTGTCCATATGAATCTGGAAGAGATTGCAAAATCATATCAACTTGCAATTCCTTATCCATTTTCATGCCGAGCTTCTTAAGCTCCTCGAGGTCTTTGATCATTGTCAAACAATGATAATGAACAGACTGCCTTTTGATAAGCTGTTGGACAGTTTGGTAACGTAAGGAGGTCCTGGTTGAGAACATAGCTGAGCTTCTCGAAACTCAAAACTATTTTAAGTTTCTTAGCCAGTCTTTATAATTAGTTTCGGTTAAGCGGTTAATTTCGAAAAACGAGAAAAAAAAGATTGGAAGCATATATCTTGTTTTGCAGAGAGTAAAGATTCAAATTAGATATTTGTATTTGTTTCAAAAATTTGTTTTAGGGACATTTTTAAAAACAAACGTTAACCTCCCACTATTTCCTCGAGTCTCTTACACTCCTCGGGTAGAGAAACGGAAACCCAACGCGATAAGGGTTTCAAGTGGGTACTACGGTCCCACCAGTTTACCGCACCACCTCACCTGACAGATATTGGTGAGACGAAAACCAATGAGTGGACAACTCTTGTCCAATGCTTCTTAAACAAATTGCAGCGATATTCGGTCTCTAAGTCCTGTAGGCCTCACCTGACAGATATTGGCCTCATTCTTTAGTTAAGTCAGACCCACCGTTCAAACGCGTAAGCAAAGCCGTCATTGGGTCCCTCACCTGACAGATATTGGGCCCAACCCCATCTTTACTCCGCAGCATCTTATGCTAATAGAGTGGTTGCGCCTTCCCAATGCAACTGACCACTGTAACCAGCCGTGCCAATCAACACCAGAAAAGACGCCCGCACTTCTACAACGGTGGAAGACCGCTCGACTTAATATTTAGGGTTAATTGCATACATGTCCCTGCAAATATGTCGAATTGCAAATATATCCCTGCAAAATTCAACTTTTCATATTTATCCCTTCAAAAATCCAAAGTTCTTCAAATATGCCCCTCTGGTTAATCCCCGTTTGGAATCTGTTTATTTTTTAACAGATTCGATGTGAAATGACTTTTTTGCCCCCTTACAAATATATCCCTCCAAAAGCAATACCATTATACTTGTTACAAAAATGCCCCTCTCCAAAAATCATAAAATTCTATCATCAAAATAATTCTTTTTTTCCCTTTTTTTTTCTTTTTTTTTTTTTTTTGAGGTATAATATGGAAAGGGTAAATATGTAAATTCAATTTTTAATCTAACCAAGGTTAAGCATTTAACCTAGGGTTAAATCAACTTTTTTAACAGAGATGGACGGTAGGGGCATATTTGAATAACGGTGGATTTTTGAAGGGATAAATATGAAAAGTTGAATTTTGCAGGGATATATTTGCAATTCGACATATTTGCAGGGACATGTATGCAATTAACCCTAATATTTATGAGGAGATTTATATTTAGGTCTCATATTTAATTTTATTTATTTACATCTCATGCAAATAAAAATAAACTGCACATAAAAAACTAATATAATGCAACCGGTGATGATCATGGATTTAAAAACAAAATTCGTGCTCGAGCCACTGAGCCGGAATCGGGGTCTAGGGGTCATAAATACAAGCACACGCACGTCATTGGTTTGATCGTCTTCAACTTCTTGATCCAATCCGGAGCTACAACTTGATTCGATCACCATCAACTCCTTGATTCGACCGCCATCAAGTGCTCGTCTCGATCTGGGCTTGTTGTGTGCTAACGGCTTCCCACCAATCAACCAATGACGTGCAACCATACATAATACAACCCAATTAAAGAATAAAATAACTTTTATCTCTAATCTATTGAGACACGCAGGTCTCTAAATAAAATTGGCTCGTGCTCGCAGGCACCCAAACAGCCCTAACACGGAGTCCTTAATTTAAACAAATTTAAAATTACATGATTCCGCATACACATCATACATCACATGTCCATACAAAATAAATTGGTTGCTATCCATGATCATCACCCATATGTATCTCATACATCACAATCACAATAATTAATTTTAGATATTTTAATTAACCGTTTACCAATTATCCAGAAAAATAGGTGATCAAATCACCATAACGATACGATCTTATCAATCGTTTGATTTAACTCTACAGTTAATTCATATAATTTTGATCAATATTTTAATCCGCAAAAAAATATCTATTTGATCTCATCAATTATTCACATCTTATGTGAAAAACTATATAAAGTTTGATCTCATCAAATTTTACAATAAAATAAATTGATCTAATCAATATAATAAAATTTTAAAATAAATTTTGATCTTATCAAAATTATATAAAAATTAAAAACAAAATTTGATCTCATCAAATTTTACAAAAAATAAATTTTTATTTTATTTTATTTTATTTTATTTTATTTTATTTTAATTCTGCGGATTAAAATAATTTCGAATTGATCAAAAATTTAATAATTCTTGAATATGGTAAAACGATTTAACAATCATTCAAAATGATTTAAAATATCCAAAACTATAATTTTAATCTTAAATAACATGAGGATGGCTCTGATACCACTGTTAGGTTTTGCGCAAAAATAAACACAGCGGAAAAAGAAATCAAATAGACAAATATGAAAAACTTGAGATCTGATCTCAAAACCACGCAAAACAGCCCTCATGTATCTAAGATTAAAAGGAAGAGGAAGATCTAATCTTCACCTTTGCGCGGGGAGATCTACACCGCAATTTGATGATCGTGGAATTTGGTTCTCTTGAAGCCGCACACGCGTCCGGCCTCTACGGGTATCCACACGAGGTTGTCGACTTAATCGAAATTCTCACCGGGGTGCTAGCTCCCTTGCAGAGAACGTCTTTCTTTTAATGTGGATATTTAGAAAAGAGGAAGACGAGGAAAGATGAAGACTAGGGTTTTCTTTTTCTTTTCTTTCTCTTAAAGAAAACTCGTACGTATAAAGTGGGATATAATCCCTTTTTATAATTATTAAGATAAACATTAAGATAAACATTAAAATTAGATTTAAGTTTATCTTATCCCTAATCTGTTCAATCGATTAAATCCTAATTTAATTCGACTTGAACAATTCTAATTTGATCAAATCAAATTATTAATGCAACATTTGCACTTAAGTCCTCTCACAACTTACTAACTATTAGTAAGCCCTCTCTTGCAACATTTGCACTTTAATATCCTTAATTTGTAATAATTACAAATTAGTCCAATTATCAACATATTGATAATTAAGTCCTCAGGCGATTCAAAAATCGCGATCCAACTATCCGATCAGTCATAACCTCTTATGTGTGTGACCCCATAGGTTCTATTCTATATGGTAGTGAGATATATTGTGATTACCATCAACAATATCACTGAAACTCTTTTCAGTCGGTTAGAACTATTCAAACTCAGCCCAATAAGAATTATCGATCATCCAGATAATTCTCGTGAGTACCACAATCCACCAGTGACGCCTAGCAGCATGTAGTGGCATTCCAGTAGAATGGAATACTGAACCTCTAGGTGCAGTTAACGTGTGATACAATCCTTCTATCCGGAGTCCCAACTAGACGAAGGTCATGGAATTGCTCGTCAAACCCTACCGTCTGTCATATGTCAAATTTATTCGACTCGAGTTTCTAATATCGAAAACCCTTTCCGTTATTTACTACGCCTTGGCCAAGGTCTTCTAAACTCGGTCTCATAAATCACATAGGACTAACTCCCTTATCTACTAAGGGCGATAGATTCTATATAGGTGTACACCCTATTCCTACAACGAACCTACTGTAGCCAACATGCACCCAGTCCAAGGACCCAAATGGCTAGGGACCAAGTGTATATACAGTCAAACTACAGTAACCCCATTGTGAATAGCCGAGACACCGCAGGTCAAAGGACCAGTCACACTACTGCAACATCGAGTAAGTCACTGATGAGTGAGTAGACATCCAAGTGACTTCTCGTGATGATCACGCTCGGTACCCTTGTTCTCCAACAACCACCTGCACATTCGCTCCAGTGTTCCCACACTGTTGACTCGAGACTCGTCTACCCTAAAAGGGAAGCGACTGTGCACCAATCTCACCGGATCAATCACTGTCCCCGTGATGATCCATCGATCGGGAGCATTTAGGAATTAATCACTAATGATACATGTCTCAAATTCTCAACTCTTGAGAATACGTATCATCATCTTATTAACTCCTTGGACAATTCATGGACACATACACAACACGAATGGAAATAAAAACCCAATAACATTCATAATGTAAAATGTCAAATACAAATTTATATCCTATAAAGAATATATGTGTCGGCCAAGTTGGCTTCTAGGGCATGCATCTAACATTCGGCGGATCATCACCACCCAAAAACAATAATTTTTCCCAAAATCGGCGCGTGGACTCGCGTGGCCTAGTGGATTCAAGGTGCTACCGCTCTCGTGGATTCGGAGCGAGGTACGTTCGTGGATTCGAGACGTGCTACTGGGTGAAGACCGTGGATTCGGTCAGATGTCGTGGATTCGGCGTTGGACGCAAATCGTGGATTCGAGGAGCGTTGCGGAGCGAGCGGAGAAGATCTACTAGGAGCGTATGGAAAAGGTTGATTCGTGAGTGAGTACGTTACATCACCTTGTACGTGTTATAATTCTAGTGGATTTCACCGTGTTATCGGTCCCGTGGTTTTTTACTCCTGGTTTTGGAGTTTTCCACGTAAAAATCTTGCGTGTTATTTTTCATTTCCGCATTGGGTTTTATTACGCAAAGATTTTTGAGTGTTTAACGTTTACACCTATTCACCCCCCTCTAGGTTTTTTTTCCCCTATTTAGATCCATATTAATCATAACCCGACAAGTGGTATCAGAGCGGGAATAGGGTTGTAAACAATGGTTGAAGGTGGAAACATCAACAGACCCCCGTTCTTCGATGGAACAAACTATGCCTACTGGAAAGTACGGATGAAAGCCTTTTTAATTTCCATCGACGAACGGGTGTGGCAATCAATCGAGTTAGGATGGTCAAATCCAACTGAAATTATTGCTGATGTTCACACCATCAAACCTAGGTCGAAATGGACCAAGGAAGAGGTTGACTCATCTTCTTACAATGGCAAAGGAATTAACGCTTTATTTAATGCCTTGTAACAAACTGAATTCTCTCGCGTCTCGGCATGTGAGACTGCGAAAAAAATCTGGGATGTTCTTCAAGTTACACATGAGGGAACTAATCTTGTGAAGATTCAAAAGCTGCAAATGCTTACGAGCAAGTTTGACTCTATTTTCATGGCAGAAAATGAATCATTCACAGACTATTATACGCGATTGCAAGACATCGTGAACACATGTGCTAACTTGGGAGAGAAAATTCCAGAATTTAAAATTGTAAGAAAGATTTTAAGGACTCTTCCTGAAAGATTTCGTTCCAAGGTTACGGCCATTGAAACTATTAAACACCCGGACGAAATTCGTGTAGAAGAATTAGTTGGTTCATTACAAACATATGAAATGACATTTCCTACTAACTATTCTTCGGGAAAAGCATCCTCTTCTAAGTCTTCAGGTTATGCGTTGAAAACAACAAAAGAAGAAGACGCAGATTCATCCTCCTCAGACGATGACGAGAACCTATCTATGGAGGATTTTGAGAAGCAGCTTGCTCTCTTGACAAGAAAGTTTCGCCGAAACTTTCGAAGGGGTAATTCAAGTAAAACTCCATCCTTCGTAAAGTCGAAGAAAGGCAAAGGTTCTTCAAGCTACAAGTCAAGAAAGCAAGAGAGTTTTTCAAAGGATAAGAAAAGCTCAGAGGGACAAGTCCAATGCTTCAAGTGCCGAGGATACGGCCACATCTCAACGGAGTGTCCCAATAAGAATCTGTCGAAGAAGAAAGGGATGCAAGCCGTCACTTGGGATGACACCTCATCGTCAAATCAGTCATCTTCAAGTGATGAAGAAAATAACGCAACGACGTTCCACGCGTCCACATCTTCACCCTTCATGTGCTTAATGGCAAGTACATCCGATTCATTGTCCAACTCCTCCCAAGTTGAAAAGAATGCAACGGACGACGAATCGAGTGACTCTGAAGGTGAAGATTTTGCTCTTGCCTACCACAAACTTTTGAGGGATTCAAAGAAACTGGCAAAGCAAAACAAGGGTTTGAGAGGGAGATTGCAGGATCTCGAAGAAGAAGTAAAAAGGGCAACTTCTCTCTCAACCGATCCTGAAGTGGAAAGGGATAACCTGATAAAAGCAAATATTTCACTTCAAGAGAAAAATGAGCATTTCGAGAAGGAACACGTAAAAATGGTTGATAAAGCAAGTTACTTCTTGAAGCTCTACACCGAGGCTCGACAGGAAAAGATGGAAATGACGAAGACCATTTTCCAACTCAAGGATGATTTAAAGCGATTTTCTTCGGGAAGGAGTAAGTTGGATAAGATGCTTGGTCTTGGTCAAACAAACCGGTTCGGCCTCGGATACAATCGAACTGGAGACAGTCCTAGTTCGAGTAAGACAGTTTTTGTGCCCCAGTCGGTAACTCCTCCGACGACGACGGAATTCACTGCATACAACGACAACAACCTTACCTCACCTACTTCGGTTTCGTTAAGTTCAAAGGTATGTTTTCGTTGTGGTTTTGCAGGGCACATTCGAAGGAATTGCAAGATGGAAGCGAAACGATCAACTCAAACGCCTCTTGCAACATCTACCAAAAAGGTGATTCCCCGGAAATCAATGGAAAACTTTTCAAAGGAAAAGAGCCTTGGTAGTTCACCTCACAAGACGACGATGTCAAAGAAAAGCGATGAATCAAACAAGACGCTTTCACCGAGGAGAATAACTTCATATTCATTGCCAACGCAGTCCAAAAAGGTTTGGGTGCGCAAAGGTGAAATCTTCCCTTGTCTTGTCATTCATACTTCTTTGCATGCTTATGATAATTCGTCTTGGTATCTGGATAGCGGGTGTTCCCGTCATATGACCGGTGACAAAAACAGTTTTTAAACTTTAGAGAAAATCTCCAGAGGACTTGTAGTTTTCGGAGACGGTCGTTCTTCAAAAATTGTTGGAAAAGGAACAATTGCTATTCCAGAAGGCCCGGTTTTGAACAATGTTTTATTAGTTGAAGGCCTTAAGACTAACCTCATTAGCATAAGTCAACTCTATGATAATGGTTTTTCAGTTAAATTTTCCTCTGCTGAATATATTGTAACTGATAAGGACCATGTATTCTTTTTGAAATGGGTTAGATCTGAAAATAATTGCTATGTTGTTCCTAATAAAATTTCTGAACATGGTAACCTAGTTTCTTTAGATAATGAAACTCTTTGGCATGAAAGACTAGGTCACATAAATTTTAAGGAACTAGCAAGGATTTCAAATAAAGACGTGGTTAAGGGGGTTCCTAAACTTTTACTTAAAGAAAACATTGTGTGTGGAGGTTGTCAAAAGGGAAAACAATCAAGAACTGCACACAAGAACTTGAACCACGTGGGTACCAAACGGCCCTTAGAATTATTGCACATTGACTTAATGGGGCCGACTCGTCAACCATCTTTGGGAGGTAAATGGTATATTTTTCTATTGGTTGATGATTTCTCTAGATATTCATGGGTAGCATTTTTAAAAGAGAAAGCAGATACTTTCGACTCTTTTCATGAGATTTGTCATCGTATTATGATTGAAAGAAATGAAAAGATCATTCGTGTTAGAAGTGATAGAGGTGGAGAATTCATAAATTCTAAATTCATTGATTTTTGCACTTCCAATGGCATAAAACATGAATTCTCAGCACCCTATACACCTCAACAGAATGGTGTAGTCGAGCGCAAAAATAGGGTTGTACAAGAGATGGCACGTGTTATGCTTCATAGCCGGAATTTACCGCTATATTTTTGGGCTGAAGCTGTGAACACTGCAGTCTATGTAATTAATCGAGTGTATTTGCGCCCGGGAACTTTAAATACACCATATGAACTATGGTTTTGTAGAAAACCAAATATCAAATATTTTCGTATCTTTAGGAGTCGTTGTTACATTTTACGTGACCGCAAAAATCTTGGAAAATTCGACTCTCGAAGTGACGAAGGGATTTTCATGGGTTATTCTACAAACAGTAGAGCATATCGGGTATTTAACTTGAAATCTAAAACGATGGTAGAATCTATAAATGTTAAAGTAGATGAAGCTTTTCACTTTACATCTGATAAATCTACCCCTGATATGTCTCTTGATGATGATTCTCCTGTAAATGCATCTTCTCATAATAATTCTTCCGATAATATTGATGCATCTAATGGTTCTTCAAGTTTATCTGATGTGCAGGAATCATCACATGTACCTCCGAGTACTCCGTTACCGCAAACGTTACGCATCTCCAAGAATCATCCGGAATCTAACATTATTAGAGACCCACAAGAAAGAGTCAGGACTCGGAGACAGTTGGTTTGTGGAGTCGCATGTTACGTCTCCATGATAGAACCAAAGAACATCGATGAAGCTCTTCAGGATGACTACTGGATTGAAGCAATGCAGGAAGAGCTCCATCAGTTCGAACGAAACAAAGTCTGGGAATTAACGAAGCCACCAAAGCAACACAACATGATTGGTACTAAATGAATTTTCAAGAACAAGAAAAATGAGGATGGTACCATCATCAGGAACAAAGCACGCTTAGTTGCTCAAGGCTACTCACAAATAGAAGGAATAGACTTTGATGAAACGTTCGCCCCGGTAGCTAGACTCGAGTCAATTCGTATTTTATTCGCTATTGCTTGTCATTTTAAAATAAAACTCTTTCAAATGGACGTTAAGAGCGCGATTTTAAATGGGTTTTTGAACGAGGAAGTTTGTGAGGACCTGGATCCCCACGACGAGAATACTGGTTGACCAGCAGCTTCTGGAGGCCTATGTGGCGCGTCGGTGGTGTTTGTGCACGAATTGGACACTAGTAATGGACTCGGTGTGTTAAATGGATCACGGGAGTAGTCTGATGACCCCGTCGGATGTTTAGAAGTGGTTTCGCGCGCTATGGATATTAAAATTGGGCTCGGCGCGAAGTTTGGACGAAAGAACATCTTTTCGGATGCCTTCGGCAATTTTTAGAGTTGGAATTTGGAAAATCAGACTTCGGATTTGGATTCAGCGCGCGAAAACGATAAAAACGGACTATTCACTTGTATTTTTCGGAGCCCGGATGACTCAGCACGAATTTCGAGGCAAGGGATCATTGTTCCGGCGGCTGGGGCAGCGTCGGCGACGGCGGCGGACGGCGGCGCGGGCTCGGGCAGGCGCAGGCGCGGCAGCGGGCAAGCACGGGCAGCGTGCGGTGCGCGGGCAGGCGCGCGGGCAGGAGCGCGGTCCACGGGGCCGGCGTGCACCGGATGGCAGGACGCGTGGCGGAAGGTGGTTGGTCGGTGAAGTGCACCGGGACCACGGTGCTGGCGGGGCTCGCCTCGGGGCGCGTGCCTGGCAGGGGCGCAGGCTTGCGCGGGGAAGGCGCGCGGGACCTGGCGCGGCGTCAGCGGGGGCAGGCCACGTGTCGGCCCCCCATTCGCGGGTCAGCGCGCGATGTGACGCATCGCTGCGGCCGGCGTCAGCGCGGGGCGCTAGTGCGGTCCACGTGGCAGCCTCTGATTGGCTGCCACTGGTCGGTGGTCGCGGTGCACGGGTCCAGGGACACGTGTCATCCCCGAATTGGTCGAGCGAAGGTGACGTGGCGCCCAGCTGGCGCAGCGTGGACCGGTGGACCGCGGCTGGGGCGGTTACTGTAGCCGCCCGAAAGTTTTCGGGCGCCCGAAAGTTGCGCCCGAAAGTCCGGTTTCGGCCTATTTAGGCCCAAAACGGCTCCTTTTTCCTCCTTTTCTCCTTTTTGGCTTCACCCGAGCGTACCAGGAGAGGGAGAGGGCGATTCGTGGCGGGGTTTTCGAGGGCGCACGAGTGCGCCGTGGACTCCGTGGAGCGCGCAAGGTGCTCCAAAGAGGCTTTTGGGCGCGATGGACGTTACGGCGTTGTCGAGGTAGGCCCCGTTTGTTGTTTTGCGGTATTTTGTGGCACAGTTTTGAGTTTTCCTTTTTGGATTTTGGATTTGACCCCACGCCCTCATGCGTGTTAGGGACCGTGTTTTACTGTGCCGTTTTACTGCGCGGACTGTTCTTGGCGTTTTGGACGCGCCTCGTTTTACGTGCAACCTTAGGAGAGGCATGTTCCGCTTTGCGTGCAGATTTGAGGTACGTGCTCCGTTTCGTGTGCAGGTCGTGTTGGCGCGCACCATTTTGCGTGCGGGTTTTAATGGCGTGCACCGTTTTGCGTACAGGTTTGGTGGCCGCGCATTGTTTTGCGCGCGGACTCGTAAAGTGTGCATCGTTTTGCGTGCAACTTGTTGTACGAGCGTCGGATCGAGGCGAGCCTATACACTTTTTTCTTCTACTCGACGCGAGGATCATCACCGTATTTTTCTGGGATTTTTCCAGGATTGCCCGAAGGTATACTTTTCCCGTTCTCTGGTGCAATGTGATACAGTTGTGTATGTTGTGGACTTTCGCGCTCGCCGCGTTGTGGAATTTGTAACTTGGCCTCCGGGACTCGGATTTTGACGTGCAGGTACTCGTTTCGAAGGGCTCGACGCGACGATCGCGTCCGTATTTTTGGTGGATTTTTTAGAGTCCGTTCTGCTGGTTAAATAAGCACATCTTCGGGACTGGTTTCAGCAGATGGTGTATACTTGGATATTTTAGCATTAAGTGTAACTTTGGACCGTTTGTTGTACCCAGGAGGGTTCACGAGTCTTTTGGAACACTGCTAGGAGCCGAGGTTTGCGCGACATGTACCGTGGATACGGGTTCAGCGGATTGTGCGTGCAAGTGGCCACGCTCTTCACCAACCCCAGGTTTGCCTTGGATTGAGCTCTTCAGGTGGGTAAGCTTAATATTGGTAGCTGTATAAGGTGTTTATGTTATGGTAAATGTAAGTGCACTTGTGGGGATGTCACCCCTCTATGACTGATAGCCGGCATATTTGATGTACAACCGATATGAGCGAGAGGTAAGCAAAGAATGGCCTACTTGGGTGAGATTGGTATACCATAGTAGGAATACTTTAGCATGCTTTGCTAATATATGTTTCACCCACTTTTATCGTTTCTGAGGACAAAAGCATGCTTGTTTGGACATGTAGCTAGGCCATCTTTTACTGCTACACTACTTATTGGAACTTGACTTAGGAGAAACCATGCTTTTCCTTTTCTCCTTCTCTGTTAGTCAGGTGGTCAGTGTTGCTCGGGTTCGAGCAGGGGTCTGGGTAGTGTAGTCGGGACTTGGTGTCAGGGACAGGTTGGATTAGTTGTGGGGTGTTGCGGCGACCGCGGACATGGGGCGGTTGACCGGATGTTTTACTTATGCATCAGATTGGGTATCAGATTTCTCTAGTGGAGATTCCGCTGAGCAGGCAATGCCAGTTTTACTGGTGGCACTAGATTGGGTTTATTACAGATATTTGCCTTATTGTTGAACTCGTGTCAGGGGGACCGAGTGGAGTCTAATAGGTATGTTTAGACCAGTGCCAGTGTTGTTGGGAACCGTTGGGGGTTTGACGGTGGTCCCGAGGTCGTTGTGAGTTAGTCGACCGTTGTGCGAGAGGTTTGGTGATCTTGAGGCTATCCGTTCTGAGAGAGAGAGTGGATTTTGACTATAGCCTGCATGAGCCACTACTCGATAGTGAGTTAGTCCGTTTGGACGCCCTACGTAATTCCTGCCCGTCATCGGGAGGTGGTCGTAGGTGGGGCGCAGGTTTGACTGGACCAGATGTGGCAGTCAGCTCGATTGGGTCGATTGTGCACTTCATGTGCTAGTGGTTGCATACCATTCTTTGATTCTCCCCTCTTGAGCATTTAGATGGAGGCTTGGTAGCTGTTAGGTGACATCAGCGTTCTTGTTCAGTTCCCACTTCTTTGGGTATTTTATGTCTCTTGAGGACTTGGTGGGCAGACCGTCGGGTCTGGCGGTGGTACCCACTGAGAACTCCCTTTTTGGTGTAGTTCTCACACCCTTTGGGGGTTTTCCCCCTCCTTTTTTCTTCCTCTCCTTTGTTTTGCAGAGTCTTAGCGGGTGTTGCTGATTCTGCGGTTGTTGATCGAGGCGAGGGAGTCGCGAGCTAGATCCCTACCCGTCGTTGGAGCGTAGCGGTGCCCCTTCTGAGGAGATCTTCTGTAGATTAGCTATTTTACTTTCCTCTTTTGAGAGACTGATGTAGTGAGGATTTTATTTGTAGTGAGAGCCTGTACACTGATGTATTTATTGGAGATACCTCCCTTGTCACGCCCCGGCGTCGAAACTGCGACCCGGGCTCGCTAACAGATCCGCCGCCCATAAGGGAAACCCCGTATAGACGAAGCGACTAACCTGCAAAAGATCAACTATACTATACAGATATCAGAGCTGAAAGTAAACTGCTGGAAAATAAAAGCTAAGTGAACAACTACAACTCTCAAATAATACAATCCAACCTCACCAAAATACATAAATCTCTCAAGTAGTAAAACTAAATACAACTCTATACCTCACTACAAAGTTCTCTCAACATGAACTATCAAAAGTAATAAGGGTACATCTACTCTCAGGACGACGACTGGTAGGGATCTAGCTCGCAACTCCCTTACCTCGATCTGAAAAAGCAGCAACAGGTGCAGCAGGAACAGGAGTAGAAGTCCCTGTGGGAAAAGACACCACGACGGGTGTGAGAACTACGTCCCAAGTAGTTCTCAGTGGGTGCCGCCAACAAGCCTGACGGTCTGCCCACTAAGTCTACTAGAGGCATAAAGTAACAATAATAAAACTGAAATGAAAGGGCTGGAAAAGTAACTCTACAGCTACTATGCCTCTATCTAGATGCTCAAGAAAATGGAACAGATGGAAACATGATGCATCGACTAACACACACAGTACAGTCACCCAATCTACACTGACTGCCGCATAGGGTCCAATCAAACCTGCGCCTACCTACTGCCGTTACATCCACGGGGGACCGGACTTACGTAGGGCGTCTGTGACTGCCACTAACTGGCCCTGCCAGAGGGACTGCGTCCGTAACTGCCACTAACTGGCCCAGTCAGAGGGACGGCGTTGACAAGTCGCGATACCAAAGTGCAGACCCACCCCGGACGTGGCACTCGAGGGGAGCGACCCCAACGAGGACAAGGGTATCCGCTCACTCTGTCGAGCTCAAGTGGCACTGCAGGCTCTAGTCCAAAATCCACGCTCACGCTCTGAACGGAAAGACTCAGAATCCTCTAACATCTCGCACAACGGTCGGAGCACTCTCGACGACTCAGCTGATCAGCTCACATGAACACGAGACCCAAGCCTCTCCAACAGCTCACAGCACAAACACACCTGCTGGAGATACTCCACAGCCAGGACCACCGTCCACCAGACGGCTCCCACAACAGAACACTAAACTCACAGGAAAGACCGACACCATAAGGGTTCGAAAACCCGATAGGCCGGTGCTTAGAACCCTATCAAACAAGAACAGACTCTAGGCTCCGCCTATCGAAGTTCCCGACCCCTTATAGTTCGGGGACACAACAACCTCGGTACAACACGCAGAAAACACCAACAGGGCACGAAAGTCCCGGGAGACCTACACCTACAACCCTATCAAACAAGAACAGGTTCCAAGCTCGGCCCCCGTGGCTTTCGTCCCGACAAAGGAACGGCCCCTAGAACCCAGACCACTCGGATCCTTTCGAGTGGGGAGATTTACAGGTAAAAGGTGACATTTGTTATTGAAAACCATTTTAATCTGGAAGAAATCTATATTTAATGATTTTAGTTCTTTTTAGAAGAACAGTTAGAAAACAAGTGTTTTACCCAAACCCCGAAGGGCTGATGCCTTTGTCCAATCAAACAAGAATAGACTCCAGCGGCCCTTCGATGCTTGGAAGAAAACGTTGGTAGACTAAAATCATGTGTATGTCGAAAAGGGTTCTAGGTTCTAGGTCCGGCTAACACTAGTGAACTACTGCCACTAACACAGTGGCGACAACCCAAACAGGAGAAAACAAGACCTCCCGGGACCACCGTTTATCCCAAACGGTTCCCGGTACAAACAAGCGATCAACTACCTCTACCAGACTCCACTCTGCTCCCAAGCACGAGTGTAAATGCAACCCACACTAAAAAGAAGTCCCGACCGCTCGGCCCACTACCCGGGCGAGGATAACACTAAATCCAGGAATGAAACATAAAGTGTGGATGTCTAAGCATAAATAACCCTAGCCCAAGTGAGGGTTTTCTACTGGTCTGGTTACACATGCAACATATGACGGGGGTGCTAGGTCAGGTTCCAAGAGAACAAATAAACAACAGCTTGTAGGGAAGAAATAATCACAGGATCATCTAACCACAACAGGAACATCAATTCCTGCATTCTAGCATGCTAAACATAAAACATCATAATATGCAAGTCCCTATATAGCTAGAATTAGTACATAGTCCGTTGATCTTGAAAATGAGGTCACCCACCTGAAGCGCTGAACTGTCCAAGTCCTACAGCTGATAATACCAGAAAAACAGCAACTCTAAGTCCAACAGGTCCAGTACAGTCCACAATCCCTCCTGGGTACAACATAAGGCTACAATTACACTTAAATCCCAAAATCTGCCAAGAAATACAACACTAAAAATTCAGCCGCAAAGATGCGATTATTTCACCTGCTGAAAGAGCTCCAAAAATTCTGAAATAAATACTACAGCGTTCCTCGCGTTGATAGCTTCGAAACGGGTCCCTGCACGCCCAATTCCGAGCACCGTAGGCCAAGTTACAAATTCCACAGTATCGGTGCGCAAAATCCCAAAACCAAACAACTGTAAACTCTTGTACAGATAAAAGGAAAAGTGTATACCTTCGGGAAGGTCTCCAAAAATTCCAAGAAAAATACCACGATGATCCTCGCGTCAAGTAGATGAAAAAAGTCTACAAGCACGTCCTGATCCGAGACTCGTGCGCGGAGATCTCCTCAAAAGAAGGTGCTGCCCTCACCAAAATCTCACAGCAAAAAGGGTCCCAATGAGCACGAGAAAACTCCTCGAAAAACGTGAAACGAGGAAAAGTAGAAGAAACCAAAATCGTAGCCTCACCTGTTGCGAATCCAACGGCGAAGAAATCGCTCAAAAAGATGGTCGGAGTAGGCCGGAAGAGCTCGCACACCGAAGAGCGACGGAAGAAGCACCGAAGAAAGAGCGTCGCGCCGCGCCAAGAAAATGAGAATCTCGATAAGCATGCCCCGAAAAATCCCCAAACTCTGCAGATGGAAGCTTCACTGCGTGAGGATCAACTTTGGTGAAGAGCTCCTGCCGGTTTGAAGCTCGAAAGTGCCAACAAAACGAAGAGGAAGGGAGCTCGGGCCTTTAAATAGGCCCCAAAAAAACAATTGCCGAAATACCGAACAAGTCCTCGGATTCGGGCGCTCCCGAAGATTCGGGCGCCCGAATCCGACAGAAATGGGGGATTACTGTAGCCGCCCGGATGTTCCTGGAGCGGCCACGTCACCCGCACAGCAAACAGCTATGCGGGGCGCGCCGGGAGTGGCCACGTGGCCCTCCCGGTGACCGACACGTGTCCCGCACAGCAAACAGCTGTGCGGGGCGCGTGTGGTGCCGCCGCGTGGCACCTACCCGGTCAAAGTGGGTAGGTGGCGCCCGCCAGTGGCATGGCGACACGCGTCCCTGCCACTGTCGCGGTCACACTTGCGGGCAGGGCGCCGCCCTGGCCGCCTGCCACGCACGCGCCCTGAGGCGCCCGACCGCGACCCCGTGCGCCGCGCCTCGTGAGCCCGCGAATAGCACGCCGACACGTGTCCCCTGCACCCGGTCCATGCACCCTACTTCGGTTCCGTGGACCGCGCCGTGTGCACCGACCAACCGGGGACTGCCACGCGTCCACCCGCCTTGGTCCATGCACCGCCGCGCCATTCTGTAGACCGCGCATCACGAGCCCGCCAATCAGGCGACGCCACGTGTCCATGCGCCGGGTCCGTGCACCCAGCCGCGTCCCTCTGTGGACCGAGTGCTGCGGACCGGCCAATCACGGGCCGCCACGTGGCAGCCGGCGGTCCACGGCCCCTCCCATGCACCGAAATTCAGCGAAAACTTTCGGGAGTCCGTTTTTGGGCATCCGGACTCAGAATCAAACAAGCAAATAGCCGTTTTCAAGCGTTTTTCCGCGCTGAATCCAAATCCAACCTCTGTTTGGCCCAAAACCATTTCGAAAATTCAGCAAATGCAGCCGAAGGCCAATCCAGCTGTGGATATCACACAGGGTCCATCTGTGGCATCCCTTTGATGCACTATGGGCCAGATACACCAACACTAGGTGTTCTACACCAGGGTTCATGGGAGAAGCTACACGGGGGTCAGGGTCATCACATCCCTGTTGAGCTATGAGTGTTGTATCTGAGGATATTGTACGATTATCATTTTTGGGAGGTGGACATTGTTGTATTATTTTTCAGTTGTACAGTGATTGATTTTAGTTTTACAGCAGATTTTTATTTATAGCTCTGATATCTGTTAGCTATAGTACTTTTCTTGCAGGTAGGACGCTTCGCCTATGCGGGGTTTGGCATAGGTGGCGGATCTGTTGGCGAGCCCGGGTCGCAGTTTCGACCCCGGGGCGTGACAAAGTTTATGTGGCTCAACCGAAAGGTTTCGTAGACCATAAACAACCTAACCATGTTTTTCGTTTGAAAAAGGCTCTTTATGGTCTAAAACAAGCACCGCGAGCGTGGTACGAAAGGTTGACAAAGCACCTTTTGGAGAAGGGCTATACTCGAGGGGGAGCAGACCGGACTCCCTTTGTGGCATTATCAGGATAACTTCATTGTAGCACAAATCTATGTCGATGACATTGTATTTGGTGCAACTAGAGACAATGATGCTTCTAAATTCGCTGAAACCATGGAAAGCGAATTTGAGATGTCTATGATGGGTGAACTAACTTACTTTTTTGGATTGCAAGTGAAACAAAATGAAGAAGGCATCCATCTATGCCAATCCAAGTATGCTAAGGAGTTGGTTAAGAAGTTTAAACTAGAAAATTCTAAAGATTTTTCGACTCCGATGGGAACTAGCAATAAGGGATTAGGAAGTGAATCTCTTAGTGAAAGTGTAGACGAGAAACTTTATCGCAGCATGATTGGAAGTCTACTCTACCTCACGGCTAGTCGCCCGGACATATCCTTTAGTGTTGGGATCTGCGCGAGATATCAGTCAGCACCAAAGGAGGTTCACCTGAAAGCGGTGAAAAGGATCATCCGGTACGTCAAAGGAACCGTAAATTTTGGAATTTGGTATCCTATGGGAACATCTCTTGACATTATAGGATATTCAGATGCCGATTGGGCAGGATCTGTGGATAATCGGAAAAGTACGAGTGGTGCATGTTTTTATCTTGGCCATTGCCTTGTTGCATGGCATAGTAAAAAGCAAAACTGCATTGCACTCTCGACTGCCGAAGCGGAATATATTTCAGCGGGTATGTAAAAACTCAAAATATTTTATAAATAGTCTAAAAGCGAATTTTTGACCTGGTTTTTGAATTCAAAGGACCTATGTTGATTTATTTAGTCAATTGCCAGTGTGCGAGTTGCACGTTTTACGAGACAAAAAGGCTACTTTCCAATCCGGACATGATCTTGGAAATCCAAGTTGACCGTTGCGATCGTCTCGTCGAACTGAGCGAGATTCATATTCAGCACTTTTCGATCTGACGGTCGGATCGTCCAGAATTCAACTAAGAAGTGGACGAATCTCGCGACCAATGTAACAGTGTCCTCTGTGCACAGTGCACTTAAGTGGGTTACTGTTGATGAACAGTAAACCCTAAATTCAAATACCCCTAAGTGCGAACGCTTGCCAAATCGCTGTCTGGAAACCGATCCTAGCACTTCAGGTAGTCGTTTCGAACGGTTTCGTCGTTCCGAACGCAATGGCGCTGACGGAATTTCTGCTTGACGACCCTGGAGTCTCGAAAAGCGTGAAAACTGTATTCCGGAACTGTATTTTATGGACCGCGATTTTATCCGGGCAGTTTTTCGAAAATCAGAAATCGCTACCTGATAGGTCTCGTCGAGCCGGACGTCATGGCGCAGTCCATTTTCCGTTTCAACAACCGGATCGCCTCGGAAAGCGTGAAACAAGGCAAAAAATAGTGTTAATTGCACATAAGACCCTAGTGAATCTGCCTCGAAATGCGTGCCATTGCATAGGGAGGGACCTAAGTGCAAGACTAAACTTTTGTGGTGGACCTAGGTTGAAATACCGAGTGTAGAAGGACTTCATTGTGATTGTAGCAAACCCTATATATAGATCTCTACACCCGAGCTAGAGTTTTTGGAAGAAACCCTAAAGCCAAGCCTCAGCCGCTTCTGCAACCACCTCCTCTCCTCTGCCGCTCTCCTCGGACCCAGCCGCACCGGCCGCCGCCTCCCCAGTCGCCGGAGAAGAAGGGCTTCGAGAAACCATCCTCTCTCGGGTGCTGGAAAAAGGAGGGTGCTCGGGAGAGTTTTGAGCGGTCAAGAACCCACCTGTAGGGTCCCTCGTGTAGCAGAAGCCGAGTGGAGGTGAACCCGAGCGCCGCCGCCGCCGCGCGCCGCCGCGGGGGAGACCTTTCTTCCTCCACTTTCCCGGCAAAGGCGCGGGCTTCATCCGGCCGACAAGATCGAGATCTGAGTCGTTGAATCGGGTCCTCTTGGTGACCGAAACATCCCCACGAAGCCCCATCGCGATCGGACGAGGATCGGGCCCGCGCACGAGTGCCCTAGAAACGGGTTTTTCTTCACAAGGCCCGATCGCCGCCGTCCGGCGCTGCCGCGGCCATCCGTCGCCGGCCAACCCTGCACCAAGCCTCACGACATCAGGACAGACCTTTTGGTCCATCTCGCACCGGCCCGGAGGGACAACGCCGGAATCCGCCATTAACGGCTGTTGAAGCTTCTCCGACCTCGCCGGCGCCGCCTTGCCGTCGCTCCCGGACGCTGGAAAACCGACTGGGTAAGCTCCTCTGACTCTTGGGAGCTCTCCCATCCGGTTGCATGCAAGGTTTAGTGTCGGCATCCTCATCTACAGGATTGCACCCGAGATTTGCCTCGACCTGACCGCCGGCGATCCCCGGCGCTCCGGGACTCCGGAAACCACTCAGGTGAGGTCTACAGACCCTAAGCAAGCTCTCCATGAATTTATTTTAACCCAGATCACCCCTCTGTGTTGGGTCTTAATTCTTGCACCCGAGCCTTGTCATTCGGGCTCATCTCCGGCCGCCGCCGCCTCCGGCCGCCGGGGCTCGACCCCGCATAGACCCGAGACCTCCTGGGGACCTCTTCTAACTGATGCTCACCTTGGTTCCAGGTCTGAGTCACTGTTGTTCCAAGAACACCCAAACCGAGCCTTGATCCAAACTTGGGTGTTGCTCCGGCCATCTTTCCGGCCGGCCTCCGACGCGTGCAAGGTGAGCACACCACTCCTCTGTTATTACTGAACCCCATGCTCCAGTTAGATCACTTGTAGATCAAGTATATATTAAGTCGCAACAATACTAATTGGGAGCACTTGTGTTTATGGGCCAACTTGTAAATGGGCCTGGTCTCGGCCCAAATACTGTGAGCACGGCCTCCGTCTCGACGTAACGAACGCGCTGAAACTTACGGCGTCGTCGTTGGACCCCCGGATTTCAAGAACGAGCCGAAACGGGCAATTAAATTAATGTTGTTATGCAAATTTAAGAACATATTAGACTAAAATGTAAGTTGGACATATCAGCTGCCCTTAGATAGTGTTTTTAAATCTACTAGGCATCTGGTTAGGGTTCCGTAGGTCCTCGTTGACCGGGAATCGGATTTTGATCGATAAATCGGCGATATCCTCCCGTTTAAGCTTTTCGTTGCTGTCGGATCGTCGGGAAGGATTTGCGTGAGTCTATTACTGACCAGATCTCATTATTCAGGGCCCAGTTGCTCAGCACCAGCCTCCCAGTAGCTAGCGGGAGTTCGGGATCGGCCTTCATTCAGGTGGGTTTTATTTTCTTGGTCCTAGCATCTAACTCTATCGTATTGGACGGGGTCAATTCAAAGCATACTGGGGTTAAATATTGATGGGTGATGGCTTATGCATGTTAATGGGTTGAGTGTGATATTTGGCATCGAACCACATCGATTGTTTTAATTCAAATATTATATGTCACCGTTCACTTCAGTAATCATTATTCTAGATGCTACGGATTATTGCTACACATCGATAGTTACGTAGTCTCGTGTTTTGATGCTTCAGCTACCGTCTTTCCTTCGACTATGCTAATAGTAGGGCAACATGAGTTTACACGCCTATACCTTATTCTGATTCATGCATCATGGTTACTGCTTTACTATTTCATATACATTGCGATTACTGCATTACTATTTCATATACATTGTGGTTACTGTGCTCGAGGCTGCAACACGTGCACCCGCGGTTTGGCCACCGTGAGGGGTGCACTTTTCCGGAAAAGAGGTCGTAGGACCCGTGTATACCCACGAGGTGACGTAGTGGGGCCCCTTATTAGCTGTGGGGTTGAGGCGCCGAGGTGCGAGCGGAGCGACCCGCCGGTTTAGTTGTCCGGCGCGGTCGCGGTGCTGCAGGTACGGTATGGGCCGTCGGTAGTGGACCGACGCGGCAGGGTATTACAGGATGCAGATATACAGGTTACCATTTCTTTCCCTCCCTCCTTGGGAGGGTGGTTGCCCCAGTTGCCTTCACGGTTTGTTTTACTATATTCTCATGCTTTACTACTTCTGCGTCACTGACATCCCACTTCGTGACAGGGTCCAGACGGGGAGAGAGGTAGGCGGTGGTGAGGACGGGACAGGAGCAGCTGGGTCGCTGGGGACCCTGGACTGTGTTCATTCTTTTACTCTCGCTTTTCATTACTTTGTAGTTATGTGAGTGGTTCGCGATACCCTCGTGGGGTCGGCATGGATGTCGGTACGGGCTACATTTAGTGCCCCTGGTGGAATATTTTCCCTTTTATTTCTATTGGCCATTTAAAAATCAAAAAAAAGCAGAAGCCAAAGAAAAGATTGCGAAAACCGTTTTTAAAAATCTAAGTGTCATGTGGGCACTGGTTTCAAAACCCTGTGGATTTATGGATTGCGACAGAGATTTCAAAACTTGGTGTCGGGTGGGCACCGCTTTCAAACCTTGTGGATTTATGCTAATTTCGAAACTAGCTTTCAAAACGTAAGCGCCGGGTAGGCGCTCTTCCAAAAAAACTGTGGATTTATCCTTTCCAAATTGACCGGCCATATGTTCTTCTGATATTAGTTTAGAATGCTGGTTAACTGTTGTGATTGAATGGCTGTGTATGTTGGAACATGTACTGAACGCTACGCCGTGCACGTACAGGGGAGACTCTGTCCGTTTGCAGAGTGATCCTGTATGTGTGGCGGGTCTGGGCACGTGCCGGGGAAGAGGGATTCTCTTTTAAACAAAAGAAAAATTTTACACGTCAAATATTCGACTTTTATGAATCGTTTCCGCTAAAACAAATCCCCGGGGCGTGACAGATTAAATGGTATCAGAGCGTTCTTTCAATCACAACAGTTAGTGCCGACATCCGTGGACAACCCTCACATGCCTACATACGAATGAAATGGGTAGGGGATAGGACTGTAGAACGTGAGTGACCGAGGGGGGGGGAAAATGTTGAGTCCTTTCTCTCACTTTATGGTTGTTGTTAGTAGGGTAGTCTAAAGTTGACTCTTGTGATGTGTGACAGACATGGCCCGTACTAGATCATCGGCCGGGGACGCAGAGTCAGTGTCCGACATCCACGGAGATGCCACACTTAGCTACGAATGAATGAATCGAATAAGGCATAGAAGCGTAGAACGCGAGTGATCGGGGGAGCGGGGGGAAAAGTATATGTCCCGTTTTCTAGATAGTTGGTTAAGTGCTATGCTAGCGGAGTCTAGAACTGACTTGTGGGGTGTGTGAGTACGGGTTAAGTTTTGTTTCTCGTTTTAGCTCGGTTGTCGCGTTTATGTAGTCGTGTTGCTTGGGCTCGTGTAGTAGTGTTGTTGTGGGGGTCTTGGGATTCCCCCTAGGGTTGAGAAAAGAGACCACCGGGGCTAGCAAATCTTGTTCATTTGGGCTTGACTCCTTCTTTTTGTTGAGCGGACCTAGAGCTTAGAATACTCCTAGTTGGGAAGGTGATCGTTTGGTCTGGGGGTATGCAGCTCGACACAGTGCATGGTGCTTGGAAGGGCAATGGATTGGGACCGAGCGGTAGAGGTTAATCAGAGTGTCGCACCCCCTCAGGTGCCAAGACGGAAGTAGGACCGTGCTCCCTGGGTTTTGTCGCCAGCTCCCCATGACCAAGGCATAGTCTTGAGGATTGGGTTGCGAGTTTGTGATTGTGAAGCAGTACAGATCACGAGGGGCGCAAGGCCAGTGGGAAGCGCAAGTCGGACATGTTTGGCCACTTTTCCCATGTATTGGATTCCTGGCGTATTTAAGTTTCGGGGATGAAACTTCTTTTAAGGTGTGAGTGATGTAGCGCTCGAGAAATTCTAGTGTGCTTGCGGGCGAGGAAGCAGATCTAACCTTAGCGATTTTCATGCCGGCGCGTGAATTGCACAGTTTCCGATGCACAATTTCCGCCTTTCCGATCCGATACCTGGGTTTTTGGTTAGGAACGAGCCCTAGGGTGACTTGCGTTCACGAGAGAGCGCAGGGTATTGGCATAGGGGCTTGGAGCCCAGGTGTGTTTCACACAGTTGAGTCTCGTTGTTTCGGTTATTAGTCGTACGCACTCTGATTCTTGGGATCGCTGTTAGTGCAGGGTTAGCCGCGGCCAGGGTTTCGGCTGTGGGCTTGATGTTTCAATGGAGCCAGAGTGCTCGGATCAGTTACGGTGGTTAAGGGTTAAATCACTGTTCTCTTCGTAATCGTCCAGCTGCTGGCACAGCAGTAGATGACTGCTATTGTTGCACTAGCCTCACAGTTTGCTTAGAGGTTGAACAAGTTGCTGACCCTTCAGTGTCCCCGTGTCTTAATTCGTTGGCCTATGGGCCCGATGGTAACCCTGTTTTGGGACGGATGCAAATTGACCCCACCTTTTGCACAGGTTTTGTGGATCGACGTGGACTCGCCTATGTGTTAGTCATGGCGATGTTTGTGACCACGAGGCGGTAGTAATCCTCGATAAAGGTTATGTTTTGGCACTGAGATTGTGTTGGGAAGTATGAGATATACCTTCTGGTAGGAGTTGCGTCCCCAACTTGTTGTTGGCGACAAACCTTTGGTATTCCGCTGTTCTTTCGGTAAGCACGTTGGCTGCAGGCAACGGACGGTCGAAAGAACTGAGAAAATACTCTGCCCTGTAATGAGGAGTACCAGATTGGGTCTAAATCAGTAGCCTTAGAGTTGTAGATACCTTGCGACTGACTTGTAGCCCTCGATTAAACTTTTTGAGCATTTTCATAAGAGTATGACTTCAGGCTGTAAGCTCCGGGAATGAAATTTTTTAAGTTGTAAGTTTCGGGGACGAAACTTCTTTTAAGTTGTAAGTGATGTAAAAACTCAAAATATTTTATAAATAGTCTAAAAGCGAATTTTTGACCTGGTTTTTGAATTCAAAGGACCTATGTTGATTTATTTAGTCAATTGCCAGTGTGCGAGTTGCACGTTTTACGAGACAAAAAGGCTACTTTCCAATCCGGACATGATCTTGGAAATCCAAGTTGACCGTTGCGATCGTCTCGTCGAACTGAGCGAGATTCATATTCAGCACTTTTCGATCTGACGGTCGGATCGTCCAGAATTCAACTAAGAAGTGGACGAATCTCGCGACCAATGTAACAGTGTCCTCTGTGCACAGTGCACTTAAGTGGGTTACTGTTGATGAACAGTAAACCCTAAATTCAAATACCCCTAAGTGCGAACGCTTGCCAAATCGCTGTCTGGAAACCGATCCTAGCACTTCAGGTAGTCGTTTCGAACGGTTTCGTCGTTCCGAACGCAATGGCGCTGACGGAATTTCTGCTTGACGACCCTGGAGTCTCGAAAAGCGTGAAAACTGTATTCCGGAACTGTATTTTATGGACCGCGATTTTATCCGGGCAGTTTTTCGAAAATCAGAAATCGCTACCTGATAGGTCTCGTCGAGCCGGACGTCATGGCGCAGTCCATTTTCCGTTTCGACAACCGGATCGCCTCGGAAAGCGTGAAACAAGGCAAAAAATAGTGTTAATTGCACATAAGACCCTAGTGAATCTGCCTCGAAATGCGTGCCATTGCATAGGGAGGGACCTAAGTGCAAGACTAAACTTTTGTGGTGGACCTAGGTTGAAATACCGAGTGTAGAAGGACTTCATTGTGATTGTAGCAAACCCTATATATAGATCTCTACACCCGAGCTAGAGTTTTTGGAAGAAACCCTAAAGCCAAGCCTCAGCCGCTTCTGCAACCACCTCCTCTCCTCTGCCGCTCTCCTCGGACCCAGCCGCACCGGCCGCCGCCTCCCCAGTCGCCGGAGAAGAAGGGCTTCGAGAAACCATCCTCTCTCGGGTGCTGGAAAAAGGAGGGTGCTCGGGAGAGTTTTGAGCGGTCAAGAACCCACCTGTAGGGTCCCTCGTGTAGCAGAAGCCGAGTGGAGGTGAACCCGAGCTCCGCCGCCGCCGCGCGCCGCCGCGGGGGAGACCTTTCTTCCTCCACTTTCCCGGCAAAGGCGCGGGCTTCATCCGGCCGACAAGATCGAGATCTGAGCCGTTGAATCGGGTCCTCTTGGTGACCGAAACATCCCCACGAAGCCCCATCGCGATCGGACGAGGATCGGGCCCGCGCACGAGTGCCCTAGAAACGGGTTTTTCTTCACAAGGCCCGATCGCCGCCGTCCGGCGCTGCCGCGGCCATCCGTCGCCGGCCAACCCTGCACCAAGCCTCACGACATCAGGACAGACCTTTTGGTCCATCTCGCACCGGCCCGGAGGGACAACGCCGGAATCCGCCATTAACGGCTGTTGAAGCTTCTCCGACCTCGCCGGCGCCGCCTTGCCGTCGCTCCCGGACGCTGGAAAACCGACTGGGTAAGCTCCTCTGACTCTTGGGAGCTCTCCCATCCGGTTGCATGCAAGGTTTAGTGTCGGCATCCTCATCTACAGGATTGCACCCGAGATTTGCCTCGACCTGACCGCCGGCGATCCCCGGCGCTCCGGGACTCCGGAAACCACTCAGGTGAGGTCTACAGACCCTAAGCAAGCTCTCCATGAATTTATTTTAACCCAGATCACCCCTCTGTGTTGGGTCTTAATTCTTGCACCCGAGCCTTGTCATTCGGGCTCATCTCCGGCCGCCGCCGCCTCCGGCCGCCGGGGCTCGACCCCGCATAGACCCGAGACCTCCTGGGGACCTCTTCTAACTGATGCTCACCTTGGTTCCAGGTCTGAGTCACTGTTGTTCCAAGAACACCCAAACCGAGCCTTGATCCAAACTTGGGTGTTGCTCCGGCCATCTTTCCGGCCGGCCTCCGACGCGTGCAAGGTGAGCACACCACTCCTCTGTTATTACTGAACCCCATGCTCCAGTTAGATCACTTGTAGATCAAGTATATATTAAGTCGCAACAATACTAATTGGGAGCACTTGTGTTTATGGGCCAACTTGTAAATGGGCCTGGTCTCGGCCCAAATACTGTGAGCACGGCCTCCGTCTCGACGTAACGAACGCGCTGAAACTTACGGCGTCGTCGTTGGACCCCCGGATTTCAAGAACGAGCCGAAACGGGCAATTAAATTAATATTGTTATGCAAATTTAAGAACATATTAGACTAAAATGTAAGTTGGACATATCAGCTGCCCTTAGATAGTGTTTTTAAATCTACTAGGCATCTGGTTAGGGTTCCGTAGGTCCTCGTTGACCGGGAATCGGATTTTGATCGATAAATCGGCGATATCCTCCCGTTTAAGCTTTTCGTTGCTGTCGGATCGTCGGGAAGGATTTGCGTGAGTCTATTACTGACCAGATCTCATTATTCAGGGCCCAGTTGCTCAGCACCAGCCTCCCAGTAGCTAGCGGGAGTTCGGGATCGGCCTTCATTCAGGTGGGTTTTATTTTCTTGGTCCTAGCATCTAACTCTATCGTATTGGACGGGGTCAATTCAAAGCATACTGGGGTTAAATATTGATGGGTGATGGCTTATGCATGTTAATGGGTTGAGTGTGATATTTGGCATCGAACCACATCGATTGTTTTAATTCAAATATTATATGTCACCGTTCACTTCAGTAATCATTATTCTAGATGCTACGGATTATTGCTACACATCGATAGTTACGTAGTCTCGTGTTTTGATGCTTCAGCTACCGTCTTTCCTTCGACTATGCTAATAGTAGGGCAACATGAGTTTACACGCCTATACCTTATTCTGATTCATGCATCATGGTTACTGCTTTACTATTTCATATACATTGCGATTACTGCATTACTATTTCATATACATTGTGGTTACTGTGCTCGAGGCTGCAACACGTGCACCCGCGGTTTGGCCACCGTGAGGGGTGCACTTTTCCGGAAAAGAGGTCGTAGGACCCGTGTATACCCACGAGGTGACGTAGTGGGGCCCCTTATTAGCTGTGGGGTTGAGGCGCCGAGGTGCGAGCGGAGCGACCCGCCGGTTTAGTTGTCCGGCGCGGTCGCGGTGCTGCAGGTACGGTATGGGCCGTCGGTAGTGGACCGACGCGGCAGGGTATTACAGGATGCAGATATACAGGTTACCATTTCTTTCCCTCCCTCCTTGGGAGGGTGGTTGCCCCAGTTGCCTTCACGGTTTGTTTTACTATATTCTCATGCTTTACTACTTCTGCGTCACTGACATCCCACTTCGTGACAGGGTCCAGACGGGGAGAGAGGTAGGCGGTGGTGAGGACGGGACAGGAGCAGCTGGGTCGCTGGGGACCCTGGACTGTGTTCATTCTTTTACTCTCGCTTTTCATTACTTTGTAGTTATGTGAGTGGTTCGCGATACCCTCGTGGGGTCGGCATGGATGTCGGTACGGGCTACATTTAGTGCCCCTGGTGGAATATTTTCCCTTTTATTTCTATTGGCCATTTAAAAATCAAAAAAAAAGCAGAAGCCAAAGAAAAGATTGCGAAAACCGTTTTTAAAAATCTAAGTGTCGTGTGGGCACTGGTTTCAAAACCCTGTGGATTTATGGATTGCGACAGAGATTTCAAAACTTGGTGTCGGGTGGGCACCGCTTTCAAACCTTGTGGATTTATGCTAATTTCGAAACTAGCTTTCAAAACGTAAGCGCCGGGTAGGCGCTCTTCCAAAAAAAACTGTGGATTTATCCTTTCCAAATTGACCGGCCATATGTTCTTCTGATATTAGTTTAGAATGCTGGTTAACTGTTGTGATTGAATGGCTGTGTATGTTGGAACATGTACTGAACGCTACGCCGTGCACGTACAGGGGAGACTCTGTCCGTTTGCAGAGTGATCCTGTATGTGTGGCGGGTCTGGGCACGTGCCGGGGAAGAGGGATTCTCTTTTAAACAAAAGAAAAATTTTACACGTCAAATATTCGACTTTTATGAATCGTTTCCTCTAAAACACATCCCCGGGGCGTGACAGGGTAGTTGTTCAACCCAACTCATTTGGATGAAAAGTGTGTTACGGCATTTGGTGTTGGCATATTTCGTGAGTCAAGTCAATGAGTTGAGTCGGAGTCTTAAAGGGATCAAATTGTCAATCAGCAATCAAAGACTTAGAGAAGATTCAACAAGAGCTCAAGTTGACACTCAGTGTCTTGAGTCTTGAAGATTGAAGTTGAAGAATTGTGGATCAGTTACATCAATCTCAAGAAGAAAGTATTCAAGAGGATCAGGTATGTTTAACTAAATAATTGTGGTGATCCGAATACTTTCTTATAGTGTAGAAACACTTGGATGATCTTTTAATTGCATAAAAATCAAAAACTGGACATGGGACATGTTCAGGATCCGGATCAGACCTTGCAAATCGGATCCCGAAGGGTACTTGTTCATTGGCAATTTCAATCCGGATCCTAGGCCATTCCGATCCGGATCCCGAACATGGGACTTTGCTGAATTGCATGAACGATCCGGATCGGACTTTGCAATCCGGATCCCGAACCCTTGGTTTTCTGGAATCGTCAATCTCGTTACGACGATCCGGATCGCAGTAAATCCGATCCGGATCACCCGTCCTGAAAATTTCCAGATAAGGTATGTTTTTTATTCTTATCTCTTTCCAAAGGTTCTAAACTATAAATAGACCTTTAGGGTTTCTCTAAAACGTGGGAGCTACGGCCGATCATTTTATAAAACTCTTGAGAGCAACCCTAGAGGCTAGGTTTTTATCGATCTTCTTTTTGAGCCTCCTTTAGGTCAATTCGACGGTTCTTTCAAGAACATATCTTTTGTCGAATTGATCTAATCTTTGCTTAGAGATTTCTTCTACGGTTCCTCAATGAGAATCTAAGCAAAGGATCACCATCGAAGTCAATATTCTTATCGACTGAGTTTGCGTCGTGGATTCGACGTGGCATCGTGGATTCGGTGTGCTAAAGGCGTTCGTGGATTCGAAACGTGTGCTCGTGGATTCGAGTGGCGTTCGTGGATTCGAACGTGTGCAGTGGACGTGCAAAATCGGTGGAGCGCGAGGTCCAAGAAATTGAAGGAGGGGTTAAATCCGTGGAGACGGTAATCACCTTGTTATTCTTCTTTTCTTAGGGATTGTTATTACGTGGATAACCAACCGGTCAGCGCAAGGTCGAAGAAGAATGGGGTTTAATCCGTAGACGTACACCTTGTTATTCTTCTTTTCTTAGGGATTGTTATGCGTTAGTCCAACCGGTCAGCGCAAGGTCCGAAGAAGCTGAAGGAGGTTTGAGTCCGTGGAGTCGGTAATCACCTTGTTATTCTTCTATTCTTAGTGGATTGTTATTGCGTGTTGGTCCCGTGGTTTTTCTCCTGGATTGGAGTTCCACGTATATCTCGGTGTGCTGTTTTTTATTTCCGCATTGGTTTTATTTTGCACTGAGATTGAGTTTTTATATACACCTATTCACCCCCCCTCTAGTTGTTTGATAGTACCTATTTAGATCCTTGTGGATCCTTTAAAAACCTACAATTGGTATCAGAGCGGGTTTTAGGTTTATCTATCATGTTGGGTGAAAGTGGTAATATTTATAGACCTCCTCTTTTTGATGGGACTAATTATGCTTATTGGAAAGTGCGGATGAGAGCTTTTCTCATCGCAATTGATGAGCGGGTATGGCAATCCGTGGAATACGGTTGGGTGCATCCTGTTGAGGAAGTAGGAAATTCTACTACCCCAAAACCTCGCTCTAGATGGTCCAAAGAGGATTTGAAAGATCTTCTTACAATGGGAAAGGTATGAACGCTTTATTTAATTCTCTTTCCTCGACTGAGTTCACACGATTTCCGCGTGTGAAACCGCGAAGGAAATTTGGGATATTCTCAAAATTACACATGAGGGTACTAATCTTGTAAAATTCAAAAGCTCCAGATGCTTACAAGTCAATTTGACTCTATTCATATGGAAGAGCATGAATTGTTTACAGATTATTACACTAGACTTCAAGATGTAATTAATACATGTGCTAATTTAGGAGAAAAGATCCCGGAGTCGAAAATTGTAAGAAAGATACTTCGGACTCTTCCGGAACGGTTTAGGGCAAAGGTTACCGCCATTGAAACCGTTAGTCATCCGGATGAGATGAGTGTAGAGGAATTAGTAGGTGCTTTGCAAACTTATGAAATGACTTTTCCTACTAATCAAGTTTCTTCCAAGTCTTCTTCTAAGCTTACAGGTATTGCATTCAAATCAACAAAGAAGAATAGCGAATCAAGTTCCGACGATGAAATCTCTTTTGCCGATTTTGAAGAACAATTGGCGCGGATCACAAAGAAATTTCGTCGGAAATTTTGGAAGAATCGAACCGATGGATCTTCATCCACGAAACCATCTAAAGGATCATCGGTTCTAAATCCTCTAACCTCAAAGGCTTTGCAAAACCTTCTAAAGAAAAAGAAAAAGATGATTTCGAAGGGGAAATCCAATGCTATCGATGCAAAGGCTACGGCCATTTTTCAACGGATTGTCCTTCTCCGAAATCATATAAAAAGAAGGCTTTGCAAGCGAAAACTTGGGACGATTCTACTTCTAATGAATCGACCTCAAGTAAAGAGGAAAAAGTCGTTGCTTACATGCCTCTCATTTTCCCTCTTCTAATGTTTGTTTATCATCTTTAGTCACTGACTCTACTCCTTTGATTTTGCATGAAACATCAACATCCGGCGGAGAGTCATCAAGTGAGGGGGAGTCGGACGAGAAGAACTCGTTGAGGCATATCAACAACTTCTTGCGGAATCTAAGAAGATGGCCAAGCATATCAAGAAGTTGAGGAAGCAACGACTTGAGAATCAAGACGAGAATCATGCTTTAAAGATCAAACTTCATGATCTCGAGGAGGAACGAGAGCTTTTATTGGATAATAATAAAATCCTCCAAGAAAAGATAAATCAATCGGAAACGTCGTTAATTCCCATATTAACAAGATTGATTTTCTAGAAAAACAGTTTGAGGAGATTCATGTCACCAACCAAGCTTTGACCAAGCAAGTTCATGAACTTAAATCCGACATACAAGGCTTTCAACCGTTCCAAGAAACTTGATTATGTCCGGATTAGGTCAAACAAGCAAGGTTGGTTTGGGATTTAAAAGAACCAAACTGTGAAGCTTCAAGTTCCACAATAAAATGAAAGGAAGAACTTGTCACCTATGTGGACTTGAAGGACATTTGGTGAAGATTGCCCGAAAAAGAAAAGAAGAATTCTTCGGCAACTTCATCTACGGAGCGAACTCAACGGAATCAAAAGACACATCAAGTCAAAGGAGTTCACTCAACCCACCAAAGGTCCGAGCCACAACATCAATCATACAAGTGGATCACTGCGAGGCAAAGACCTAAGGTGGATCAACAGTCAAAGCGGACAACCCCCGCCACAACGAATCAAGACAACCCAAAATCCAGCGATTTTGGATTCGGAAAGGTGATATCTTTCCTTGTCTTAAGTTCTAAATAGCTTATGACTGTATGTAATGCTTTGATTGGTTTTCCCTTCATATTTTCTTAATCTTTGCATTACATGTTTTTCAATGCTCTTCGTTTTTATTTTGTTTTTGAACAAAAGGGTTTTAATGAACAAGTGCATTGAATAAAAAGGGCTTCACGTTTATTCACTCCAAATTAATTTTATATGGATTATCAACTTTACTCCATAATCATAATCTTGAAGATACTTCATTATAGGAGTTTTTGATATTATAAGCATCAAATTTTAGAAATCATGTGTGATCTTTAGATGCTTAATCTATCTCGGTTGTGTGAATTCATTGTGATAAACGTGAGACAACCGATAGACTAAAATTTGGGATTTAATTCTTTCACGTAAGAGATTGCATTCTTACAAGGGTATTGAAATGATTTGCAAAAGATGTGGAAAGAGTTACATCCGAAAGGAGTGTGAAAACTACCACCACATGTTGGAAGAGCTGCCACCCCGGTCGTCCGTTTGTGTGTGAAGCTACCACATGTTATGATGCTTGAAAATTTTATTGAAATTTTAGTTGAAGCATTTGGAGATTTATATGCAAAACTCTTATTTTGAACAATCTCCTGGTTGGTATAAGGTGGGATAGTTGAAAGATGCTCAAAGAGCCACCCTTAGGTATTTTAGTGCTTATCTCAAATTTGAAAGGGTAAGAAATCAAAATTGATGTCATTTGGAAATCTGTAAGTCATCTTTGTAATCCGTTACATCTTGATAGACTTTGGATCTCAAGATTATTTTGATGACTTGTGTTTGATGAATATAACATGAAAAACGGTTTATAATGTTTTACCTTTATTTTCATGATTTTGGAGTAAATCTTTTTAATTTTGTGAAATTAATTGGATTGAATGACATCTGTGTGAATTCACTGTTTAAGCACTTAAATTGATTTCTTGATGGAATACAAATCGGTATTTGAAAAGATTCTAAAATCTGGATTTGTTTCC
>CM055072.1:28676620-28702614 GCA_029204045.2 Tillandsia leiboldiana
TGGAGAAGCTACACGGGGGTCAAGGGTCATCACATCCCTGTTGAGCTATGAGTGTTGTATCTGAGGATATTGTACGATTATCATTTTGGGAGGTGGACATTGTTGTATTATTTTTCAGTTGTACAGTGATTGATTTTAGTTTTACAGCAGATTTTTATTTATAGCTCTGATATCTGTTAGCTATAGTACTTTTCTTGCAGGTAGGACGCTTCGCCTATGCGGGGTTTGGCATAGGTGGCGGATCTGTTGGCGAGCCCGGGTCGCAGTTTCGACCCCGGGCGTGACAAAGTTTATGTGGCTCAACCGAAAGGTTTCGTAGACCATAAACAACCTAACCATGTTTTTCGTTTGAAAAAGGCTCTTTATGGTCTAAAACAAGCACCGCGAGCGTGGTACGAAAGGTTGACAAAGCACCTTTTGGAGAAGGGCTATACTCGAGGGGGAGCAGACCGGACTCCCTTTGTGGCATTATCAGGATAACTTCATTGTAGCACAAATCTATGTCGATGACATTGTATTTGGTGCAACTAGAGACAATGATGCTTCTAAATTCGCTGAAACCCATGAAAGCGAATTTGAGATGTCTATGATGGGTGAACTACTACTTTTTTGGATTGCAAGTGAAACAAAATGAAGAAGGCATCCATCTATGCCAATCCAAGTATGCTAAGGAGTTGGTTAAGAAGTTTAAACTAGAAAATTCTAAAGATTTTTTCGACTCCGATGGGAACTAGCAATAAGGGATTAGGAAGTGAATCTCTTAGTGAAAGTGTAGACGAGAAACTTTATCGCAGCATGATTGGAAGTCTACTCTACCTCACGGCTAGTCGCCCGGACATATCCTTTAGTGTTGGGATCTGCGCGAGATATCAGTCAGCACCAAAGGAGGTCACCTGAAAGCGGTGAAAAGGATCATCCGGTACGTCAAAGGAACCGTAAATTTTGGAATTTGGTATCCTATGGGAACATCTCTTGACATTATAGGATATTCAGATGCCGATTGGGCAGGATCTGTGGATAATCGGAAAAGTACGAGTGGTGCATGTTTTTATCTTGGCAATTGCCTTGTTGCATGGCATAGTAAAAAGCAAAACTGCATTGCACTCTCGACTGCCGAAGCGGAATATATTTCAGCGGTATGTAAAAACTCAAAATATTTTATAAATAGTCTAAAAGCGAATTTTTGACCTGGTTTTGAATTCAAAGGACCTATGTTGATTTATTTAGTCAATTGCCAGTGTGCGAGTTGCACGTTTTACGAGACAAAAGGCTACTTTCCAATCCGGACATGATCTTGGAAATCCAAGTTGACCGTTGCGATCGTCTCGTCGAACTGAGCGAGATTCATATTCAGCACTTTTCGATCTGACGGTCGGATCGTCCAGAATTCAACTAAGAAGTGGACGAATCTCGCGACCAATGTAACAGTGTCCTCTGTGCACAGTGCACTTAAGTGGGTTACTGTTGATGAACAGTAAACCCTAAATTCAAATACCCCTAAGTGCGAACGCTTGCCAAATCGCTGTCTGGAAACCGATCCTAGCACTTCAGGTAGTCGTTTCGAACGGTTTCGTCGTTCCGAACGCAATGGCGCTGACGGAATTTCTGCTTGACGACCCTGGAGTCTCGAAAAAGCGTGAAAACTGTATTCCGGAACTGTATTTTATGGACCGCGATTTTATCCGGGCAGTTTTTCGAAAATCAGAAATCGCTACCTGATAGGTCTCGTCGAGCCGGACGTCATGGCGCAGTCCATTTTCCGTTTCAACAACCGGATCGCCTCGGAAAGCGTGAAACAAGGCAAAAAATAGTGTTAATTGCACATAAGACCCTAGTGAATCTGCCTCGAAATGCGTGCCATTGCATAGGGAGGGACCTAAGTGCAAGACTAAACTTTTGTGGTGGACCTAGGTTGAAATACCGAGTGTAGAAGGACTTCATTGTGATTGTAGCAAACCCTATATATAGATCTCTACACCCGAGCTAGAGTTTTTGGAAGAAACCCTAAAGCCAAGCCTCAGCCGCTTCTGCAACCACCTCCTCTCCTCTGCCGCTCTCCTCGGACCCAGCCGCACCGGCCGCCGCCTCCCCAGTCGCCGGAGAAGAAGGGCTTCGAGAAACCATCCTCTCTCGGGTGCTGGAAAAGGAGGGTGCTCGGGAGAGTTTTGAGCGGTCAAGAACCCACCTGTAGGGTCCCTCGTGTAGCAGAAGCCGAGTGGAGGTGAACCCGAGCGCCGCCGCCGCCGCGCGCCGCCGCGGGGAGACCTTTCTTCCTCCACTTCCCGGCAAAGGCGCGGGCTTCATCCGCCGACAAGATCGAGATCTGAGTCGTTGAATCGGGTCCTCTTGGTGACCGAAACATCCCACGAAGCCCCATCGCGATCGGACGAGGATCGGGCCCGCGCACGAGTGCCCTAGAAACGGGTTTTTCTTCACAAGGCCCGATCGCCGCCGTCCGGCGCTGCCGCGGCCATCCGTCGCCGGCCAACCCTGCACCAAGCCTCACGACATCAGGACAGACCTTTTGGTCCATCTCGCACCGGCCCGGAGGGACAACGCCGGAATCCGCCATTAACGGCTGTTGAAGCTTCTCCGACCTCGCCGGCGCCGCCTTGCCGTCGCTCCCGGACGCTGGAAAACCGACTGGGTAAGCTCCTCTGACTCTTGGGAGCTCTCCCATCCGGTTGCATGCAAGGTTTAGTGTCGGCATCCTCATCTACAGGATTGCACCCGAGATTTGCCTCGACCTGACCGCCGGCGATCCCCGGCGCTCCGGGACTCCGGAAACCACTCAGGTGAGGTCTACAGACCCTAAGCAAGCTCTCCATGAATTTATTTTAACCCAGATCACCCCTCTGTGTTGGGTCTTAATTCTTGCACCCGAGCCTTGTCATTCGGGCTCATCTCCGGCCGCCGCCGCCTCCGGCCGCCGGGGCTCGACCCCGCATAGACCCGAGACCTCCTGGGGACCTCTTCTAACTGATGCTCACCTTGGTTCCAGGTCTGAGTCACTGTTGTTCCAAGAACACCCAAACCGAGCCTTGATCCAAACTTGGGTGTTGCTCCGGCCATCTTTCCGGCCGGCCTCCGACGCGTGCAAGGTGAGCACACCACTCCTCTGTTATTACTGAACCCCATGCTCCAGTTAGATCACTTGTAGATCAAGTATATATTAAGTCGCAACAATACTAATTGGGAGCACTTGTGTTTATGGGCCAACTTGTAAATGGGCCTGGTCTCGGCCCAAATACTGTGAGCACGGCCTCCGTCTCGACGTAACGAACGCGCTGAAACTTACGGCGTCGTCGTTGGACCCCCGGATTTCAAGAACGAGCCGAAACGGGCAATTAAATTAATGTTGTTATGCAAATTTAAGAACATATTAGACTAAAATGTAAGTTGGACATATCAGCTGCCCTTAGATAGTGTTTTTAAATCTACTAGGCATCTGGTTAGGGTTCCGTAGGTCCTCGTTGACCGGGAATCGGATTTTGATCGATAAGCGGCGATATATCCTCCCGTTTAAGCTTTTTCGTTGCTGTCGGATCGTCGGGAAGGTTTGCGTAGGTCTATTACTGACCAGATCTCAGTATTGCAGGGCCCAGTTGCTCAGCACCAGCCTCCCAGTAGCTAGCGGGAGTTCGGGAGCGGCCTTCATTCAGTGCGTTTTATTTTCTTGGTCCTAGTCATCTTAACTCTATCGTATTGGACGGGGTCATTACAAGCATACTGGGGTTAAATATTGATGGGTGAATGGCTTATGCATGTTAATGGTTGAGTGTGATATTTGGCATCGAACCACATCGATTGTTTTAAATTCAAATATTATATGTCACCGTTCACTTCATAATCATTATTCTAGATGCTACGGATTATTGCTACACATCGATAGTTTACGTAGTCCTCGTGTTTTGATGCGTCAGCTACGGTCTTTCCTTCGACTATCTAATAGTAGGGCAACATGAGTTTACACGCCTATACCTTATTCTGATTCATGCATCATGGTTACTGCTTTACTATTTCATATACATTGCGATTACTGCATTACTATTTCATATACATTGTGGTTACTGGTGCTCGGGCTGCAACACGTGCACCCGCGGTTTGGCCACCGTGAGGGGTGCACTTTTTCCGGAAAAGAGGTCGTAGGACCCGTGTATACCCACGAGGTGACGTGTGGGGACACCTTATTAGCTGTGGGGTTGAGGCGCCGAGGTGCGAGCGGAGCGACCCGCCGGTTTAGTTGTCCGGCGCGGTCGCGGTGACTGCAGGTACGGTATGGCCGTCGGTTAGTGGACCGACGCGGCAGGGTATTACAGGATGCAGATATACAGGTTACCATTTCTTTCCCTCCCTCCTTGGAGGGTGGTTGCCCCAGTTGCCTTCACGGTTTGTTTTACTATATTCTCATGCTTTACTACTTCTGCGTCACTCGACATCCCACTTCGTGACAGGGTCCAGACGGGGAGAGAGGTAGGCGGTGGTGAGGACGGGACAGGAGCAGCTGGGGTCCCTGAGGGACACTGGACTGTGTTCATTCTTTACTCTCGCTTTTCATTACTTGTAGTTATGTGAGTGGTTCGCGAGAACCCTCGTGGGGTCGGCATGGATGTCGGTACGGGCTACATTTAGTGCCCCTAGGTGGATAATTTTCCCTTTATTTCTATTGGCCATTTAAAAATCAAAACCAAAGCAGAAGCCAAAGAAAAGATTGCGAAACCGTTTTTTAAAAAATCTAAGTGTCATGTGGGCACTGGTTTTCAAAACCCTGTGGATTTATGGATTGCGACAGAGATTTCAAAACTTGGTGTCGGGGGGGCACCGCTTTCAAACCTTGTGGATTTATGCTAATTTCGAAAACTAGCTTTCAAAACGTAAGCGCCGGGTAGGCGCTCTTCCAAAAAAACTGTGGATTTATCCTTTCCAAATTGACCGGCCATATGTTCTTCTGATATTAGTTTTAGAATGCTGGTTAACTGTTGTGATTGAATGGCTGTGTATGTTGGAACATGTACTGAACGCTACGCCGTGCACGTACAGGGGAGACTCTGTCCGTTTGCAGAGTGATCCTGTATGTGTGGCGGGTCTGGGCACGTGCCGGGGAAGAGGGATTCTCTTTTAAACAAAAGAAAAATTTTACACGTCAAATATTCGACTTTTATGAATCGTTTCCGCTAAAACAAATCCCCGGGGCGTGACAGATTAAATGGTATCAGAGCGTTCTTTCAAATCACAACAGTTAGTGCCGACATCCGTGGACAACCCTCACATGCCTACATACGAATGAAATGGGTAGGGGATAGGACTGTAGAACGTGAGTGACCGAGGGGGGGGAAAATGTTGAGTCCTTTCTCTCACTTTATGGTTGTTGTTAGTAGGGTAGTCTAAAGTTGACTCTTGTGATGTGTGACAGACATGGCCCGTACTAGATCATCGGCCGGGGACGCAGAGTCAGTGTCCGACATCCACGAGATGCCACACCTTAGCTACGAATGAATGAATCGACTAAGGCATAGAAGCGTAGAACGCGAGTGATCGGGGAGCGGGGGGGAAAAAGTATATGTCCCGTTTTCTAGATAGTGGTTAAGTGCTATGCTAGCGGAGTCTAGAACTGACTTGTGGGGTGTGTGAGTACGGGTTAAGTTTTGTTTCTCGTTTTAGCTCGGTTGTCGCGTTTATGTAGTCGTGTTGCTTGGCTCGTGTAGTAGTGTTGTTGTGGGGGTCTTGGGATTCCCCCTAGGGTTGAGAAAAGAGACCACCGGGGCTAGCAAATCTTGTTCATTTGGGCTTGACTCCTTCTTTTTGTGAGCGGACCTAGAGCTTAGAATACTCCTAGTTGGGAAGGTGATCGTTTGGTCTGGGGGTATGCAGCTCGACACAGTGCATGGTTGCTTGGAAGGGCAATGGATTGGGACCGAGCGGTAGAGGTTAATCAGAGTGTCGCACCCCCTCAGGTGCCAAGACGGAAGTAGGACCGTGCTCCCTGGGTTTTGTCGCCAGCTCCCCATGACCAAGGCATAGTCTTGAGGATTGGGTTGCGAGTTTGTGAGTTGTGAAGCAGTACAGATCACGAGGGGCGCAAGGCCAGTGGGAAGCGCAAGTCGGACATGTTTGGCCACTTTTCCCATGTATTGGATTCCTGGCGTATTTAAGTTTCGGGGATGAAACTTCTTTTAAGGTGTGAGTGATGTAGCGCTCGAGAAATTCTAGTGTGCTTGCGGGCGAGGAAGCAGATCTAACCTTAGCGATTTTCATGCCGGCGCGTGAATTGCACAGTTTCCGATGCACAATTTCCGCCTTTCCGATCCGATACCTGGGTTTTTGGTTAGGAACGAGCCCTAGGGTGACTTGCGTTCACGAGAGAGCGCAGGGGTATTGGCATAGGGGCTTGGAGCCCAGGTGTGTTTCACACAGTTGAGTCTCGTTGTTTCGGTTATTAGTCGTACGCACTCTGATTCTTGGGATCGCTGTTAGTGCAGGGTTAGCCGCGGCCAGGGTTTCGGCTGTGGGCTTGATGTTTCAATGGAGCCAGAGTGCTCGGATCAGTTACGGTGGTTAAGGGTTAAATCACTGTTCTCTTCGTAATCGTCCAGCTGCTGGCACAGCAGTAGATGACTGCTATTGTTGCACTAGCCTCACAGTTTGCTTAGAGGTTGAACAAGTTGCTGACCCTTCAGTGTCCCCGTGTCTTAATTCGTTGGCCTATGGGCCCGATGGTAACCCTGTTTTGGGACGGATGCAAATTGACCCCACCTTTTGCACAGGTTTTGTGGATCGACGTGGACTCGCCTATGTGTTAGTCATGGCGATGTTTGTGACCACGAGGCGGTAGTAATCCTCGATAAAGGTTATGTTTTGGCACTGAGATTGTGTTGGGAAGTATGAGATATACCTTCTGGTAGGAGTTGCGTCCCCAACTTGTTGTTGGCGACAAACCTTTGGTATTCCGCTGTTCTTTCGGTAAGCACGTTGGCTGCAGGCAACGGACGGTCGAAAGAACTGAGAAAATACTCTGCCCTGTAATGAGGAGTACCAGATTGGGTCTAAATCAGTAGCCTTAGAGTTGTAGATACCTTGCGACTGACTTGTAGCCCTCGATTAAACTTTTTGAGCATTTTCATAAGAGTATGACTTCAGGCTGTAAGCTCCGGGAATGAAATTTTTTAAGTTGTAAGTTTCGGGGACGAAACTTCTTTTAAGTTGTAAGTGATGTAAAAACTCAAAATATTTTATAAATAGTCTAAAAGCGAATTTTTGACCTGGTTTTTGAATTCAAAGGACCTATGTTGATTTATTTAGTCAATTGCCAGTGTGCGAGTTGCACGTTTTACGAGACAAAAAGGCTACTTTCCAATCCGGACATGATCTTGGAAATCCAAGTTGACCGTTGCGATCGTCTCGTCGAACTGAGCGAGATTCATATTCAGCACTTTTCGATCTGACGGTCGGATCGTCCAGAATTCAACTAAGAAGTGGACGAATCTCGCGACCAATGTAACAGTGTCCTCTGTGCACAGTGCACTTAAGTGGGTTACTGTTGATGAACAGTAAACCCTAAATTCAAATACCCCTAAGTGCGAACGCTTGCCAAATCGCTGTCTGGAAACCGATCCTAGCACTTCAGGTAGTCGTTTCGAACGGTTTCGTCGTTCCGAACGCAATGGCGCTGACGGAATTTCTGCTTGACGACCCTGGAGTCTCGAAAAGCGTGAAAACTGTATTCCGGAACTGTATTTTATGGACCGCGATTTTATCCGGGCAGTTTTTCGAAAATCAGAAATCGCTACCTGATAGGTCTCGTCGAGCCGGACGTCATGGCGCAGTCCATTTTCCGTTTCGACAACCGGATCGCCTCGGAAAGCGTGAAACAAGGCAAAAAATAGTGTTAATTGCACATAAGACCCTAGTGAATCTGCCTCGAAATGCGTGCCATTGCATAGGGAGGGACCTAAGTGCAAGACTAAACTTTTGTGGTGGACCTAGGTTGAAATACCGAGTGTAGAAGGACTTCATTGTGATTGTAGCAAACCCTATATATAGATCTCTACACCCGAGCTAGAGTTTTTGGAAGAAACCCTAAAGCCAAGCCTCAGCCGCTTCTGCAACCACCTCCTCTCCTCTGCCGCTCTCCTCGGACCCAGCCGCACCGGCCGCCGCCTCCCCAGTCGCCGGAGAAGAAGGGCTTCGAGAAACCATCCTCTCTCGGGTGCTGGAAAAAGGAGGGTGCTCGGGAGAGTTTTGAGCGGTCAAGAACCCACCTGTAGGGTCCCTCGTGTAGCAGAAGCCGAGTGGAGGTGAACCCGAGCTCCGCCGCCGCCGCGCGCCGCCGCGGGGGAGACCTTTCTTCCTCCACTTTCCCGGCAAAGGCGCGGGCTTCATCCGGCCGACAAGATCGAGATCTGAGCCGTTGAATCGGGTCCTCTTGGTGACCGAAACATCCCCACGAAGCCCCATCGCGATCGGACGAGGATCGGGCCCGCGCACGAGTGCCCTAGAAACGGGTTTTTTCTTCACAAGGCCCGATCGCCGCCGTCCGGCGCTGCCGCGGCCATCCGTCGCCGGCCAACCCTGCACCAAGCCTCACGACATCAGGACAGACCTTTTGGTCCATCTCGCACCGGCCCGGAGGGACAACGCCGGAATCCGCCATTAACGGCTGTTGAAGCTTCTCCGACCTCGCCGGCGCCGCCTTGCCGTCGCTCCCGGACGCTGGAAAACCGACTGGGTAAGCTCCTCTGACTCTTGGGAGCTCTCCCATCCGGTTGCATGCAAGGTTTAGTGTCGGCATCCTCATCTACAGGATTGCACCCGAGATTTGCCTCGACCTGACCGCCGGCGATCCCCGGCGCTCCGGGACTCCGGAAACCACTCAGGTGAGGTCTACAGACCCTAAGCAAGCTCTCCATGAATTTATTTTAACCCAGATCACCCCTCTGTGTTGGGTCTTAATTCTTGCACCCGAGCCTTGTCATTCGGGCTCATCTCCGGCCGCCGCCGCCTCCGGCCGCCGGGGCTCGACCCCGCATAGACCCGAGACCTCCTGGGGACCTCTTCTAACTGATGCTCACCTTGGTTCCAGGTCTGAGTCACTGTTGTTCCAAGAACACCCAAACCGAGCCTTGATCCAAACTTGGGTGTTGCTCCGGCCATCTTTCCGGCCGGCCTCCGACGCGTGCAAGGTGAGCACACCACTCCTCTGTTATTACTGAACCCCATGCTCCAGTTAGATCACTTGTAGATCAAGTATATATTAAGTCGCAACAATACTAATTGGGAGCACTTGTGTTTATGGGCCAACTTGTAAATGGGCCTGGTCTCGGCCCAAATACTGTGAGCACGGCCTCCGTCTCGACGTAACGAACGCGCTGAAACTTACGGCGTCGTCGTTGGACCCCCGGATTTCAAGAACGAGCCGAAACGGGCAATTAAATTAATATTGTTATGCAAATTTAAGAACATATTAGACTAAAATGTAAGTTGGACATATCAGCTGCCCTTAGATAGTGTTTTTAAATCTACTAGGCATCTGGTTAGGGTTCCGTAGGTCCTCGTTGACCGGGAATCGGATTTTGATCGATAAATCGGCGATATCCTCCCGTTTAAGCTTTTCGTTGCTGTCGGATCGTCGGGAAGGATTTGCGTGAGTCTATTACTGACCAGATCTCATTATTCAGGGCCCAGTTGCTCAGCACCAGCCTCCCAGTAGCTAGCGGGAGTTCGGGATCGGCCTTCATTCAGGTGGGTTTTATTTTCTTGGTCCTAGCATCTAACTCTATCGTATTGGACGGGGTCAATTCAAAGCATACTGGGGTTAAATATTGATGGGTGATGGCTTATGCATGTTAATGGGTTGAGTGTGATATTTGGCATCGAACCACATCGATTGTTTTAATTCAAATATTATATGTCACCGTTCACTTCAGTAATCATTATTCTAGATGCTACGGATTATTGCTACACATCGATAGTTACGTAGTCTCGTGTTTTGATGCTTCAGCTACCGTCTTTCCTTCGACTATGCTAATAGTAGGGCAACATGAGTTTACACGCCTATACCTTATTCTGATTCATGCATCATGGTTACTGCTTTACTATTTCATATACATTGCGATTACTGCATTACTATTTCATATACATTGTGGTTACTGTGCTCGAGGCTGCAACACGTGCACCCGCGGTTTGGCCACCGTGAGGGGTGCACTTTTCCGGAAAAGAGGTCGTAGGACCCGTGTATACCCACGAGGTGACGTAGTGGGGCCCCTTATTAGCTGTGGGGTTGAGGCGCCGAGGTGCGAGCGGAGCGACCCGCCGGTTTAGTTGTCCGGCGCGGTCGCGGTGCTGCAGGTACGGTATGGGCCGTCGGTAGTGGACCGACGCGGCAGGGTATTACAGGATGCAGATATACAGGTTACCATTTCTTTCCCTCCCTCCTTGGGAGGGTGGTTGCCCCAGTTGCCTTCACGGTTTGTTTTACTATATTCTCATGCTTTACTACTTCTGCGTCACTGACATCCCACTTCGTGACAGGGTCCAGACGGGGAGAGAGGTAGGCGGTGGTGAGGACGGGACAGGAGCAGCTGGGTCGCTGGGGACCCTGGACTGTGTTCATTCTTTTACTCTCGCTTTTCATTACTTTGTAGTTATGTGAGTGGTTCGCGATACCCTCGTGGGGTCGGCATGGATGTCGGTACGGGCTACATTTAGTGCCCCTGGTGGAATATTTTCCCTTTTATTTCTATTGGCCATTTAAAAATCAAAAAAAAAAGCAGAAGCCAAAGAAAAGATTGCGAAAACCGTTTTTAAAAATCTAAGTGTCGTGTGGGCACTGGTTTCAAAACCCTGTGGATTTATGGATTGCGACAGAGATTTCAAAACTTGGTGTCGGGTGGGCACCGCTTTCAAACCTTGTGGATTTATGCTAATTTCGAAACTAGCTTTCAAAACGTAAGCGCCGGGTAGGCGCTCTTCCAAAAAAACTGTGGATTTATCCTTTCCAAATTGACCGGCCATATGTTCTTCTGATATTAGTTTAGAATGCTGGTTAACTGTTGTGATTGAATGGCTGTGTATGTTGGAACATGTACTGAACGCTACGCCGTGCACGTACAGGGGAGACTCTGTCCGTTTGCAGAGTGATCCTGTATGTGTGGCGGGTCTGGGCACGTGCCGGGGAAGAGGGATTCTCTTTTAAACAAAAGAAAAATTTTACACGTCAAATATTCGACTTTTATGAATCGTTTCCTCTAAAACAAATCCCCGGGGCGTGACAGGGTAGTTGTTCAACCCAACTCATTTGGATGAAAAGTGTGTTACGGCATTTTGGTGTTGGCATATTTCGTGAGTCAAGTCAATGAGTTGAGTCGGAGTCTTAAAGGGATCAAATTGTCAATCAGCAATCAAAGACTTAGAGAAGATTCAACAAGAGCTCAAGTTGACACTCAGTGTCTTGAGTCTTGAAGATTGAAGTTGAAGAATTGTGGATCAGTTACATCAATCTCAAGAAGAAAGTATTCAAGAGGATCAGGTATGTTTAACTAAATAATTGTGGTGATCCGAATACTTTCTTATAGTGTAGAAACACTTGGATGATCTTTTAATTGCATAAAAATCAAAAACTGGACATGGGACATGTTCAGGATCCGGATCAGACCTTGCAATCCGGATCCCGAAGGGTACTTGTTCATTGGCAATTTCAATCCGGATCCTAGGCCATTCCGATCCGGATCCCGAACATGGGACTTTGCTGAATTGCATGAACGATCCGGATCGGACTTTGCAATCCGGATCCCGAACCCTTGGTTTTCTGGAATCGTCAATCTCGTTACGACGATCCGGATCGCAGTAAATCCGATCCGGATCACCGTCCTGAAAATTTCCAGATAAGGTATGTTTTTTATTCTTATCTCTTTCCAAAGGTTTCTAAACTATAAATAGACCTTTAGGGTTTCTCTAAAACGTGGGAGCTACGGCCGATCATTTTATAAAACTCTTGAGAGCAACCCTAGAGGCTAGGTTTTTATCGATCTTCTTTTTGAGCCTCCTTTAGGTCAATTCGACGGTTCTTTCAAGAACATATCTTTTGTCGAATTGATCTAATCTTTGCTTAGAGATTTCTTCTACGGTTCCTCAATGAGAATCTAAGCAAAGGATCACCATCGAAGTCAATATTCTTATCGACTGAGTTTGCGTCGTGGATTCGACGTGGCATCGTGGATTCGGTGTGCTAAAGGCGTTTCGTGGATTCGAAACGTGTGCTCGTGGATTCGAGTGGCGTTCGTGGATTCGAACGTGTGCAGTGGACGTGCAAAATCGGTGGAGCGCGAGGTCCAAGAAATTGAAGGAGGGGTTAAATCCGTGGAGACGGTAATCACCTTGTTATTCTTCTTTTCTTAGGGATTGTTATTACGTGGATATCCAACCGGTCAGCGCAAGGTCCGAAGAAATTGAATGAGGGGTTAAATCCGTGGAGACGGTAATCACCTTGTTATTCTTCTTTTCTTAGGGATTGTTATTGCGTGGACATCCAACCGGTCAGCGCAAGGTCCGAAGAAGCTGAAGGAGGGGTTGAGTCCGTGGAGTCGGTAATCACCTTGTTATTCTTCTATTCTTAGTGGATTGTTATTGCGTGTTGGTCCCGTGGTTTTTCTCCTGGATTGGAGTTTCCACGTATATCTCGGTGTGCTGTTTTTATTTTCCGCATTGGTTTTATTTTGCACTGAGATTGAGTTTTTAAGTATTACACCTATTCACCCCCCTCTAGTTGTTTGATAGTACCTATTTAGATCCTTGTGGATCCTTTAAAAACCTACAATTGGTATCGGAGCGGGTTTTAGGTTTATCTATCATGTTGGGTGAAAGTGGTAATATTTATAGACCTCCTCTTTTTGATGGGACTAATTATGCTTATTGGAAAGTGCGGATGAGAGCTTTTCTCATCGCAATTAATGAGCGGGTATGGCAATCCGTGGAATACGGTTGGGTGCATCCTGTTGAGGAAGTAGAAAATTCTACTACCCCAAAACCTCGCTCTAGATGGTCCAAAGAGGAATTTGAAAGATGTTCTTACAATGGGAAAGGTATGAACGCTTTATTTAATTCTCTTTCCTCGACTGAGTTCACACGAATTTCCGCATGTGAAACCGCGAAGGAAATTTGGGATATTCTCAAAATTACACATGAGGGTACTAATCTTGTAAAAATTCAAAAGCTCCAGATGCTTACAAGTCAATTTGACTCTATTCATATGGAAGAGCATGAATTGTTTACAGATTATTACACTAGACTTCAAGATGTAATTAATACATGTGCTAATTTAGGAGAAAAGATCCCGGAGTCGAAAATTGTAAGAAAGATTCTTCGGACTCTTCCGGAACGGTTTAGGGCAAAGGTTACCGCCATTGAAACCGTTAGTCATCCGGATGTGATGAGTGTAGAGGAATTAGTAGGTGCTCTGCAAACTTATGAAATGACTTTTCCTACTAATCAAGTTTCTTCCAAGTCTTCTTCTAAGCTTACAGGTATTGCATTCAAATCCACAAAGGAAGAAGATAGCGAATCAAGTTCCGACGATGAAATCTCTTTTGCTGATTTTGAAGAACAATTGGCGCGGATCACAAAGAAATTTCGTCGGAAATTTTGGAAGAATCGAACCGATGGATCTTCATCCACGAAACCATCTAAAGGATCATCGGGTTCTAAATCCTCTTACCTCAAAGGCGTTGCAAAACCTTCTAAAGAAAAAGAAAAATATGATTTCGAAGGGAAAATCCAATGCTATCGATGCAAAGGCTACGGCCATTTTTCAACGGATTGTCCTTCTCCGAAATCATATAAAAAGAAGGCTTTGCAAGCGAAAACTTGGGACGATTCTACTTCTAATGAATCGACCTCAAGTAAAGAGGAAAAAGTCGTTGCCTTACATGCCTCTCATATTCCCTCTTCTAATGTTTGTTTATCATCGTTAATCACTGACTCTATTCCTTTGATTTTGCATGAAACATCAACATCCAACGGAGAGTCATCAAGTGAGGGAGAGTCGGACGAAGAAGAACTCGTTGAGGCATATCAACAACTTCTTGCGGAATCTAAGAAGATGGCCAAGCATATCAAGAAGTTGAGGAAGCAACGACTTGAGAATCAAGACGAGAATCATGCTTTAAAGATCAAACTTCATGATCTCGAGGAGGAACGAGAGCGTTTGTTGGATAATAATAAAATCCTCCAGGAAAAGATAAATCAATCGGAAACGATCGTTAATTCCCATATTAACAAGATTGATTTTCTAGAAAAACAGTTTGAGGAGATTCATATCACCAACCAAGCTTTGACCAAGCAAGTTCATGAACTTAAATCCGACATACAAAGGCTTTCAACTGGTTCCAAGAAACTTGATTGTATGTCCGGATTAGGTCAATCAAGCAAGGTTGGTTTGGGATTTAAAAAGAACCAAACTGTGAAGGCTTCAAGTTCCACAACTAAATTGAAAGGAAGAACTTGTCACCTATGTGGACTTGAAGGACATTTGGTGAAGGATTGCCCGAAAAAGAGAAAGAAGAACTCTTCGGCAACTTCATCTACGGAGCGAACTCAACGGAATCAAAAGACACATCAAGTCAAAGGAGTTCACTCAACCCACCAAAGGTCCGAGCCACAACATCAATCATACAAGTGGATCACTACGAGGCAAAGACCTAAGGTGAATCAACAGTCAAAGCGGACAACCCCCGGCCACAACGAATCAAGACAACCCAAAATCCAGCGATTTTGGATTCGGAAAGGTGATATCTTTCCTTGTCTTAAGTTCTAAATAGCTTATGACTGTATGTAATGCTTTGATTGGTTTTCTCCTCATATTTTTCTTAATCTTTTCATTACATGTTTTTTCAATGCTCTTGGTTTTATGTTTTGTTTTAAAACAAAAGGTTTTTAATGAACAAGTGCATTGAATAAAAAAAAAGGGGGCTTTACGTTTATTCACTCCAAATTAACTTTATATGGATTATCAACTTTACTCCATAATCATAATCTTGAAGATACTTCATTATAGGAGTTTTTGATATTATAAGCATCAAATTTTAGAAATCATGTGTGATCTTTAGATGCTTAATCTATCTCGGTTGTGTGAATTCATTGTGATAAACGTGAGACAACCGATAGACTAAAATTTGGGATATAATTCTTTCACGTAAGAGATTGCATTCTTACAAGGGTATTGAAATAATTTGCAAAAGATGTGGAAAGAGTTACATCCGAAAGGAGTGTGAAAACTACCACCACATGTTGGAAAGAGCTGCCACCCCGGTCGTCCGGTCTGTGTGTGAAGCTACCACATGTTTTGATGCTTGAAAAATATTTCTTGAAATTTTTAGTTGAAGCATTTGGAGATTTATATGCAAAGTTCTTATTTTGAACAATCTCCTGGTTGGTATAAGGTGGGATAGTTGAAAGATGCTCAAAGAGCCACCCTTAGGTATTTTAGTGCTTATCTCAAATTTGAAAGGGTAAGAAATCAAATTGATTTCATTTGGAAATCTCTGTAAGTCATCTTTGTACATCCGTTACATCTTGATAGACTTTGGATCTCAAGATTATTTTTGATGACTTGTATTTGATGAATATAACATGAAAAACGGTTTATAATGTTTTACCTTTATTTTTCATGATTTTGGAGTAAATCTTTTTAATTTTGTGAAATTAATTGGATTGAATGACATCTGTGTGAATTCCCTGTTTAAAGCACTCAAATTGATTTCTTGATGGAATACAAATCGGTATTTGAAAAGATTCTAAAATCTGGATTTGTTTCAAGAAATTAATTGATTTTTGCTTTCTGGTACAGGTACGCAATCTGCATTTTTGTTATATACCAGAACTGAGCTTTTATCTCTCTTTCTCTATGAACTAATGTTGTTAGTGATTCCCTTTTGTCTAGTATGTTCACTGTTTGACAATTTGTGACAAAAAGGGGGAGAACAGAAATTAATGATCGTATCACAAAGGGGGAGAACATAAATGCTCAAGACAGGGGGAGAACATGGAGAATATGGAGAACATGTTAGAGATGCTCTTGATAGGGGGAGATAAAGAAAGGACTGAAAGAGCCGAAAAACAAAAGAACCAAAAGGACGAATCAAATATAGGATTCTAATTTCTAACGACTAACGTTTGATTTTGTTTGGAGTTTTGTTTTGCAGGAATTACATCACTTTAAGACTCCAAGTCCTAAGTCATAGAGTATGTTCTAGGACTGTTTGGTTCAAATGTAATTTTGTATTTATTGGATCTTTCACGCAAAGAAAATCAATGTTTTGGTGATAACATTGAATTTCGACTTTTTGGTTTAAGATGAGTGACTTGAGCGCTTTTATGTATTTTTGGGTTTTGTCACGAAATTGCCAAAGGGGGAGATTGTTACGGCATTTTGGTGTTGGCATATTTCGTGAGTCAAGTCAGTGAGTTGAGTCAGAGTCTTAAAGGGATCAAATTGTCAATCAGCAATCAAAGACTTAGAGAAGATTCAACAAGAGCTCAAGTTGACACTCAGTGTCTTGAGTCTTGAAGATTGAAGTTGAAGAATTGTGGATCAGTTACATCAATCTCAAGAAGAAAGTATTCAAGAGGATCAGGTATGTTTAACTAAATAATTGTGGTGATCCGTATACTTTCTTATAGTGTAGAAACACTTGGATGATCTTTTAATTGCATAAAAATCAAAAACTGGACATGGGACATGTTCAGGATCCGGATCAGACCTTGCAATCCGGATCCCGAAGGGTACTTGTTCATTGGCAATTTCAATCCGGATCCTAGGCCATTCCGATCCGGATCCCGAACATGGGACTTTGCTGAATTACATGAACGATCCGGATCGGACTTTGCAATCCGGATCCCGAACCCTTGGTTTTCTGGAATCGTCAATCTCGTTACGACGATCCGGATCGCAGTAAATCCGATCCGGATCGCCGTCCTGAAAATTTCCAAATAAGGTATGTTTTTTATTCTTATCTCTTTCCAAAGGTTTCTAAACTATAAATAGACCTTTAGGGTTTCTCAAAAACGTGGGAGCTACGGCCGATCATTTTATAAAACTCTTGAGAGCAACCCTAGAGGCTAGGTTTTTATCGATCTTCTTTTTGAGCCTCCTTTAGGTAAATTCGACGGTTCTTTCAAGAACATATCTTTTGTCGAATTGATCTAATCTTTGCTTAGAGATTTCTTCTACGGTTCCTCAATGAGAATCTAAGCAAAGGATCACCATCGAAGTCAATATTCTTATCGACTGAGTTTGCGTTGTGGATTCGACGTGGCATCGTGGATTCGGTGTGCTAAAGGCGTTTCGTGGATTCGAAACGTGTGCTCGTGGATTCGAGTGGCGTTCGTGGATTCGAACGTGTGCAGTGGATGTGCAAAATCGGTGGAGCGCGAGGTCCAAGAAATTGAAGAAGGGGTTAAATCCGTGGAGACGGTAATCACCTTGTTATTCTTCTTTTCTTAGGGATTGTTATTGCGTGGATATCCAACCGGTCAGCGCAAGGTCCGAAGAAATTGAAGGAGGGGTTAAATCCGTGGAGACGGTAATCACCTTGTTATTCTTCTTTTCTTAGGGATTGTTATTGCGTGGACATCCAACCGGTTAGCGCAAGGTCCGAAGAAGCTGAAGGAGGGGTTGAGTCCGTGGAGTCGGTAATCACCTTGTTATTCTTCTATTCTTAGTGGATTGTTATTGCGTGTTGGTCCCGTGGTTTTTCTCCTGGATTGGAGTTTCCACGTATATCTCGGTGTGCTGTTTTTATTTTCCGCATTGGTTTTTATTTTGCACTGAGATTGAGTTTTTAAGTATTACACCTATTCACCCCCCCTCTAGTTGTTTGATAGTACCTATTTAGATCCTTGTGGATCCTATAAAAACCTACAAAGTGTGTTGAGCGACTTCCGAATTTCAGCAACTTCGGTAACAATTCTTTGTGACAATACTAGTGCTATAAATATTTCCAAAAACCCTGTGTTGCACTCAAGAACAAAACACATTGAACTTAGATATCATTTTCTAAGAGAGCTAGTTGAGTCAAATATTCTTCAAATTTCCTACATTTCAACTGAAGATCAATTAGCTGACATTTTAACAAAACCTTTGGATCAAAAACGATTTATTCATTTGCGTAAGGCAATAGGAATGCTTTCCTTGAAATAACTTCTTTTTGAAACCATTGCTTAGGTTAGGTTTTGTTTTGTGTTTGTTCATTATCTATGTTTGTACATAGAACATTAATTGAGCATTAGTATTATTGACTTTAACTGCATCCTATCATTTATTTGGAAATTTATTATGCCTTGCATATCATAATAATTCATTTGATGCAATGATCATTTATGTCAATTAAGTCATCTTTAAGTGATCAAAGTTAATTTCTCTCTCAAATGATCTCTTGGTATAGTTTTTATCTTATTTGACAATTGAGTCGAGTATGAAATCGAGATCAATTTTTGGTTGAATACCTTATATATTAAATAATTGATAGCCAATTGAGGGGGAGTTCATTTAAATTGTTATGCTCAAAAGATGTGGAAAGAGTTACATCCTAATGAGGAGTGTGAAAACTACCACCACATGGAGGAAAGAGCTACCACCTCGGTCGTACGAGTACTGTGTGCAGCTACCACATGTATACCAAGCATGGTTTTTCAAGTTGTTTAGATAAAATGCTATTTGGAATACTTGACCCTGTCAAATTCCAAGGTTGGTATAAGGTGGGGATTTTATTGAAAGATGCTCATAGAGCCACTCCTTATAATAAATTGACTAGATATATTATCTAACTTATCTGGGATTTCAAACATCTATTGATCTTGGTGTTTCATTTTCTTTGCAAGATTAATGATTTGATAAAAGCATTACTCATAAGATCATGATAGATGTCATTGAACTTGTTCAACTTTAAGGGATTTAATTTTTATAAATTTCCGTTTCATTATTTGGATATTATTGATAGATGTAGCATAATCTATTTCTCTTGATATGAAATGATGATTTTTGTTTAAAGTTGACATGCAAAAGTGCTTATAATCTTTTTCTAGATTTTCTGGAATTTTTCTGAATTTTTCTGAAGAAAAAGTTGGAGCCGATCCGGACTAGGCAATCCGTTCCGGATCCCGAACGCAGAAATTTCTGCGGGTAGCCGATCCGGACTGCATTCATAGGGCGTTCCGGACCGCGGCTAGGGTTTTGGCGTTCCGGACCGCGGCTAGGGTTTTATAAGAAACAAAAGGGTTTTGATTTCTTTTTACAACAATCTTTTGTTTCTAAGTCTCCAGAGCTTCTCTCTCTAGAATTCATCCAATTTGGAGCCTTTCCAACTCGGGTTCTTCAAGTCAAAGACTCTCTCGTTCACAAGGAAATAGCAGAGATGGTGTTCACTTGGATAATCATTCTTCTGGCTGCTATGGTTCACACTAGAGCAACAAACAAGCCTAAGAGGGCTAAGAAGACCAAGAAAACTCAGGATGATTCCGAGACGGAATCTGAGACTGAATCCATTGACTAGGATGAGCTGTTGGTAGAAGCGACTGCTCCTACTGCTTCAAAGGGGAAAGCCCCTGCTGCATCCTCAAAGGCGAAGACTCCGCCAACCGCCGCAGAAAAGGTCAAAGCTCCAATGGAAGAAACTCCTTTCAAAACAAAAAGGAAGAGCGTTGCACGCAAAAGAGGGAGTGCTCGAGGGATTTCAATTGAAGAGCCACTAGCAAGCCAGCCTCCTCCACAAGACTTTATAAGCTCGGAAAGAATCAAGGACTTCGAAAAGAGGGAATGCATTGGTGAAAGACATGTCAATGTCAAAGCTCTGAAGGAGCGATCTGCACTTTTTGGCACTCTTTTTGACCATGCGGGACTTGCCCCCATTTGTCATTTCCCTGAGTCTACTGGATATTGTCTTCACTCGATGAGGATGTTTTATCAGAATGCATCAAGGTTGGTTGATTTAGAGGATGGACATCGAGAATTTCTAACAATGGTTAGGAATGTTAAGATTAAGGTCACACCTCAATTGATTGGAGAGGTGTTAGGGATGAAGGCCCGGGTTGAAGGAGCACATTACCTGAAAGGTCAAACCTTCTCCACCACCTCATGGAGAGTGGTTGTGGATGGAATTTGTGTTACGGCTTTTTGGTATTGGCATATTTCGTGAGTCAAGTCAGTGAGTTAAGTCGGAGTCTTAAAGGGATCAAATTGTCAATCAGCAATCAAAGACTTAGAGAAGACTCAACAAGAGCTCAAGTTGACACTCAGTGTCTTGAGTCTTGAAGATTGAAGTTGAAGAATTGTGGATCAGTTACATCAATCTCAAGAAGAAAGTATTCAAGAGGATCAGGTATGTTTAACTAAATAATTGTGGTGATCCGAATACTTTCTTATAGTGTAGAAACACTTGGATGAACTTTTATTTGCATAAAAATCAAAAACTGGACATGGGACATGTTCAGGATCCGGATCAGATCTTGCAATCCGGATCCCGAAGGGTACTTGTTCATTGGCAATTTCAATCCGGATCCTAGGCCATTCCGATCCGGATCCCGAACATGGGACTTTGCTGAATTGCATGAACGATCCGGATCGGACCTTGCAATCCGGATCCCGAACCCTTGGTTTTCTGGAATCGTCAATCTCGTTACGACGATCCGGATCGCAGTAAATCCGATCCGGATCGCCGTCCTGAAAATTTCCAGATAAGGTATGTTTTTGATTCTTATCTCTTTCCAAAGGTTTCTAAACTATAAATAGACACTTAGGGTTTCTCAAAAACGTGGGAGCTACGGCCGATCTTTTTATAAAACTCTTGAGAGCAACCCTAGAGGCTAGGTTTTCATCGTTCTTCTTTATAGCCTCTTTTAGGTCAATTCGATGGTTCTTTCAAGAACATATCTTTTGTCGAATTGATCTAATCTTTGCTTAGAGATTTCTTCTACGGTTCCTCAATGAGAATCTAAGCAAAGGATCACCATCGAAGTCAATATTCTTATCGACTGAGTTTGCGTCGTGGATTCGACGTGGCATCGTGGATTCGATGTGCTAAAGGCGTTTCGTGGATTCGAAACGTGTGCTCGTGGATTCGAGTGGCGTTCGTGGATTCGAACGTGTGCAGTGGGCGTGCAAAATCGGTGGAGCGCGAGGTCCAAGAAATTGAAGGAGGGGTTAAATCCGTGGAGACGGTAATCACCTTGTTATTCTTCTTTTCTTAGGGATTGTTATTGCGTGGATATCCAACCGGTCAGCGCAAGGTCCGAAGAAGCTGAAGGAGGGGTTTGAGTCCGTGGAGTCGGTAATCACCTTGTTATTCTTCTATTCTTAGTAGATTGTTATTGCGTGTTGGTCCCGTGGTTTTTCTCCTGGATTGGAGTTTCCACGTAAATCTCGGTGTGCTGTTTTTATTTTCCGTATTGGTTTTTATTTTGCACTGAGATTGAGTTTTTAAGTATTACACCTATTCACCCCCCCTCTAGGTGTTTGATAGTACCTATTTAGATCCTTGTGGATCCTATAATAACTCTACAATTGGTATCAGAGCGGGTTTTAGGTTTATCTATCATGATGGGTGAAAGTGGTAATATTTATAGACCTCCTCTTTTTGATGGGACTAATTATGCTTATTGGAAAGTGCGGATGAGAGCTTTTCTCATCGCAATTGATGAGCGAGTATGGCAATCCGTGGAATGCGGTTGGGTGCATCCTGTTGAGGAAGTAGGAAATTCTACTACCCCAAAACCTCGCTCTAGATGGTCCAAAGAGGAATTTGAAAGATCTTCTTACAATGGGAAAGGTATGAACGCTTTATTTAACTCTCTTTCCTCGACTGAATTTACAAGAATTTCCGCGTGTGAAACCGCGAAGGAAATTTGGGATATTCTCAAAATTACACATGAGGGTACTAATCTTGTAAAAATTCAAAAGCTCCAGATGCTTACAAGTCAATTTGACTCTATTCATATGGAAGAGCATGAATTGTTTACAGATTATTACACTAGACTTCAAGATGTAATTAATACATGTGCTAATCTAGGAGAAAAGATCCCGGAGTCGAAAATTGTAAGAAAGATACTTCGGACTCTTCCGGAACGGTTTAGGGCAAAGGTTACCGCCATTGAAACCGTTAGTCATCCGGATGAGATGAGTGTTGAGGAATTAGTAGGTGCTTTGCAAACTTATGAATTGACTTTTCCTACTAATCAAGTTTCTTCCAAGTCTTCTTCTAAGCTTACAGGTATTGCATTCAAATCCACAAAGAAAGAAGATAGCGAATCGAGTTCCGACGATGAAATCTCTTTTGCCGATTTTGAAGAACAATTGGCGCGGATCACAAAGAAATTTCGTCGGAAATTTTGGAAGAATCGAACCGATGGATCTTCATCCACGAAACCATCTAAAGGATCATCGGGTTCTAAATCCTCTAACCTCAAATTCCTTGCAAAACCTTCTAAGGAAAAAGATGAATTCGAAGGGGAAATCCGATGTTATAGATGCAAAGGCTACGGCCATATTTCAACGGATTGTCCTACTCCGAAATTATATAAAAAGAAGGCTTTGCAAGCGAAAACTTGGGACGATTTTACTTCTAATGAATCAACCTCAAGTAAAGAGGAAAAAATCGTTGCTTCTCATGCCTCTCATTTTCCCTCTTCTAATAATTGTTTATCATCATTAGTCACTAACTCTACTCCTTTGATTTTGTATGAAACATCAACAACCGGCGGAGAGTCATCAAGTGAGGGGGAGTCGGACGAGGAAGAACTCGTTGAGGCATATCAACAACTTCTTGCGGAATCTAAGAAGATGGCCAAACATATCAAGAAGTTGAGAAAGCAACGACTTGAAGATCAAGACGAGAATCATGCTTTAAAGATCAAACTTCATGATCTCGAGGAGGAACGAGAGCTTTTATTGGATAATAATAAAATCCTCCAAGAAAAGATAAATCAATCGGAAACGGTCGTTAATTCCCATATTAACAAGATTGATTTTCTTGAAAAGCAGTTTGAGGAAATACATGTCACCAATCAAGCATTGACCAAGCAAGTTCATCAACTTAAATCCGACATACAAAGGATTTCAACCGGTTCCAAGAAACTTGAATGTATGTCCGGATTAGGTCAAACAAGCAAGGTTGGTTTGGGATTCAAAAAGAACCAAACTGTGAATGCTTCAAGTTCCACAATGAAATTGAAAGGAAGAACTTGTCACCTATGTGGACTTGAAGGACATTTGGTGAAGAATTGCCCGAAAAAGAGAAAGAAGAGTCCTTCGGCAACTTCATCTACGGAGCGAACTCAACGGAATCAAAAGACACATCAAGTCAAAGGAGTTCACTCAACCCACCAAAGGTCCGAGCCACAACATCAATCATTCAAGTGGATCACTGCGAGGCAAAGACCTAAGGTGGATCAACAGTCAAAGCGGACAACCCCCGGCCACAACGAATCAAGACAACCCAAAATCCAGCGATTTTGGATTCGGAAAGGTGATTTCTTTCCTTGTCTTAAGTTCTAAATAGCTTATGACTGTATGTAATGCTTTGATTAGTTTTCCTTTCATATTTTTCTTAATCTTTGCATTACATGTTTCTCAATGCTCTTCGTTTTTATACTTTGTTTTTGAACAAAAGGGTTTTTACTGAACAAGTGCATTGAATAAAAGGGCTTCACTTTTATTCACTCCAAATTAATTTTATTTGGATTATCAACTTTACTCCTTAATCATAATCTTGAAGATACTTCATTATAGGAGTTTTTGATTTTATAAGCATCAAATTTTAGAAATCATGTGTGATCTTTAGATGCTTAATCTATCTCGGTTGTGTGAATTCATTGTGATAAACGTGAGACAACCGATAGACTAAAATTTGGGATTTAATTATTTCACGTAAGAGATTGCATTCTTTCAAGGGTATTGAAATGATTTGCAAAAGATGTGGAAAGAGTTACATCCGAAAGGAGTGTGAAAACTACCACCACATGTAGGAAAGAGCTGCCACCCCGGTCGTCCGGTTTGTGTGTGAAGCTACCACATGTTATGGATGCTTGATAGTATTTTATGAGAAAAATCTTTAGTTGAAGCATTTGGAGATTTATATGCAAAACTCTTATATTTTGATCAATCTCCTGGTTGGTATAAGGTGGGATAGTTGAAAGATGCTCAAAGAGCCACCCTTAGGAATTTTAGTGATTATCTCAATTTGAAAGGGTAGAATTCAAGATTGATGTCGTTTGGAAATCTCCGTATGTCATCTTTGTAAATCCGTTACATCTTGATAGACTTTGGATCTCAAGATTATTTTTGATGACTTGTGTTTGATGAATATAACATGAAAAACGGTTTATAATGTTTTACCTTTATTTTTCATGATTTTGGAGTAAATCTTTTTAATTTTGTGAAATTAATTGGATTGAATGACATCTGTGTGAATTCACTGTTTAAAGCACTTAAATTGATTTCTTGATGGAATACAAATCGGTATTTGAAAAGATTCTAAAATCTGGATTTGTTTCAAGAAATTATTTAATTTTTGCTTTCTGGTACCGGTACGCAATCTGCATTTTTGTTATATATACCAGAACTGAGCTTTTATCTCTCTTTCTCCATGAACTAATTTTGTTAGTAATTTCCTTTTGTCTAGTATGTTCACTGTTTGACAATTTGTGACAAAAAGGGGGAGAAGAGAAATGACGGAGATGAGATCCATCAAGAGAGGACAAACGAAACGAAAATTGAAAAATGGGGGAGAACGGAAAATGATGATCGTACCACAAAGGGGGAGAACATAGATGCTCAAGAACATGGAGAACATGTTAGAGATGCTCAAGATAGGGGGAGACAAAGAAAGGTTGAAAGAGCTGGGAAAAACAAAAGAACCAAAAGGATGAATCAAATGTAGGATTTTAATTTCTAACGACTGACGTTTGATTTTGTTTGAGTTTTGTTTTGCAGAAATTACATCACTTTAAGACTCCAAGTCCTAAGTCATAGAGTATGTTCTAGGACTGTTTGGTTCAAATGTAATTTTGTATTTATTGGATCTTTCACGCAAAGAAATCAATGTTTTGGTGATAACATTGAATTTCGATTTTTGGTTTAAGATAAGTGACTTGAGCGCTTTTATGTATTTTTGGGTTTTGTCACGAAATTGCCAAAGGGGGAGATTGTTACGGCTTTTTGGTATTGGCATATTTCGTGAGTCAAGTCAGTGAGTTAAGTCGGAGTCTTAAAGGGATCAAATTGTCAATCAGCAATCAAAGACTTAGAGAAGACTCAACAAGAGCTCAAGTTGACACTCAGTGTCTTGAGTCTTGAAGATTGAAGTTGAAGAATTGTGGATCAGTTACATCAATCTCAAGAAGAAAGTATCAAGAGGATCAGGTATGTTTAACTAAATAATTGTGGTGATCCGAATACTTTCTTATAGTGTAGAAACACTTGGATGAACTTTTATTTGCATAAAAATCAAAACTGGACATGGGACATGTTCAGGATCCGGATCAGATCTTGCAATCCGGATCCCGAAGGGTACTTGTTCATTGGCAATTTCAATCCGGATCCTAGGCCATTCCGATCCGGATCCCGAACATGGGACTTTGCTGAATTGCATGAACGATCCGGATCGGACCTTGCAATCCGGATCCCGAACCCTTGGTTTTCTGGAATCGTCAATCTCGTTACGACGATCCGGATCGCAGTAAATCCGATCCGGATCGCCGTCCTGAAAATTTCCAGATAAGGTATGTTTTTGATTCTTATCTCTTTCCAAAGGTTTCTAACTATAAATAGACACTTAGGGTTTCTCAAAAACGTGGGAGCTACGGCCGATCTTTTTATAAAACTCTTGAGAGCAACCCTAGAGGCTAGGTTTCATCGTTCTTCTTTATAGCCTCTTTTAGGTCAATTCGATGGTTCTTTCAAGAACATATCTTTTGTCGAATTGATCTAATCTTTGCTTAGAGATTTCTTTACG
>CM055072.1:28702714-28868263 GCA_029204045.2 Tillandsia leiboldiana
TTTGCTTTTGGTCCGGTACGCAATCCTGCATTTTTGTTATATATACCAGAACTGAGCTTTTATCCTCTTTCTCCATGAACTAATTTTGTTAGTAATTTCCTTTTGTCTAGTATGTTCACTGTTTGACAATTGTGTGCCAAAAGGGGAGAAGAGAAATGACGGAGATGAGATCATCAGAGAGGACAAACGAAACGAAAATTGAAAAATGGGGGAGAACGGAAAATGATGATCGTACCACAAAGGGGGAGAACATAGATGCTCAAGAACATGGAGAACATGTTTAGAGTGCTCAAGATAGGGGGGAGACAAAGAAAGGTTGAAAGAGCTGGGAAAAACAAAAGAACCAAAGGATGAATCAAATGTAGGATTTTAAATTTCTAACGACTGACGTTTGATTTTGTTTGGAGTTTGTTTTGCAGAAATTACATCACTTTAAGACTCCAAGTCCTAAGTCATAGAGTATGTTCTAGGACTGTTTGGTTTCAAATGTAATTTTGTATTTATTGATCTTTCACGCAAAGAAAATCAATGTTTTGGTGATAACATTGAATTTCGATTTTTGGTTTAAGATAAGTGACTTGAGCGCTTTTATGTATTTTTGGGTTTTGTCACGAAATTGCCAAAGGGGGAGATTGTTACGGCTTTTTGGTATTGGCATATTTCGTGAGTCAAGTCAGTGAGTTAAGTCGGAGTCTTAAAGGGATCAAATTGTCAATCAGCAATCAAAGACTTAGAGAAGACTCAACAAGAGCTCAAGTTGACACTCAGTGTCTTGAGTCTTGAAGATTGAAGTTGAAGAATTGTGGATCAGTTACATCAATCTCAAGAAGAAAGTATTCAGAGGATCAGGTATGTTTAACTAAATAATTGTGGTGATCCGAATACTTTCTTATAGTGTAGAAACACTTGGATGAACTTTTATTTGCATAAAAATCAAAAACTGGACATGGGACATGTTCAGGATCCGGATCAGATCTTGCAATCCGGATCCCGAAGGGTACTTGTTCATTGGCAATTTCAATCCGGATCCTAGGCCATTCCGATCCGGATCCCGAACATGGGACTTTGCTGAATTGCATGAACGATCCGGATCGGACCTTGCAATCCGGATCCCGAACCCTTGGTTTTCTGGAATCGTCAATCTCGTTACGACGATCCGGATCGCAGTAAATCCGATCCGGATCGCCGTCCTGAAAATTTCCAGATAAGGTATGTTTTTGATTCTTATCTCTTTCCAAAGGTTTCTAAACTATAAATAGACACTTAGGGTTTCTCAAAAACGTGGGAGCTACGGCCGATCTTTTTATAAAACTCTTGAGAGCAACCCTAGAGGCTAGGTTTTCATCGTTCTTCTTTATAGCCTCTTTTAGGTCAATTCGATGGTTCTTTCAAGAACATATCTTTTGTCGAATTGATCTAATCTTTGCTTAGAGATTTCTTCTACGGTTCCTCAATGAGAATCTAAGCAAAGGATCACCATCGAAGTCAATATTCTTATCGACTGAGTTTGCGTCGTGGATTCGACGTGGCATCGTGGATTCGATGTGCTAAAGGCGTTTCGTGGATTCGAAACGTGTGCTCGTGGATTCGAGTGGCGTTCGTGGATTCGAACGTGTGCAGTGGGCGTGCAAAATCGGTGGAGCGCGAGGTCCAAGAAATTGAAGGAGGGGTTAAATCCGTGGAGACGGTAATCACCTTGTTATTCTTCTTTTCTTAGGGATTGTTATTGCGTGGATATCCACCGGTCAGCGCAAGGTCCGAAGAAGCTGAAGGAGGGGTTTGAGTCCGTGGAGTCGGTAATCACCTTGTTATTCTTCTATTCTTAGTGGATTGTTATTGCATGTTGGTCCCGTGGTTTTTCTCCTGGATTGGAGTTTCCACGTAAATCTCGGTGTGCTGTTTTTATTTTCCGCATTGGTTTTTATTTTGCACTGAGATTGAGTTTTTAAGTATTACACCTATTCACCCCCCCCTCTAGGTGTTTGATAGTACCTATTTAGATCCTTGTGGATCCTATAATAACTCTACAATTGGTATCAGAGCGGGTTTTAGGTTTATCTATCATGATGGGTGAAAGTGGTAATATTTATAGACCTCCTCTTTTTGATGGGACTAATTATGCTTATTGGAAAGTGCGGATGAGAGCTTTTCTCATCGCAATTGATGAGCGAGTATGGCAATCCGTGGAATGCGGTTGGGTGCATCCTGTTGAGGAAGTAGGAAATTCTACTACCCCAAAACCTCGCTCTAGATGGTCCAAAGAGGAATTTGAAAGATCTTCTTACAATGGGAAAGGTATGAACGCTTTATTTAACTCTCTTTCCTCGACTGAATTTACAAGAATTTCCGCGTGTGAAACCGCGAAGGAAATTTGGGATATTCTCAAAATTACACATGAGGGTACTAATCTTGTAAAAATTCAAAAGCTCCAGATGCTTACAAGTCAATTTGACTCTATTCATATGGAAGAGCATGAATTGTTTACAAATTATTACACTAGACTTCAAGATGTAATTAATACATGTGCTAATCTAGGAGAAAAGATCCCGGAGTCGAAAATTGTAAGAAAGATACTTCGGACTCTTCCGGAACGGTTTAGGGCAAAGGTTACCGCCATTGAAACCGTTAGTCATCCGGATGAGATGAGTGTTGAGGAATTAGTAGGTGCTTTGCAAACTTATGAATTGACTTTTCCTACTAATCAAGTTTCTTCCAAGTCTTCTTCTAAGCTTACAGGTATTGCATTCAAATCCACAAAGAAAGAAGATAGCGAATCGAGTTCCGACGATGAAATCTCTTTTGCCGATTTTGAAGAACAATTGGCGCGGATCACAAAGAAATTTCGTCGGAAATTTTGGAAGAATCGAACCGATGGATCTTCATCCACGAAACCATCTAAAGGATCATCGGGTTCTAAATCCTCTAACCTCAAATTCCTTGCAAAACCTTCTAAGGAAAAAGATGAATTCGAAGGGGAAATCCGATGTTATAGATGCAAAGGCTACGGCCATATTTCAACGGATTGTCCTACTCCGAAATTATATAAAAAGAAGGCTTTGCAAGCGAAAACTTGGGACGATTTTACTTCTAATGAATCAACCTCAAGTAAAGAGGAAAAAAGCGTTGCTTCTCATGCCTCTCATTTTCCCTCTTCTAATAATTGTTTATCATCATTAGTCACTAACTCTACTCCTTTGATTTTGTATGAAACATCAACAACCGGCGGAGAGTCATCAAGTGAGGGGGAGTCGGACGAGGAAGAACTCGTTGAGGCATATCAACAACTTCTTGCGGAATCTAAGAAGATGGCCAAACATATCAAGAAGTTGAGAAAGCAACGACTTGAAGATCAAGACGAGAATCATGCTTTAAAGATCAAACTTCATGATCTCGAGGAGGAACGAGAGCTTTTATTGGATAATAATAAAATCCTCCAAGAAAAGATAAATCAATCGGAAACGGTCGTTAATTCCCATATTAACAAGATTGATTTTCTTGAAAAGCAGTTTGAGGAAATACATGTCACCAATCAAGCATTGACCAAGCAAGTTCATCAACTTAAATCCGACATACAAAGGATTTCAACCGGTTCCAAGAAACTTGAATGTATGTCCGGATTAGGTCAAACAAGCAAGGTTGGTTTGGGATTCAAAAAGAACCAAACTGTGAATGCTTCAAGTTCCACAATGAAATTGAAAGGAAGAACTTGTCACCTATGTGGACTTGAAGGACATTTGGTGAAGAATTGCCCGAAAAAGAGAAAGAAGAGTCCTTCGGCAACTTCATCTACGGAGCGAACTCAACGGAATCAAAAGACACATCAAGTCAAAGGAGTTCACTCAACCCACCAAAGGTCCGAGCCACAACATCAATCATTCAAGTGGATCACTGCGAGGCAAAGACCTAAGGTGGATCAACAGTCAAAGCGGACAACCCCCGGCCACAACGAATCAAGACAACCCAAAATCCAGCGATTTTGGATTCGGAAAGGTGATTTCTTTCCTTGTCTTAAGTTCTAAATAGCTTATGACTGTATGTAATGCTTTGATTAGTTTTCCTTTCATATTTTTCTTAATCTTTGCATTACATGTTTCTCAATGCTCTTCGTTTTTATACTTTGTTTTTGAACAAAAGGGTTTTTACTGAACAAGTGCATTGAATAAAAAGGGCTTCACTTTTATTCACTCCAAATTAATTTTATTTGGATTATCAACTTTACTCCTTAATCATAATCTTGAAGATACTTCATTATAGGAGTTTTTGATTTTATAAGCATCAAATTTTAGAAATCATGTGTGATCTTTAGATGCTTAATCTATCTCGGTTGTGTGAATTCATTGTGATAAACGTGAGACAACCGATAGACTAAAATTTGGGATTTAATTATTTCACGTAAGAGATTGCATTCTTTCAAGGGTATTGAAATGATTTGCAAAAGATGTGGAAAGAGTTACATCCGAAAGGAGTGTGAAAACTACCACCACATGTAGGAAAGAGCTGCCACCCCGGTCGTCCGGTTTGTGTGTGAAGCTACCACATGTTATGGATGCTTGATAGTATTTTATGAGAAAATCTTTAGTTGAAGCATTTGGAGATTTATATGCAAAACTCTTATATTTTGAACAATCTCCTGGTTGGTATAAGGTGGGATAGTTGAAAGATGCTCAAAGAGCCACCCTTAGGAATTTTAGTGATTATCTCAATTTGAAAGGGTAGAATTCAAGATTGATGTCGTTTGGAAATCTCCGTATGTCATCTTTGTAAATCCGTTACATCTTGATAGACTTTGGATCTCAAGATTATTTTTGATGACTTGTGTTTGATGAATATAACATGAAAAACGGTTTATAATGTTTTACCTTTATTTTTCATGATTTTGGAGTAAATCTTTTTAATTTTGTGAAATTAATTGGATTGAATGACATCTGTGTGAATTCACTGTTTAAAGCACTTAAATTGATTTCTTGATGGAATACAAATCGGTATTTGAAAAGATTCTAAAATCTGGATTTGTTTCAAGAAATTATTTAATTTTTGCTTTCTGGTACCGGTACGCAATCTGTATTTTTGTTATATATACCAGAACTGAGCTTTTATCTCTCTTTCTCCATGAACTAATTTTGTTAGTAATTTCCTTTTGTCTAGTATGTTCACTGTTTGACAATTTGTGACAAAAAGGGGGAGAAGAGAAATGACGGAGATGAGATCATCAAGAGAGGACAAACGAAACGAAAATTGAAAAATGGGGGAGAACGGAAAATGATGATCGTACCACAAAGGGGGAGAACATAGATGCTCAAGAACATGGAGAACATGTTAGAGATGCTCAAGATAGGGGGAGACAAAGAAAGGTTGAAAGAGCTGGGAAAAACAAAAGAACCAAAAGGATGAATCAAATGTAGGATTTTAATTTCTAACGACTGACGTTTGATTTTGTTTGGAGTTTTGTTTTGCAGGAATTACATCACTTTAAGACTCCAAGTCCTAAGTCATAGAGTATGTTCTAGGACTGTTTGGTTCAAATGTAATTTTGTATTTATTGGATCTTTCACGCAAAGAAAATCAATGTTTTGGTGATAACATTGAATTTCGATTTTTGGTTTAAGATAAGTGACTTGAGCGCTTTTATGTATTTTTGGGTTTTGTCACGAAATTGCCAAAGGGGGAGATTGTTACGGCTTTTTGGTATTGGCATATTTCGTGAGTCAAGTCAGTGAGTTAAGTCGGAGTCTTAAAGGGATCAAATTGTCAATCAGCAATCAAAGACTTAGAGAAGACTCAACAAGAGCTCAAGTTGACACTCAGTGTCTTGAGTCTTGAAGATTGAAGTTGAAGAATTGTGGATCAGTTACATCAATCTCAAGAAGAAAGTATTCAAGAGGATCAGGTATGTTTAACTAAATAATTGTGGTGATCCGAATACTTTCTTATAGTGTAGAAACACTTGGATGAACTTTTATTTGCATAAAAATCAAAAACTGGACATGGGACATGTTCAGGATCCGGATCAGATCTTGCAATCCGGATCCCGAAGGGTACTTGTTCATTGGCAATTTCAATCCGGATCCTAGGCCATTCCGATCCGGATCCCGAACATGGGACTTTGCTGAATTGCATGAACGATCCGGATCGGACCTTGCAATCCGGATCCCGAACCCTTGGTTTTCTGGAATCGTCAATCTCGTTACGACGATCCGGATCGCAGTAAATCCGATCCGGATCGCCGTCCTGAAAATTTCCAGATAAGGTATGTTTTTGATTCTTATCTCTTTCCAAAGGTTTCTAAACTATAAATAGACACTTAGGGTTTCTCAAAAACGTGGGAGCTACGGTCGATCTTTTTATAAAACTCTTGAGAGCAACCCTAGAGGCTAGGTTTTCATCGTTCTTCTTTATAGCCTCTTTTAGGTCAATTCGATGGTTCTTTCAAGAACATATCTTTTGTCGAATTGATCTAATCTTTGCTTAGAGATTTCTTCTACGGTTCCTCAATGAGAATCTAAGCAAAGGATCACCATCGAAGTCAATATTCTTATCGACTGAGTTTGCGTCGTGGATTCGACGTGGCATCGTGGATTCGATGTGCTAAAGGCGTTTCGTGGATTCGAAACGTGTGCTCGTGGATTCGAGTGGCGTTCGTGGATTCGAACGTGTGCAGTGGGCGTGCAAAATCGGTGGAGCGCGAGGTCCAAGAAATTGAAGGAGGGGTTAAATCCGTGGAGACGGTAATCACCTTGTTATTCTTCTTTTCTTAGGGATTGTTATTGCGTGGATATCCAACCGGTCAGCGCAAGGTCCGAAGAAGCTGAAGGAGGGGTTTGAGTCCGTGGAGTCGGTAATCACCTTGTTATTCTTCTATTCTTAGTGGATTGTTATTGCGTGTTGGTCCCGTGGTTTTTCTCCTGGATTGGAGTTTCCACGTAAATCTCGGTGTGCTGTTTTTATTTTCCGCATTGGTTTTTATTTTGCACTGAGATTGAGTTTTTAAGTATTACACCTATTCACCCCCCCTCTAGGTGTTTGATAGTACCTATTTAGATCCTTGTGGATCTATAATAACTCTACAATTTGTCTTCCAGATACTCAGTCGACGGGGAACTCAGTCTTTTCAAAAGAACTTCGACCGGAGTATCGCTATTTGAATTTTATTGTGTGCTACAACATTCTTCCTAACATGCAAACAAAAATTCTTAGATGGGATAGGATGTTATTTCTTTATCTTCTTGGAAACCCCACAGCGGCGATGGGATCAAACCTAAACATTCCATATCTCATTTGGTCGAGGATGACGCGGTATGTGGAACATGCGCATCCCACAGAGCGACTTCCCTACCCAGTTATAATTATGCGAATTCTAAAGAAATTCAAAGTCGATATTTCATCATCGGCTTACATCCATAGCTTGGGAACAATCAACGATACAACTATCGTAAAGTCCCTCTCAACAAAACAAGATGAGCCTCCTTCACCTCCTCGCAGACGCCGACCCTCAACATCAGCAGCTACAGCTTCAGTACCACCAGCACCACCAGCACAACCTGCACCTCCTTCAACGTCAGAGGATGATGCCTCAGTTACCTCCATTTATAGAGAGCAACGACGCCTTTCCTCTGAGCAGGAACGCATGTCAAATGAATTCGTTGAAATGAAGGAAGAAATACGAGGAGTTAAAGAGAAACAGGTTTCCATGAACAAGCTGATAAAGAAAATCTTTAAAAAACTCGGTTGTACCAGTTCGGAGGATTCAGAGTAATTTTTATTTTGTTCTAATCTTTTTTTTTTGCAGGTTTTTAGTTTTAGTTCTTACATTTTTCTTTTTGAACTTTTAACTCCCTTCGTTTTGTAATTTTGGCTTAATTTAGTGACAAAAAGGGGGAGAGAGAACAAAATTTTGGCTTAATTTTGGCTTAATTTTGATTGAATGCATGCCTCGACTAACTATTCGACTAACTATTTGGGCATGTAATATAACTAACAAGTTGTTGTTGACTAACAAATTTATGACATTTGGATTTTTAATGCCTAGAAGATATGTCTATTTTGTATTATGATCTTATTACATATCTGAGTTCATAAATGTCATGATGAGTATAAACTCTATCTCTGTTTGGTTTTTGAATGCTAAATATTCTTGAGTTATCTAACGATCTCTTTTGTCAAGAATGATTTCTTTTGCAGAGAGTATAGATGTCTAAGTCTAGAGTCTGTTTTAGGAGTTTATCTCGTGTATTCATTTTTATTTGGATCTCAAATGTAAATTTTTGTTGTATGGTGATAGCAACAAAAATACCTTTTTGAATTTTCTTAAGTGGATTTTTGTTTTGTCACGAAACCGCCAAAGGAGGAGATTGTTAAGGAATTTGTTTTGGCGTATTTCGTGAAATTGTTTAAGTCTTGAAGATTGAAGATGAAGAAGCTTGGATCATATACCTCAATCTCAAGAAAGAAGAATTCAAAATGATCAGGTACGTTTAACTAAATAATTTTGGTGATCCGAATACTTCTTATAGTGTAGAAACACTTGGATGAATTTTTAATCGCATAAAAATCAAAAACTGGACATGTTATATGTTCAGGATCCGGAACAGGCAACTACAGTCCGGACCCCGAACATAGGGTAGTTCATGCGCAATCCAGTCCGGAACACACCTGGTTCTGTTCCGGACCCCGAACGTGGGTTTTGCTGAAAATGCATGAACAGTCCGGACCATGGCATTTCGTTCCGGACCCCGAACGTGTGTTTTTCTGGAAATAGTCTGTTTAGCTACGACAGTCCGGACCGCAGTATTCCAGTCCGGACCGCCGTCCTGAAAAATTCTAGATTAGGTTAGTTTTTGATTCTTATCCTCTTCCAATGGTTTCTAACCTATAAATAAACCCTACGATTCATTTTTTAGGGTAAGCCGAATAATCCGAAAAAGAGAAAAATCCATATATATAGAGAAGAAAGGAAATAACTAGATTAATTCTATGTTTCTTCATCTATATTAATTAATTTGATTCTAGGTTATCATACTCAGATTTTGAGTAGAATCAAATTAATGAATACTTAGATGGTATTTCCGATCTATCTTTAATCTAAGTATTCGGCGGATCATCACCACCCAAAAACAACGATTTTTCCCAAAATCGGCGCGTGGACTCGCGTGGCCTTGTGGATTCAAGGTGCTACCGCTCTCGTGGATTCGGAGCAAGGTACGTTCGTGGATTCGAGACGTGCTACTGGGTGAAGACCGTGGATTCGGTCAGACGTCGTGGATTCGGCGTTGGACGCAAATCGTGGATTCGAGGAGCGTTGCGGAGCGAGCGGAAAAGATCTACTAGGTGCGTATGGAAAAGGTTGAGTCGTGAGTGAGTACGTTACATCACCTTGTACGTGTTATAATTCTAGTGGATTTCACCGTGTTATCGGTCCCGTGGTTTTTTACTCCTGGTTTTGGAGTTTTTCACGTAAAAATCTTGCGTGTTATTTTTCATTTACGCATTGGGTTTTATTACGCAAAGATTTTTGAGTGTTTAACGTTTACACCTATTCACCCCGCTCTAGGTGTTTTTTTCCCTATTTAGATCCATATTAATTATAACCCGACAGCAGTTTCGACCCCGGGGCGTGACAATAGTAGTAGAGTACTTTACTTTACTTCAGTTGTTTATTATCTGCATTTTATTTCAGCAGTTATACTATCTTATGCCTCAGTTGACCTAGTGGTGTATTTCACTTCTCTCGGCGGCTTACCCACTGGGAACTATTGTCTAATAGTTCTCACCCCATTTGGGTTGTTGTTTTTCAGAGACATCCGCAGCGGGAGGGGCTCGGGATCGTGGCAAGGGGTCGTCGCATAGCTAGCTTGTCCCCGTCGCGCCACTCGAGGTGGTCACATGGCACATTTCCTTTTGTTTTTGTGGGAGAGGTGTGGGTGTATTTTTGTGATAGAGACCACCAATGTATCAAGGATAGGTTGTAATTGAGAAGACCACTTTTGTACATTGAATTTTAACTTCTTGTATGATAGTTGTTATGTAAGACCTGCTGTTCTTTTCCGGTTTTTCTCTTTCCTTTCCTACGTGTAGTGATCCGGCGGGTGCTAATTTTTTAATATTTCTGGACAGTCCGTCGGGGCTCGCGGGTATTTTTAGGCGTTAGAGCCCGCGAAACAGGAAACGGTGGTGCGATCGGATTTGAATTCCGACCCCGAGATCTCCCAAAATTTAATTTTGAAGTTTGGACCTCTTTTAGGCGCTCCGGGATCCGTATGGACGACCGACACGTTTTTCGAGGTAACTTTAGCCGCCGGTTTGTCCCGTTGATTTAGGTTTTTTTAAACCGGGGATTTTAGGGTTTCTTTTCCTTGGTTTTCTTTTCGGCGGCTAGGGTTTTTGAGGGGCGCAACCTGAGAGAGAAAAGGGAAACCGGAGAACCCAACCCTTTTTCGCTCTCGTTTCGAGACAACGGCGGGACGATCCGGACGTTAGAGACCGGGAGAGGGACGGAGGCTTTCTTGCTCGCGGGATCAATCGGGCAACGGTAGGACGATCCTCTTCTTCTTCTTCTCCCCCGGTGGATCGAAGGTGAGGCCTCCCCCGTTCTTGTTTTGTTTAGGGTTAGGTATTTTTGGGGGTTTCTTGTTGGTCGGTTCTTGATTGGGGGATCGTCGTCGCCGCCGCCGCCGCCGCAAGACTGCTGGCCGCCGCTCGGGGCTGCCCGCAGGCAGAGCCGCGCGGACTGCCTGCAGGCAGCGCACCGTGCGGCAGGGGCGCCGTGCAGGGGCACCGCGCGGCAGGGGCGCCGCGCAGGGGCTGCCCGCAGGCAGGGTCGCGCGGACTGGTGCCGCTGTCACGCCCCGGGGTTTAAACATGCGGAAGAAAAGTCACCGTTTAGCTCTCAATTTTGCATATACTTTTTTTTTGAAACCGTTCTTCCCCAGTGCGTGCCTCGACCCACCGCATATACAAATTCACTGTGCAAACGGGCAGAGTCTCCTTTGAATATGCACGGCGTCCCGACTACAATAATCATATCATCATACCTTTAACCACACTAGTTCAATCGTCGAATACATACAACCATTTTCCATAAGTAATAAAGAGGCCGACTGTTTTTGAAAGGATAAAACCGCAGGGTTTTGAAAGCGGTGTCCACACGACACCCAAGTTTTATAAAGTCATTTCGAAATCCATAAATCCACAGGGTTTTGAAAACGGTGCCCACACGACACCCAGATTTTGCAAAACTATTTCGAAATCCATAAATCCACAGGGTTTTGAAAACGGTGCCCACTCGACACCAACATTTTTCAAATCATTTTCGCAATATTTTCTTTCTTTTTCTTTTTGGTTTGAAGACGGCCAACAAGCAGATAGCAAACTAAACATTCATCCACAGAGTTTTATAAAAACCCCAACATCCAAGCCAACCCCACAAAAGTATCACACCCGCATAGCTACTAACAGATAATGAAATAAGCACAAGGAGAACTAACCACAGTCTGTAGCCTCGAAGGGCCAATAGACCTCTCATCGCGGCCTCACCGTCGCCCTAGCTCTCACCCCTGACTGAACCTGTCACGGAGTGGGGAGTCGGCGACACAAGATACAACGTATGAAAAGCATGAAGGGCTATAACTAAAGCAAACTGTAAGAAAAATCAGAGCAACCGCCCTCATCATCGTGCAATCGACAGTAAAATGCAATAAGGGCTAAAAGTAAGGCAAACCACAGTAAAACCCTCCCCCTGTACAATCCAAACCCGGGCACCTGCCCCGGCAACCACACCGAGCACCTATCTCAGTAAATCGCACCGAGCACCCGCCCCGGCACGACCTCGAGCACCCTCCTCGGCACCGCTCACACCCCCCACCCATGGGGGCCCCCATTACGTCACCCACACGTGGGGTACACGGGTCAACGTACCACTTTTCCGGAAAAGCACACCCTCGCGGTGGCCAAACCGCTGGTGTGCGTGTAGCAACCTGAGCATCGACCGAGCACCAACCTCGGCCAACCAGACCGAGCACCTACCTCGGTAAACTAGACCGAGCACCTGCCTCGGCAATCACCCAGAACATGATGTATCATCGAGCACCACGACCCTCAGTCGCCATAAATAGGATGATAATAAACACATAAGCATATACGGGGGTTAGCAATATTTTAACATGTCAACCCTTTGCTCTTACCAATTACCCTCGTTTCCCGACTCAAGAACTGTCGGGAGAGGAACCCACCTTCCGACTGGTCGCACCGATCACCGTCCTCATCGCTAGTATGCCCCGAACAACCCTACTGTTGTTCGGAGAGGGCGAATTGCCCGTCCAATCTCCCACCGCGACGTTCATTAATCCGGAGGTCCACGTCGCCCCCACTACCCCTCAAAGTGATAAACATAACAATGACGCAAACATACACAAAGAGGTTCTAAGGGGTACCCACCGCGAAGCAAGTTGAACGAAACACCTGGAACGCCCCGCGCCCTTGAACGACAATCGGACCTTGGTCGGATCCGAGGAAGAAGAAGTTGGTGCACCTCCGGCGGCGCGCGGCGGTTCCAGACGTCGGGGCTCCTCGGGAAGGGTCTTCTAATGCCACGGATGTCCTCAGATGCGGTTTGGGGGAATCCCAAGCCCTTTGGTTGCCTTCTTCACAACCATACCCGAGAGCAAGCTTCTCTTGCTTCTCCGGTGAAGGGTGGTGGCGGCCGGCGGTGTAACTGCCGTGGAGGGCGCAAAGGAGTCGAGAAGGCTCCTCTGATGCGGCTGGGTGGAGAGGGTTCCGTGGTTAGGGCAACTCGGGCTTCCTCACATGTAATTAAAGGCATTTGCATAAAATGCTAAAAACTCCCTCCACAGCTGGTATTTAGAGTTGGGTCCCTTACAGGGACTTTATTTCACATATAGGTCCCTCTCCGACGAACCTCACTGGATTCCGCACATAAAATGCGGGGACATTAATGCGAATACGCCATTTTTCGCCGCTTTTCATGCTTTTCGAGGCCACCGGGTCGTCAAACTGAAAAACGGACTTCGCCACGACGTCCGGCTCGACGAAAACTATGAAGCAGCATAGTTGGTTCCCCAATTTAGTGCCCCTAAAAATATTCGATCCATTTAATACAGTAAATTCTACCGTATGGCACGCATCCCAATGCTCCAGAGCCGTCAAACAAAAATTTTGTCGGCGCCACTGCGCTCAGATCGACGACGCCATTTAAATCGACTACCTGGATCGTTAGATTCGGACCCCAGACAGTCGATCGGGCGACGTTGGCCAACGCGGGAATTAAATCAGGGGGGGTTACTATTCATTCACTATTCACTTAAGTCGCGGGTCCCACTAGTTTCCTTGCTAAGTTCAGGACGATCCGACCGTCGGATCGACAAACGGTCTATACCATTTTCACTCGATTCGGTGAGACGGTCGCACTGGAGACCTCAGATTTCCGAGATCAGACTCGGATCGGAAAGGCAGAATTTGTGCTTCGAAAACTATGCCATCCGCACACCGGTATACACACCACTAAGGTTAAATTTTGTTTCCTCGCACACATTCACACCTGAAAACACTCTTTAAACCAACTCAAATTTCCCGAGTATTACATCACTCACACCTTAAAAGAAGTTTCGTCCTCGAAACTTAAACACCCCAAGACTCCAATAAGTGGGGAAAGGGCCCAAGCATGCCCGACTTGCGCTCCCAAATGGCTTCTCGCCCCCACTCGTGATGCCCAAACTCACACCTTTTGAGTTTGGCCTACACTCTCTGGTCCCTGCAAGTCTGCAAGATCACTCCTAAACGCTCCTCGCCCATACGCGAGTTGATCCAAGAAGGGTCTGAACCTTCCGTTCATCATACCAAAGGGGAAAACCACACTAATACCCTCACAAAGCTCCAGGATGTGCCAACAAAGCAAGCCGGGTCACTGCCTACAAATAGTCCTCCTTTGAGAACAACGAATCCACCCGCCACCAACACGGGCAACTTCCACCCGTCACCAACACGGGCCACTTCCACCCGTCACCAACACGGGCCACTTCCACCCGTTACCAACACGGGCCACAAGCTCGGGGCATAACCACCATCCCTGATTGTCCTCTCCGACTGTCCGTGCTACCGAGGCGACGGTCAAAACTAAAACTAGGTTTCAGCTCTAAGACCTACCACAAGGTCTACCCCACAGAACAAGCTGCATGTAGGGCATCCTAGCCGAAAGTGACCAATGCCAGAGCGCCATGTAGTCGACAACCCCCGCTGACCTACACTGCTTCTCAATCAATAGCCTCGCAACCCAAAATCCTCAAGACTATGCCTTGGTCATGGGAAGTTGGCGACAAAAACCAAGAAATACGGTCCTACTTCCGTCTTGGCACCGAAGGGGTGCGACACTCTGATTAACTCCTACCGCTCGGTCCCAATCCGTTGCCCCTCCAAGCACCGTGCATTGAACCGAGCCGCATACCCCCAGACCAAACGGTCACACTCCCAACTAGGAGAATTCTAAGCTCTAGGTCCGCTCAACAATGACCTCCAGGTACAGTAGACTATCCATCCGAAGCCTAAAGGGTCGGAAGAAGACATACAGCAAAAACAGCGAGAAGAACCTTGTCAAAAGTTGCTTAGGTTCACTAAGCGCACTCGAGGGATCACACGCCGACCCACCAGTAGGACAACCTAACCGACCCTATTGTGCAAAACACAGGAACCCAACCCAGAGCTACACCACCACAACCTTCTCGAAAGAGCTAACTGGCACCATCCGGTGTCAAAAAGCTAAACCCCCTAATAAGAAGTCGCCACTTACGCACACTTGTGCGAAGCGAGACACGGCCTCTCTAACCGAAATCGAGCCCAAACGAACGATATTTACTAGCCCCGGTGGTCTCCTTTTTAACCCAAAGGAGCACCCCAAAATCCCACCACGACGATTTCTACCACCATCGCAGTGACCACAGTAAAAAGCCGAACTATGGGTAACAACCGTAGGGGAAGAATCCTCATTCCCACCCATACCTTGTCCAAGATGCAAAAGAATCGACCGACTATCTGCAGTAACCTAAAACCAGCAGACCTAGAAGGTACAAATTTAGATAAGAGGCTACCCAATTACTCACAACCGACAAAACGGCCGACACACTAACAAACACCGGCGGATTACACTACCACCAGTCACCGTTACTAACGACGACCAGAACGTCGGCAGAGGAAGGGGTTCGGAAAAACAAAAGCCAGCGTAACGATCTGCTGTGTTAACAACCGCACCAAGTGCATGAACATCGTCAGCAGGCTCACCGTGTCCTGTGCTGGTTGCTTAATCCATTGACTCCCAGCAACCATCAGGACCCCGGTGGCAGTCGGCCTCGACCCCAGCCTCTAAAACAACATGACTACCTAAGCACATCAACCGAACTAAGCCGAGAAGCAAAACTCAGCAGTCCCGCACTCTCGCATCTCTACACACCTATACCCTGATCATTTCATTAGCTAGTAGCCAGTGGTAATGTACTTCTGTGGATGTTAAACAGCGACTACTATGGTTAAAGTTGTTTTTCTCTGATACCATTTTAATCTGTCATGCCCCGGGGTTTAAACATGCGGAAGAAAAGTCACCGTTTAGCTCTCAATTTTGCATATACTTTTTTTTTGAAACCGTTCTTCCCCAGTGCATGCCCAGACCCGCCGCATATACAAATTCACTCTGCAAACGGGCAGAGTCTCCTTTGTATATGCATGGTGTCCCGACTACAATAATCATATCATCATACCTTTAACCACACTAGTTCAATCGTCGAATACATACAACCATTTTCCATAAGTAATAAAGAGGCCGACTATTTTTGAAAGGATAAAACCGCAGGGTTTTGAAAGCGGTGTCCACACGACACCCAAGTTTTATAAAGTCATTTCGAAATCCATAAATCAACAGGATTTTGAAAACGGTGCCCACACGACACCCAGGTTTTGCAAAACTATTTCGAAATCCATAAATCCACAGGGTTTTGAAAACGGTGCCCACTCGACACCAACATTTTTCAAATCATTTTCGCAATATTTTCTTTCTTTTTCTTTTTGGTTTGAAGACGGCCAACAAGCAGATAGCAAACTAAACATTCATCCGCAGAGTTTTATAAAAACCCCAACATCCGAGTCAACCCCACAAAAGTATCACACCCGCATAGCTACTAACAGATAATGAAATAAGCACAAGGAGAACTAACCACAGTCTGTAGCCTCGAAGGGCCAATAGACCTCTCATCGCGGCCTCACCGTCGCCCTAGCTCTCACCCCTGACTGAACCTGTCACAGAGTGGGGAGTCGGCGACACAAGATACAACGTATGAAAAGCATGAAGGGCTATAACTAAAGCAAACTGTAAGAAAAATCAGAGCAACCGCCCTCATCATCGTGCAATCGACAGTAAAATGCAATAAGGGCTAAAAGTAAGGCAAACCACAGTAAAACCCTCCCCCTGTACAATCCAAACCCGGGCACCTGCACCGGCAACCACACCGAGCACCTATCTCAGTAAATCGCACCGAGCACCCGCCCCGGCACGACCTCGAGCACCCTCCTCGGCACCGCTCACACCCCCCACCCATGGGGGCCCCCATTACGTCACCCACACGTGGGGTACACGGGTCAACGTACCACTTTTCCGGAAAAGCACACCCTCGTGGTGGCCAAACCGCTGGTGTGCGTGTAGCAACCTCGAGCATCGACCGAGCACCAACCTCGGCCAACCAGACCGAGCACCTACCTCGGTAAACTAGACCGAGCACCTGCCTCGGCAATCACCCAGAACATGATGTATCATCGAGCTCCACGACCCTCAGTCGCCATAAATAGGATGATAATAAACACATAAGCATATACGGGGGTTAGCAATATTTTAACATGCCAACCCTTTGCTCTTACCAATTACCCTCGTTTCCCGACTCAAGAACCGTCGGGAGAGGAACCCACCTTCCGACTGGTCGCACCGATCACCGTCCTCATTGCTAGTATGCCCTGAACAACCCTACTGTTGTTCGGAGAGGGCGAATTGCCCGTCCAATCTCCCACCGCGACGTTCATTAATCCGGAGGTCCACGTCACCCCCACTACCCCTCAAAGTGATAGACATAACAATAACGCAAACATACACAAAGAGGTTCTAAGGGGTACCCACCTCGAAGCAAGTCGAACGAAACACCTGGAACGCCCTGCGCCCTTGAACGACAATCGGACCTTGGTCAGATCCGACGAAGAAGAAGTTGGTGCACCTCCGGCGGCGCGCGGCGGTTCCAGACGTCGGGGCTCCTCGGGAAGGGTCTTCTAATGTCACGGATGTCCTCAGATGCGGTTTGGGGGAATCCCAAGCCCTTTGGTTGCCTTCTTCACAACCATACCCGAGAGCAAGCTTCTCTTGCTTCTCCGGTGAAGGGTGGTGGCGGCCGACGGTGTAACTGCCGTGGAGGGCGCAAAGGAGTCGAGGAGGCTCCTCTGATGCGGCTGGGTGGAGAGGGTTCCGTGGTTAGGGCAACTCGGGCTTCCTCACATATAATTAAAGGCATTTGCATAAAATGCTAAAAACTCCCTCCACAGCTGGTATTTAGAGCTGGGTCCCTTACAGGGACTTTATTTCACATATAGGTCCCTCTCCAACGAACCTCACTGGATTCCGCACATAAAATGCGGGGACATTAATGCGAATACGCCATTTTTCGCCGCTTTTCACGCTTTTCGAGGCCACCGGGTCGTCAAACTAAAAAACGAACTTCGCCACGACGTCGGGCTCGACGAAAACTATCAAGTAGCATAGTTGGTTCCCCAATTTAGTGCCCTTAAAAATATTCGATCCATTTAATACAGTAAATTCTACCGTATGGCACGCATCCCAATGCTCCAGAGCCGACAAACGAAAATTTCGTTGGCGCCACTGCGCTCAGATCGATGATGCCATTTAAATCGACTACCTGGATCGTCAGATTCGGACCCCAGACAGTCGATCGGGCAACGTTGGCCAACGCGGGAATTAAATCAGGGGGGTTACTATTCATTCACTATTCACTTAAATCGCGGGTCCCACTAGTTTCCTTGCTAAGTTCAGGACGATCCGACCATCGGATCGACAAACGGTCTATACCATTTTCACTCGATTCGATGAGACGGTCGCACTGGAGACTCAGATTTCCGAGATCAGACTCGGATCGGAAAGGCGGAATTTGTGCTTCGGAAACTATGCCATCCGCACACCGGTATACACACCACTAAGGTTAAATTTTGTTTCCTCGCACACATTCACACCTGAAAACACTCTTTAAACCAACTCAAATTTCCCGAGTATTACAGCCGCGCGGGCTGCCTGCAGGCAGCGCGCCGCGCGGCAGGGGCGCCGCGCGGGGCCGCCCGCAGGCAGGGCCGCGCGGGCTGGTGCCACGCGGGCTGCCTGCAGGCAGCGCGCCGCGCGGCAGGGGCACCGCGCGGGGCTGCCCGCAGGCAGGGCCGCGCGGGCTGGGGGGCGCCGCACGGATCCGGGCCGCGCGGGGCTGTCCGCTTGCGGCGCGCGCGCCGCACGAGTCGTCGTCGTGCGGGGAACCTCGCGCGCGGGGGTGTTTGGAACTTGTCTTTTTCTCATCCCTTGCCTGAGTCGTCGTTTGGTGTTTTGATCACCAGGTCTTAGCCTTCGCTTCTTCAAGGGACGCGGGGCGTTGTGGGCTCGGCAGACGTGCAAACGCGGACGAACCGAACGCCGGTCTCCTTTCAAGGTGGGTACTTTCTCCAGGGTCAGTTGGGAAAGGGTGTTAGTTGTAAGATGCATGTTCGGGCAAAGGTGGATTTCTAAAATATTTATTGTTTACATTGCTAACCTCGTTTACACTATTTATTCAATTATTCATCTAAATACTTGATTATGAGGCTCGAGTTACTGCACGCACACAGGCGGATTGGCCTCCGCAAGGGTGTGCTTTTCCGGAAAAGTGGTACGTTGACCCGTGTACCCCACGTGATGGTGACGCATTGGGGGCACTCGTGGGTGGAGGGTGTGAGCGGTGGTGCCGAGGCAGGTGCTCGGCAGGGGTTTCCGAGGTAGGTGCTCGGTGTGGTTGCCGGGGGAGGTGCCCGGTCTGTTTTACACAGGGTTGCATACTGTTGATTACACATTAAGGCGGGGGTTGCTCCGGTTGTCAGTGGTTTGCCCGTTTTATAGCCTTTATGCTCTTACTTTTCCCTTTATAGTCACTGACTTCCCACTTTGTGACAGGTTCGTCCAGGGGCGAGTACTAGGGCGCTGGTGAGGCCGTGAGAGCGCTGTTCTGACTTTTAGCGACATCAGACACAGTGACTTTTCTTTCCTTGTTCTTTTATTATTCATGTTAGTTAGTTGTGGATTGCGATACCCCCGTGGGATCGATGTGGATGTTGCCTCTTCTTTCATAATTGTTGAATGAATGTCGTTCCTTTTTCCTCACTTGGCCGTTTTAAACTACGAACAACAAAAACAAGGAAAACCGTTTGCGAAAACCGTTTTTAAAACGTGGGTGTCGTGTGGGTACCATTTTTAAAACCTTGTGGGATTTATGTGATTTCGAAAATGGTTTTACAAAATTAGGCATCGGGTGGGTGTCGTTCTTAAAACTCTGTGGATTTATGTGGCTTTGAAACGGATTTTTAAAACGTCGGCGTCGGGTAGGCGTCGCTTTCAAAACTCTGTGATTATTTATCCTTTTAAAATAGTCGGCCCTTTTTCTAAGTGTGAGAGTTGAAGAATGTATAATTTGCATGTTGAATGTGTCTGTGCCTCGATCTAGTGTGGTTAAAGCCTGTATGCGATGCATTATGTAGTCTGGACGCCGTGCATATACAAAGGAGACTCTGCCCGTTTGCAGAGTGAATTTGTATATGTGGCGGGTCTGTGTGCGCACTGGGGTGGAATTATTTTCAAAAAAAAATTATTATGCTGATCTGGGAGCATCGGTGGCTCTCCTTCCGCGCGTTTGAACCCCCGGGGCGTGACAAATTAAGATGGTATCAGAGCATGAACTTTAACCACAATAGTCGGGGCCCAACATCCACGGGGCGCAATACTCTAGCTACTGATTAATAAAGTGAACATTGTGTAGACAAGTAGAACGCGAGTGCTCGTGGGGGAGGGGAAATTAGTATAATCCCTTTTAGTGCTAGCGTTTGAGGTGTTACTTTAGTTTAGTCTAGAAGTAACTGGTTTTGTGCTTGTGTTCAGATAATGGCCAGAACTAGATCTACCACCGAGGATGCAGGGGCGGACGCAGCGGCGTCGGCGACCGCGGAGAACCAGCTCCTGAGGCAGCAGTTACGGGAGATGGCGGGGCAGCTGGCGACCCTTACGGATCACGTGCGCCAACTGACCCAGCAACAGCAGCAGCCGCAGCCCGCTGCGACGGTGGTAGCCGCCTAGGGCCCTCCTCCTGGGCCAACTGCGCAAGCGACGGGACCGCCGGTGATGGAGGCCGAGGCACCCGCGGTACCGCCAGCCCAACGGACGGTGCCAGAGGTAGCCCCTTCGGCAGCAGCAGCGGGATCGACGCCGGGAACCACGGCCCGGGGTACCGCAGTGGAGACCGTGGTGACGCCTTCTCCCGCCGTGGCCGCCACCGCCACGGGGGAAGGGTCTGTCCAGCCGGCCGAACGGGACCGTGTCCGAGCCAACCTTGCAGATTTTAAGAAGTACGACCCGCCGGTGTTTGAGGGGGAGACGACGGACCCCTGGGTCGTGGAAAAGTGGGTGGACACAATGGAGAAGCTGTTTGAGGACTTACTGATGGAAGAGCATGAGCGGGTTCCCTTGGCCGTCCACTTTCTCGAGGGGAACGGCCGCATGTGGTGGAAGACGGTTCGCCCTGATGCCGTGAAGGGTACCGCCCTCCCATCGTGGACCATCTTTAAGCGGGAGCTGTTCGGGGCGTTTTTCTCCAACAGCGTCAAGCGGCAACTTGAGGACGATCTGAACCACATTAAACAAGGAAACCGAACGGTCATGGAGTATCAGAGGGAGTTTGTGAGACTGGCGAACTGCGTCCCTTTCGTCATACGGGACGAGTCTCACAAGGCTCAACTGTTCGTGGACGAACTGCGTAGCGACATTTTTCAAGTGGTGGAAGCGGCGGATTTGCATACCTTCTAGAAGGTGGTCGACCGGGCCACCATTGTGGAGCGCGGCTTCGCCGTTACACGCGCTCGAGGGGATGGCCCTTCTCAGCAGGAGGACAGGAAGCGGTCTCAGCCGTTTTCCGGGGGAGGCTCTTCCAGTGGGAGTCAACCCTCCAAACGGTGGAGACCCCAGCAAAGGACCAGGAGCGCACCTTCGGGAGGACAGAGATCAGACGATAGGCCCTGTGTTATCTGTGGCGGGGCACATCGGGTAACAGAGTGCTCCAAGAGGCAGGACCACTGTTTCCGGTGTGGCAAGCAGGGGCATTTCCGCTTCAACTGCTCCATGAACCAAGGCGCAGCATCTTCAGCAGCCTCCGCACCAGCACCTCAGCACGCGGGGCGAGGGAAAGCCCCGATGACATCGGCCCCCAGACCACCAGCACCTCGACCAGCAGGGGACAGACCGCCACAATCAGGAGGCCGGGTCTACTCGATGAACCACCAGGAGGCGTACCCGTCTGAGGACGTCGTCGCAGGTATCACTCTTGTTTCTGTTTACCGTGCTAGAACCCTTTTCGATACCGGAGCAACCATCTCGTTTATGTCTTGTGATTTTGCACTGTCACATGGTTTTGAGGAGAGGCCCCTACCTAGTGTTTTGTCTGTCCAAACCGCGGGGGGACCCTTGGAGGCCCGCAACCTTGTACCTTCCTGCCCGATAAGGTTGGGGAGGCTTTCTTGCCCCTGGGACTTGGTAGTCATTCCATTGAAGGAGTACGATGTGGTACTTGGAATGGATTGGCTCACCTGGTATCAGGCGGTGATCGACTGTGAGAAGCTCCAGGTGCGGCTACAGTATCCGGAGTTTCGAGAGAACGTGTATTTGGCATGCAAGAGCATTTCCTTTTCCTCCATCATTCCAGCATCGCGAGCCAGGAAACTGATCGAGGGAGGGTGCGTGGCCTACTTGGTGTCGGTGGACTCGGCCACGAGACCCTCTGCGGCACTCTCCGACATCCCGATTGTGAGGGACTTCCCAGATGTCTTCCCTACCGAACTGCCGGGAATGCCCCCCGAACGGGAGGTTGTTTTTCCGATCGAGCTTCCACCCGGCACCCGACCGATCACGAAGGCCCCCTACAGAATGGCCTTTGCAGAACTAAAAGAACTTAAGGCGCAGCTTGAAGACCTTCTAGACAAAGGATTCATCAGACCGAGTGTGTCACCTTGGGGCGCACCGGTACTCTTCGTGCGTAAGAAGGACGGAAGTTTACGGCTGTGTATCGACTACCAGGAAATAAATAAGGTCATAGTGAAGAACAAGTACCCCTTACCCAGGATTGATGACCTCTTCGATCAGCTGAGGGGAGCAACAGTCTTCTCCAAGATTGATTTGCAGTCAGGCTACCATCAGCTCAAGGTGCAAGACGAGGATATTCCGAAGACGGCCTTCCAGACCCGGTATGGCCACTACGAGTTTACAGTAATGTCGTTCGGGCTCACCAACGCCCCAGCGGTATTTATGGATATGATGAACCGAGTCTTCAGGCCCTTCCTGGATCGGTTCGTGGTGGTCTTCATCGACGACATCCTGATTTACTCGCCCACCGACGAGGAACACGAGGAGCTTCTACGGATCGTTCTACAGACTCTCAGAGAACAGAGATTGTTTGCCAAACTCAAGAAATGCGAGTTTTGGCTTCGCGAGGTGGGGTTTCTGGGGCACATCATCTCAGCTGCGGGAATTGCGGTGGATCCCAAGAAGGTGGAGTCGGTGACCGACTGGCCCCAACCGACTACGGTAACGGAAGTCCGCAACTTCCTAGGTCTTGCAGGATATTACAGATGTTTCGTCGAGGGCTTCTCGAAGATTGCGACCCCCCTAAACCGCCTGACCCAGAAAGGAAAAAAGTTCACCTGGACGGCCCAATGCCAAGAAAGTTTTGAAGAACTCAAAAAGAGGCTAACAAGAGCACCCGTGCTTGCGCTACCGACGCCGGGAGAGGACTACGAGGTTTACTGCGATGCATCACGGACCGGATTGGGGGGTGTACTGATGCAGCAGGGGAGAGTTATTGCCTACGCCTCAAGACAGCTCAAAGAATATGAACGGAACTACCCGACGCACGATCTGGAGCTCGCCGCAGTCGTCTTCGTTCTGAAGCTTTGGAGGCACTATCTCTTTGGTGTCCACTGTAACGTGTTCTCGGACCACCAAAGCCTTAAGTACCTTTTCACCCAGAAAGAGCTGAACCTACGGCAGAGACGGTGGTTGGAGTTGCTGAAGGATTACGATCTAACTATTCAATACCATCCGGGGAAAGCAAATGTGGTAGCGGATGCCTTGAGCAGAAATGTCACGCCCCGAGTCCGCCAATTTGTACGGTTCGGGCACGCCAACAGACCCGCCAATCGGGTATGACCTTTCACTACCTGAAAGGAACGGTAATATCCATAATCATACAACAAGTATATGCGGAAGCTCAATATCAGAGTACTAAAAATCACTATAAATTTGAACTTTCATTTTATAAACAAACAGTTTAAACGATAATGAAAGCATACAAGAGTGAACCATAACTTAAATTTATTACACTTTACATTTCTGAACTTGCTAATAAAATTATTACAATTCTTTTACATCATTTCCTCACCATACAAGGTTCACTCAAGAAATATAAAAATGGGATACCTCTGCTAGACCCTCTAGGTCTCTATGCTGCTGGGCCCTTGCCCCTGTCGTATATCTCGCCGTCTGCCTCTGAACCGTCGCGATCGCTGCATCCATACCTGAACCTGTGGGGGGGGGTGCACCCAAGGGGTGTGAGAACTCCTGACAGAGTTCCCAGTGGGTTCAACCACCGAGAAAAAGTGTCCTACACCACTTGGTCCAATGGAAGCAATAATAATAGTGCTGGGAAACTAAAATCCTCGATATCAAATGCAGCTATGCAAAACAATATATCACTGTCTGTATATAATCATCGACCCAGCACTACTCTGTCTAGTCATACTAGGCTACTAAGCACCAACTTGGCCACTATGCCGCTGTACAAAGGGTTAAGCTAACCCGGCCACCTTGGCCACTCTATCTTTCTCTTTTTTTTTTCTTTACATTCTGGTGCTTTAGTTCAAGTTAACCCTCGGAAATTCTTATCCAACGGGCCCCAGCCCGGTAGTCCTGCTACCATAAGATAAGATTTCTAAGGTTGCCGATAACACCCGCAACTGTTACCCCGTCCTACGGAAGAAACGTCCCGAACGGGTCTCTACCCGGGAGAGGGGCACTGCCAACTGCTCCAACTTGGGCCGCGTTTCACTCCGTAGGTCCGCCCGTTTTATCTTTATCTTTTCTTTTGCCTTTAGCTCTTTGCTTTGCCTTTACTTGGGAAGCTGAGTGTGACGCCCCACTTCCCAGGGGGTCACCCATCCTAGAACTACTCTAGCTCTAGCACGCTTAACTCTCATGTTCCTCTTGGATCTTGCTACCATCCAAAATGCTATAGCCGGGTTAGAGATTTAGTCTTATTATATCATTTATATAGAGGACTAATCCAAATTCCGGGGGTGTCACATTCTTCCCCCCTTTAAGCCCTGACGTCCACGTCGGGCTCAAGCACACTCACAAGCACCAGGCGATGTGAGACTCGTCTCGCTAGCCTTAGCCGACCTTGTGAGGAGCTGCACTCCACTCACAACGGTCATTAGCCGGGGAGCCTCGCTCTACCCGCTATATAACCCTGGCTCAGTCGAGACTCATCTCACATTTCCGGCTGGTGAATGGCTCTGATACCAACTGTGACGCCCCACTTCCCAGGGGGTCACCCATCCTAGAACTACTCTAGCTCTAGCACGCTTAACTCTCATAACCTCTTGGATCTTGCTACCATCCAAAATGCTATAGCCGGGTTAGAGATTTAGTCCTATTATATCATTTATATATAGGACTAATCCAAATTCCGGGGGTGTCACATTCTTCCCCCCTTTAAGCCCTGACGCCCACGTCAGGCTCAAGCACACTCACAAGCACCAGGCGATGTGAGACTCGTCTCGCTAGCCTTAGCCGACCTTGTGAGGAGCTGCACTCCACTCACAACGGTCATTAGCCGGGGAGCCTCGCTCTACCCGCTATATAACCCTGGCTCAGTCGAGACTCATCTCACATTTCCGGCTGGTGAATGGCTCTGATACCAACTGTGACGCCCCACTTCCCAGGGGGTCACCCATCCTAGAACTACTCTAGCTCTAGCACGCTTAACTCTCATAACCTCTTGGATCTTGCTACCATCCAAAATGCTATAGCCGGGTTAGAGATTTAGTCCTATTATATCATTTATATATAGGACTAATCCAAATTCCGGGGGTGTCACATTCTTCCCCCCTTTAAGCCCTGACGCCCACGTCAGGCTCAAGCACACTCACAAGCACCAGGCGATGTGAGACTCGTCTCGCTAGCCTTAGCCGACCTTGTAGGGAGCTGCACTCCACCTACAACGGTCATTAGCCGGGGAGCCACACTCTACCCGCTATATAACCCTGGCTCAGCCGAGACTCATCTCACATTTCCGGCTGGTGAATGGCTCTGATACCAACTGTGACGCCCCACTTCCCAGGGGGTCACCCATCCTAGAACTACTCTAGCTCTAGCACGCTTAACTCTCATGTTCCTCTTGGATCTTGCTACCATCCAAAATGCTATAGCCGGGTTAGGGATTTAGTCCTATTATATCATTTATATAGAGGACTAATCCAAATTCCGGGGGTGTCACACTGAGTCTTGCTCACACACTTCCCCCGGGAGTGACATATGCTCAACCCTCCCGTTGGCAACTTAGCTTTAATTCTTTAATTCACTTGGGAGTGACATATGCTCAACCCTCCCAAGGGCCATTTAGGCTTTTCTTTTACAGGGTCCAAGGGTTCCAAAAGACGAATGCCTACAACCCCAATCAAACAAGAACAGGTTGTAGCATCGCCTCCCGTAGTGCTCGGCCCAATACATTTTATCTTATCCTTTTTACCTTTCATTAATCATTCACTTTCTTTAACCATTCTCTTACACTTTATGTTCAGATGAGTTTAAGGCACCTTGGCACTCATCCACCCGGGAGTGACATATGCTCAACCCTCCCGTTAGCATTCATGCCTCAATGCTTCTCTTTTACTTATCTCTTTTATTTCAAGCACTTTGCTTGTCTTGATCATTAATCACTTTTAGCTCTCTCTCGAGCTTTATTTTTTTTTATCCTAAGTTCTTTACTCTAGGATAATTTGGGTGTCTATAACACCAATTTAAGTTTGAACAACTTATTCGTTTACATTCCACTTATTTTGCCACTCGGCAATATCTTAAGTTTCCTGACCACTTTACACTTTTCTTACTGGTTCTCAATTCACAACCCTAAGCTTCAATTACCCTTAAGGCTGCACTATATCACTGCACTATGTCACTAGGACACCAGTTACTTTCAATCTTATCTAACTCAAGAGTTGATTAACCCTATTTCCATTTTCTCTTTCTTTCATGTCTCCACATTTGGTCATTTTCCATTTCCTTTATTTAACTCAGATTGAAGTTAAACTAATTAATCCCTTTACCCAGACGTCCTATGACTTTCTGGGGTTACAATATTTAATTCTTTAACTTGGGGATCAAATCCCCATATTTCCTGATTCCTCACTGAATCCTAGAGTTTTACTAACTCTATTTTTCATGTTCCATGTTTAACCTAGGGTTGCACTAACTCTATTTCATCACTAGAGTTTAACCCTACTAGTTCATCTTAGGTTCCTTTACCTAAGTTCCATATCTTGTTTAACCTAGAGTTCTCTGACTCTATGTTTAACACTCTATTGTCAACCTTAGGTTATTTTTTCTAAAATAATGCCACTCGTCGATCTAGGTATATCTCCTAGGTCATCATGCCACTCGTTAAACCTTAATCTAGATTTTCTCCTAGTCTTACTACCAACATATCCTGTTTCCTTATGTCACATGATTCCTAGGGTTATACCCTAACATGCTCACAATCATAATAGCTAATCCTTTTTCATGCATGCAGTTATTTTCATTTCATTCATCAAGTAGTAATTACTTCTACGCATGCATATTCATCATATATCTTTGGCAACCAACAGTTGCACTTTTTCCTCTGTGTTCATTTACACTTGCACATCTATTCCTCTAACTCTGGCAACCAACAGTTGCACTTTTCCATTTGAAACCATCTACACAGGCAATCATAATCATAATTACCTAACGCCTCTAACAGGCTACTATCATGCTTCGAATCGAAAAGCAAGGGAGCAAGGGGAGAGGTCACCCAATTTCGGCAGAATTCCCCACCTTGTGGTGTCCCCAATTGCTCGTAGACACTTGCAATTGGTCTCCGCGCGATTCCACTTGTCTCCTCGAGCTTGCACGCAAAACGGTGCACGTCCCTCGAGTCCGCACGCAAAACGGTGCACGTCCTACAACCCTGCACGCAAAACGATGCATGTCACTAAAACCCATACGTAAAAATGGTGTGCGCCACTTCAGCCGGCACGCAAAACGATGCGCGGCAACACGATCTGCACGCGAAACGGTGCACGTACCTCAAAACTGCACGTAAAACGATGCATGTCTGACTGTAGGGTTGCACGCAAAACGGTGCATATTTTTTTAGCCCTGCACGAAAAATGATGCACAACATTAGAATCTACACGTAAAATGGTGCGCATTGGTCCAACCCGCACGCAAAACGGAGCACGTACCCCGTATTGGCACGCAAAACGGTGCACATTCTACGATAGGATTGCACGCAAAACGATGCACATTTTTCCAGCCCTGTATGAAAAATAAGATGCAACGTTAGAGTCTGCGCGCAAAATGGTGCCCGTTAGTCCAACTTGCACGCAAAACGGAGCATACCTCGCATTGGCACGCAAAACGGTGCACATTCTTTTTTTTCAACTTTGCACGCAAAATGGTGCACATTTTTCGAGCATGCGTCCAAAACTGCGCATCTTTGTCAAATCCGCACGCAAAACGGTGCATGTCTCCCACGTACGGCACGCAAAACGAGGCGCGTCCAAAACTGTCCCGACAGTCCGCGCAGTAAAATGGTACAGTAAATCTCAGTCCCTGACACGCAAAACGGTGCGGGATCAAATTTAATGTCCAAAAAAAGAACCCTACAAATTGTGCTAAAAATACCGAAAAGAAAACGACGAACGGTCTACCTCAACGGCGTCGCGTAGTCCATCTGACTTTTTGGAGCACTTTGCGCGCTCCACAAGGTCCTCGAAGCGCTGTTCCCTCCCCACGAATCCCCCCTTTCGCTCTCCCTCGTGCTCGGGTGGAGAAGGAAAGGGAGAAGAGGAAGAAGAATGGCGGTGCGGGGGAGGAGGAAGAAGAAGAAGGGAGAGAGGGTGGGTTCACGGTGCACCGGTCCACGGTGCACCGGCCAATGAGGAGCCACCAGCCCTCGGTCCACAGCACAAGGCGGTGCACCAGGTCCAGGCAAGTGTGCGCCACACAGGCGCGTACCCCCGCGCGCCCCTGCGGGTGCGCGTCCCCGCGCCGTACGGGCCCAATAGGGGCCCGCCATGTGGCGGCCCCCTTTGACCCGCGCCCCTCCCAGCGCCAGCTGTGCCCCTCTCGATCCGCGCGCCGTCATCACCTCGAAATCCGTTTTTGTCCCGTTTTCTGTCCATTCTTCGTCCGTTTCCGTCCAAATTTGACAGGCGGCTTCGTTTCAGCTTAATTTACCACAGAAAAATTTAAATTTTTACTTAGGGCCATTTCTGGGCCACCAAAAGCCTCCCTGTATCCAAAATCGCTGGCGGACCCCGTTCTCACAATCCGAGTATCCGATCAACACGAAATTTTTACTGTGACCTTAAAACATAATTACGAAGCTCCCGTAATTTTCTCAGAATTTTTCGACACTGTTGGCGGAACCCGTTCTCACTATCGGGTATCCGATCAACGCGAAACTTTTTCTGTGGTCTTAAAACATATTTACGGGACTCCCGTAATTTTCTCGGAATTTTCCGACACTGCGAATTTTGCACTAAAAATCTGGGCCCCCTTTTTCAAATAAATTTTTAGATCTCTCCATTTTAACCCGATTTGGGCCTAACTCGCGTCCAAATGTTCCTTACTTCCCCAACTTTCATAACACTAGTATTTCATACCACCTTTATTTACATTTATTTATATACCAAAATTCCGGTTCACTACAAGAAAGGGGCAGACTGAAGGGACATCAGCGGGCATGATTACCCAGCAGGACGACTTGATCGCGGAGTTCTCGCGATTGAGATTGGAGGTGGTACCTGTAATGAACCGGAATTTTGGTATATAAATAAATGTAAATAAAATAGTATGAAATGCTATTTTATTGAATTTATAGAAGTAAAGGATGACCTGGAAACGAATTGGGCCCAAATCGGGATTAGAATGTAAGATCTTGAATCTTACATGAGAAAGTGGGCCCAGATTGTAAGTGGAAAATTCACAGTTTCAAAAAATTTCGAGAAAATTACGGGAGCTCCGTAAATGTGTTTTAAGGCCACAGTAAAAGTTTCGCGTTGATCGGACCCCCGGATAGTGAGAACGGGCTCCGCCAGCGAATTTTAATACAGTGGGACTTCTGGTGACCCAGAGGTGTTCCAAACTGAAAAAGTTACAGTACCATGAGGTAAATTAAGTTAAACTGTGGCTGCCCGTCAAATTTGAGCGAAAACGGGCGAGAAACGGGCGAAACTGGGCTTGGGCCCAAGTTTCGGGCGCCCGAAAGTGGGTTCCGGGCGCCCGGAAAGTACTGTAGCAAACCCGATTTTTGGGCTGCGGCGAACCAAGCTGCACTGTAGCAAACCCGGTTCACTGTAGCAGCCCGGTCCGGACTTCGATGCGCCCGAAAGTTACTGTAGCGCGCCCGAAAGTTACTGTTGGCACGGATCCCGAGGCAGTTGGCACGAATCCCGAGGCGGCGAGCGCGAATCCCGAGGCATGGCAGCGCACGCGGCGCACTGTGGCACGCGGCCCGAGGCGCGCGTGGTAGGTGGGGGAGCGCCACGTGGCGCTTCCTCATTGGACGCCCTGACCGAGGGAGCGGGGGCGCGTCGGGAACACGCGCGGGCCCTGACGCCGTGTCCGCGAGGGAGGCCACGTGTCGGCCTCCCATTGGACGGTCAGCGCGATGTGACGCGCTGACGGGACGAGACGCACCTACCACGGGCGATGGTGCGGTCCACGTGGCGGCCCCTAATTGGCCGCCACATTTCGTTGGTCGCGGTGCACGGGTCCAGGGACACGTGTCGTCCTCTGGTTGGTCGAGCAGTGCTGACGTGGCGCCTAGCTGGCAAGGCGTGGACCCGTGAACCTGGGCGGGACGGTTACTGTAGCCGCCCGGAAACTTTCGGGCGCCCGAAATGATGCGCCCGAAAGTCCGGATTCGGCCTATAAAGGCCCGAAATGGCTCCTTTTTCCTCCTTTTCTCCTTTTTGGCTCCACCCGAGCGTACCAGGAGGGGAACCGAGCGATTTTCGCAGGGGGTTTTCGAGGGCGCACGAGCACGCCGTGGACCCCGTGGAGCGCGCAAGGTGTTCCAAAGAGCCTAGTGGACGCGTTGGAAGACGCGACGATGTTGAGGTAGGTCCCGTATGCCATTTTGCGGTATTTTTGTCGCAGATTTGAAGTTTCCTTTTGGATTTTGGATTTGACCCCTTTGCCCACGTGCATGTTAGGGACCCAACTTTTCTATGCCATTTTACTGCGCGAGTTTCGCAGGCGTTTTGGACGCGCCTCGTTTTGCGTGCAAGCTCGTGGGAGACGTGCACCGTTTTGAGTGTGGATTCGACAAATATGCGCAGTTTTGGGTGCAAGCTTGGAAAACGTGCACCGATTTGCGTGCAAGTTGAAAAAAGAAAGTGCACCGTTTTGCGTGCCAATACGAGGTATGTGCTCCGTTTTGCGTGCAGGTTGGACTAACGGGCACCGTTTTGCGTGCAGACTCTAACGTTGCGTCTCGTTTTATGTGCAGGGTCGGAAAATGTGCACCGTTTTGCGTGCAACCCTATAGTAGAGTGTGCACCGTTTTGCGTGCCAATACGGGGTACGTGCTCCGTTTTGCGTGCGGGTTGGACCAATGCGCATCGTTTTACGTGTAGGTTCTAATGGTTTGCATTGTTTTTCGTGTAGGGCTAGAAAAAATATGCACCGTTTTGCGTGCAACCCTACAGTCAAACGTCCACCGTTTTGCGTGCAGATTCGAGGTACGTGCACCGTTTTGCGTGCAGGTCGTGTTGTCGCGCACAGTTTTGCGTACCGACCCTAATGTTGTGCATCGTTTCTCGTGCAGGGTCAGAAAAGACGTGAACCATTTTGCGTGCATCCTTAAGAGAAGCATGCTCCGTTTTGCATGCAAACCCGAGGTACGTGCACCGTTTTGCGTGCAAGTTGTGTAGTCGCGCACCATTTTGCGTGTAGGATAAAATGGCGTGCACCGTTTTGCGTTTGGAATTGTAATGATGTGCACCGTTTTGCGTGCAGGTACGGTGGACGTGCATCGTTATGCGTGTGGGCTCGAGGGATGTGCACCGTTTTGCGTGCAAGCTCGAGGAAACAAGTGGAATCGCGCGGAGACCAATTGCAAGTGTCTACAAGCAATTGGGGGCATCACAAGGTGGGGAATTCTGCCGAAATTGGGTGATCTCTCCCCTTGCTCCTTTGCTTTTCGATTCGAAGCATGATAGTAGCCTGTTAGAGGCGTTAGGTAATTATGATTAAGATTGCCTGTGTAGATGGATTCAGATGAAAAAGTGCAACTGTTGGTTGCCAGAGATTGAGGAATGGATGTGCATGTGCAAAAGTACACAGAGGAAAAGTGCAACTGTTGGTTGCTAAAGATATATGATGAATATGCATGCGTAGAGATAATTATTATTTCATGAATGAGATGAAAACAATTGCATGCATGAAAAAGATTAGCTAATTATGATTGTGATCATGTTAGGGTAACCCTAGGAATCATGTGACATAAGGAAAGGGATCATGTTGGTAGTAAGACTAGGAGAAAACCTAGTTTCAGGGTTCACTGAGTGACATCAAAACTTAGGAGCTTATTCTAGGTTGGACGAGTGGCATTGTCTTAGGTGATAACCTAAGGACACTGGATAGAGTGATCAACATAGAGTCAATGACTCTAGGATGAGTATGACATGGAACTTAGGTAAAAGGAACCTAAGGTGAACTAGTGATCAACATAGAGTCAAGGACTCTAGGATGAGTATGACATGGAACTTAGGTAAAAGGGAACCTAAGATGAACCAGTGATCAACATAGAGTCAAAGAACTCTAGGATGAGTATGACATTGAACTTAGGTAAAGAAAACCTAAGGTGATCTAGAGGAGTTTAAACTCACAGACAGGAAATTAGAGTCAGTGTAACTCTAAGATGTAAGCGGAACAGGAAATTAGAGTCAGTGTAACTCTAAGATGTAAGTGGAACTGGAAATTAGAGTCAGTGCAACTCTAAGTTGAAAGTGGAACAGAAAAATAGAGTTAAGTTAACTCTAGGATTCAATGAGGAATCAGGAAAGGGGGATGAGATCCCAAGGTTAAAGAATTAACAAATATAACCCTAGCAAGTCATAGGGTGTCTGGGCAAAAAGGGACAATAACTTTAACTTCAAATTGAGTTAAATAAATATAAGAGAAATGTTTAAGAGTCCAGGAGACTCTAGTACCCGTGTGGCAAGACCTAGGGTAAAAGAGGAATTAGTGAAAAGAAATGGAGCTCAAGGTAGAGCAAATGTGATTAATAAGCAAGACAAGCAAATTGCTCAAGATAGAGCTAAAAGTGATTAATAAGCAAGACAAGCAAATTGCTTAAGACAAAGAGAACAGAAAGAGAAATGGTATGAGTCCAAGTGACTCCTAGTTATCCTTATGGCGAGACCTAGGATAACAGATAAATTGTTGTAAAAAAAGGCAAAGTTTAAAAGCAAGCTAAAAGTGGCCAAAAAGCATAAAGAGAATATAAAAGGCGCCTTCGAATTTGAGACTCGTCAAGTGGAGCAGGACTCCCTGGGCAGTGACCCGTCGGACGAGGTACTTTCGAAAGGCTTAAAGTGAAAGCAAAAAGGAAAGAGAAAGAGATTTGCAAGTGGCAAAAAGGGAGCTATAAGCTCGAATAAGAAAGAAAAGCAAGTGTTCAAAGGCAAAGAGGCTAAGAACTAAAATAAAAAGAGTAAGAAAAAGAAAAGAAAAGAAAGAAAATATAAAGATAAAACGGGCGGACCTACGGTGAAACGCGGCCCATGTTGGAGGTACGGGCAGTATCCCTCTCCCGGGTAGAGACCCGTTCGGGACGTTTCTTCCGTAGGACGGGGTAACACTTGCGGGTGTTATCGGCAACCTTAGAAATCTTATCTTATGGTAGCAGGACTACCGGGCAAGGGCCCGTTGGATAAGAATTTCTGAGGGTTAACTTGAACTAAAGCACCAGAATTTAAAGAATAAAGAAAAAGTTGAGTGGCCAAGATGGCCGGGTTAGTTGACCCTGTATACAGCGGCATAGTGGCCGAGTAGGTGCTTAGTAGCCTAGTATGACTAGACAGAGTAGTGCTGGGTTGATGAGTATACACAGACAGTGTAGTGATATATTATATTGCATAGCTGTTGTGACGCCCCACTTCCCAGGGGGTCACCCATCCTAGAACTACTCTAGCTCTAGCACGCTTAACTCTCATAACCTCTTGGATTTTGCTACCATCCAAAATGCTATAGCCGGGTTAGAGATTTTAGTCCTATTATATCATTTATATATAGGACTAATCCAAAATCCGGGGGTGTCACATTCTTCCCCCCTTTAAGCCCTGACGTCCATGTCAGGCTCAAGCACACTCACAAGCACCAGGCGATGTGAGACTCGTCTCGCTAGCCTTAGCCGACCTTGTGAGGAGCTGCACTCCACTCACAACGGTCATTAGCCGAGGAGCCTCGCTCTACCCGCTATATAACCCTGGCTCAGCCGAGATTCATCTCACATTTACGGCTGGTGAATGTCTCTGATACCAACTGTGACGCCCCACTTCCCAGGGGGTCACCCATCCTAGAACTACTCTAGCTCTAGCACGCTTAACTCTCATAACCTCTTGGATTTTGCTACCATCCAAAATGCTATAGCCGGGTTAGAGATTTTAGTCCTATTATATCATTTATATATAGGACTAATCCAAAATCCGGGGGTGTCACAGCTGCATTTGATATCGAGGATTTTAGTTTCCTAGCACTATTATTATTGCTTCCATTGGACCAAGTGGTGTAGGACACTTTTTCTCGGTGGTTGAACCCACTGGGAACTCAGTTGTAGTTCTCACACCCATTGGGTGACCCCCCACAGGTTCGGGTATGGATGCAGCGGTTGCGACGGTTCAGATGCAGACGGCGAGGCATACGACAGGGGCAAGAGCCCAGCAGCATAGAGACCTAGAGGGTCTAGCAGAGGTACCATTTTTATATTTCTTGAGTGAACCTTGTATGGTGAGGAAATTATGTAAAAAGAATTGTAATAATTTTATTTGCAAGTTCAGAAATGTAAAGTGTAATAAATTTAATTTATGGTTCACTCTTGTATGCTTTCATTACCGCTGAAACTGTTTGTTTATTAAATGAAAGTTTTAATTTGTAGTGATTTTTAGTACTCTGATATTGAGCTTCTGCTTACACTTGTTGTGTTATTATGGATGTTACCGTTCCTTTCGGGTAGAAAAAGGTCTTACTCGATTGGCGGGTCTGTTGGCGTGCCCGAACTGTACAAATTGGCGGACTCGGGGCGTGACAGTATCGGCAGGGACGGTCGAGCAACTAATGTCTTTAGTGGTCGTGCCTACCTTGTTCGAGAGGATTCGAGAAGGCCAAGGTACCGATCCACAGTTACAACTGGAACAGGATAGGATTTCCCCGGAGCAGAAGGAAGACTTTACAGTGGGGACAGATGGCGCACACCGGTTCCGAGGGTGGATTTGCGTGCCCGATTTGCCAGACCTGAAGAAGGAAATTTTGACTGAAGCGCACTGCGCTCCCTACGTGGCGCACCCTGGGGGCACCAAGATGTACAGGGATCTCAGACAGACCTTCTGGTGGCCGAAGCTGAAAAGTGACGTGACACAGTTCGTAGCGCACTGCCTGATCTGCCAGCAAGTAAAAGCCGAGCATCAGCGACCGGCGGGGAAATTGCAAGAGTGCCATAATGGAAATGGGAGCGAATCACGATGGATTTTGTCACCGGGCTCCCGCGTTCGCTACAGGGACACGACACTATCTGGGTCATCGTGGACCGGTTAACTAAGTCAGCTCACTTCCTACCCATCCACACGACCTGGACGCGCGATCGACTGGCTCAGGTCTACATTAGCGAGATTGTGAGGTTACACGGGATACCGGCATCAATCACTTCAGACAGGGACACAAGGTTCGTCTCGAACTTCTGGCAGAGTCTACAACGGGCCTTGGGGACTAAGCTACACTTCAGCACAGCCTTTCACCCTCAGACGGACGGACAGTCTGAGCGGGTGATTCAGATCCTCGAGGACATGCTCCGAGCCTGTGTACTTGACTTGGGAGACAGATGGTCACGCCACCTACCTCTTGTGGAGTTCGCCTACAACAACAGCTACCAGGCTAGCATCCGCATGGCGCCGTACGAAGCTCTGTATGGCAGGCGCTGTCGGTCTCCAATCTGTTGGGACGATCTGGGAGAGCGGAAGTTTTTGGGACCGGATTTGGTGGAAGAGACTGAGGAAAAGGTGTGCCTCATCAGGCAGCGGCTGGTGACCGCCCAGAGCCGACAGAAGAGCTACGCGGATCAGAGACGCCGCGACCTGGAGTTTCAGGTGGGGGAGCACCTGTTACTGCGTGTTTCGCCGTCCAAAGGGGTGAAGCGGTTCGGGCTGAGAGGCAAGTTGAGCCCACGTTATGTGGGGCCTTTTGAGATCCTGGAGCGCATCGGCCCGGTGGCCTATCGCCTTGCCCTACCGCCGAACCTTGATCGGGTGCACGACGTGTTCCACGTGTCCATGCTTCGTAAGTACCTCCCCGATCCATCGCGGGTGCTCGACGTCACTGCAGTCGAGCTTAAAGAGCACCTGAGCTTCGAGGAAGTACCGGTACGGATCTTAGCACGGGAAGACAAAAAGTTGCGGAATCGGACAATCCCCTACGTGAAGGTGCTTTGGAGCAACCAGGAGGAACGTGAGGCGACCTGGGAACCTAAGTCGAAGATGAGGGAGTGTTATCCAGACCTTTTTGCCGCGGACGGGAGTTAAGTTTCGAGGACGAAACTTGTTTTTAGTGGTGAGTGATGTAAGACCCACTGTTCATTTCCGGTTTTTCTCTTTCCTTTCCTACGTGTAGTGATCCGGCAGGTGCTAATTTTTGAATATTTCTGGACAGTCCGTCGGGGCTCACGGGTATTTTTAGGCGTTAGAGCCCACGAAACGGGGAACGGTGGTGCGATCGGATTTGAATTCCGACCCCGGGATCTCCCAGAATTTAATTTTGAAGTTTGGACCTCTTTTAGGTGCTCCGGGATCCGTGCGGACGACCGACACGTTTTTCGAGGTAACTTTAGCCGCTGGTTTGTCCCGTTGATTTGGGTTTTTTTAAACCGGGGATTTTAGGGTTTCTTTTCCTTGGTTTTCTTTTCGGCGGCTAGGGTTTTTGAGGGGCGCAACCTGAGAGAGAAAAGGGAAACCGGAGAACCCAACCCTTTGTCTCTCTCATTTCGAGACGACGGTGGGACGATCCGGACGTTAGAGACCGGGAGAGGGACGGAGGCTTTCTTGCTCGCGGGATCAATCGGGCAACGGTAGGACGATCCTCTTCTTTTTCTTCTCCCCCGGCGGATCGAAGGTGAGGCCTCCCCCGTTCTTGTTTTGTTTAGGGTTAGGTATTTTTGGGGGTTTCTTGTTGGTCGGTTCTTGATTGGGGGATCGTCGCCGCCGCCGCCGCAAGACTGCTGGCCGCCGCTCAGGGCTGCCCGCAGGCAGGGCCGCGCGGGCTGGTGCCGCGTGGGCTGCATGCAGGCAGCGCACCGCGCGGCAAGGGCGCCGCGCGGGGCTGCCCGCAAGCAGGGTCGCGCGGACTGGTGTTGTGCGGGCTGGCTGCAGGTAGCGCGCCGCGCGGCAGGGGCGCCGCGCGGGGCCACCCGCAGGCAGTGCCGCGCGGGCTGCCTGCAGGCAGCGCGCCGCGCGGCAAGGGCGCCGTGCAGGGCTGCCCGCAGGCAGGGCCGCGCGGACTGGTGCCGCGCGGGCTGCCTGCAGGCAGTGCGCCGCACGGCAGTGGCACCGCGCGGGGCCGCCTGCAGGCAGGGCCGCGCGGGCTGCCTGCAGGCAGCGCGCCGCGCGGCAGGGTGCCGCGCGGGGCCGCCCGCAGGCAGGGCCGCGCGGGCTGGTGCCGCGCGGGCTGCCTGTAGGCAGCGCGCCGCGCGACAGGGGCGCCGTGCGAGGCCGCCCGCAGGCAGGGCCGCGCGGGCTCGTGCCGCACGGGCTGCCTGCAGGAAGCGCGCCGCGCGGCAGGGGCGCCGCGCGGGGCCGCCCGCAGGCAGGGCCACGCGGGCTGGTGCCGCGCGGGCTGCCTGCAGGCAGCGCGCCGCGCGACAGGGGCGCCGCGCGGGGCCGCCCGCAGGCAGGGCCGCGCGGGCTGGTGCCGCGCGGGCTGCCTGCAGGCAACGCGCCGCGCGGCAGGGGCGCCGCGCGGGTTCGAGCCGCGCGGGGCTGTCCGCATGCGGCGCGCACGCCGCACGAGTCGTCGTCGTGTGGGGAACCTCGCGCGCGGGGGTGTTTGGAACTTGTCTTTTCCTCGTCCCTTGCCTGAGTCGTCGTTAGGTGTTTTGATCACCAGGTCTTAGCCTTCGCTTCTTCAAGGGACGCGGGGCGTTGTGGGCTCGGCAGACGTGCAAATGCGGACGAACCGAACGCCGGTCTCCTTTCAAGGTGGGTACTTTCTCCAGGGTCAGTTGGGAAAGGGTGTTAGTTGTAAGATGCATGTTCGGGCAAAGGTGGATTTCTAAAATATTTATTGTTTACATTGCTAACCTCGTTTACACTATTTATTCAATTATTCATCTAAATACTTGATTATGAGGCTCGAGTTACTGCACACACACAGGCGGATTGGCCTCCGCAAGGGTGTGCTTTTCCGGAAAAGTGGTACGTTGACCCGTGTACCCCACGTGATGGTGACGCATTGGGGGCCCTCGTGGGTGGAGGGTGTGAGCGGTGATGCCGAGGCAGGTGCTCGGCGGCCGAGGCAGGTGCTCGGTAGGGATTTCCGAGGTAGGTGCTCGGTGTGGTTGCCGGGGGAGGTGCCCGGTCTGTTTTACACAGGGTTGCATACTGTTGATTACACATTGAGGCGGGGGTTGCTCCGGTTGTCAGTGGTTTGCCCGTTTTATAGCCTTTATGCTCTTACTTTTCCCTTTATAGTCACTGACTTCCCACTTTGTGACAGGTTCGTCCAGGGGCGAGTGCTAGGGCGCTGGTGAGGCCGTGAGAGCGTTGTTCTGACTTTTAGCGACATCAAACACAGTGACTTTTCTTTCCTTGTTCTTTTATTATTCATGTTAGTTAGTTGTGGATTGCGATACCCCCGTGGGATCGATGTGGATGTTGCCTCTTCTTTCATAATTGTTGAATGAATGTCGTTCCTTTTTCCTCACTTGGCCGTTTTAAACTACGAACAACAAAAACAAGGAAAACCGTTTGCGAAAACCGTTTTTAAAATGTGTGTGTCGTGTGGGCACCGTTTTTAAAACCTTGTGGGATTTATGTGATTTTGAAATGGTTTTACAAAATTAGGCATCGGGTGGGTGTCGTTCTTAAAACTCTGTGGATTTATGTGGCTTTGAAACAGATTTTTAAAACGTCGGCGTCGGGTGGGCGTCGCTTTCAAAACTCTGTGATTATTTATCCTTTTAAAATAGTCGGCCCTTTTTCTAAGTGTGAGAGTTGAAGAATGTATGGTTTGCATGTTGAATGTGTCTGTGCCTCGATCTAGTGTGGTTAAAGCCTGTATGCGATGCATTATGTAGTCTGGACGCCGTGCATATACAAAGGAGACTCTGCCCGTTTGCAAAGTGAATTTGTATATGCGGTGGGTCTGTGTGCGCACTGGGGTGGAATTGTTTTCAAAAAAAAAATATTACGCTGATCTGGGAGCATCGGTGGCTCTCCTTTCGCGAGTTTGAACCCCCGGGGCGTGACATGTTATCTACTCTTCTCTTTTGTGCATGATTTATTTGTGTTGTGCTCTTATTGCTAGTAGGATGTGCCTATTGCTTCCTTTCCACTTTGTTGTTGTAGACGCATTGTGTGTACCGGGGGGTACCTTGTGCACACGGCGGGTCTGTGCACGTGCCGGGTAAGCTTCTACTGCGGCCCGGGGTGTGACAGACTGACTGTCGCAGGTGGATTTTGGTACATGTTCTGTGATCGTCATGCTCATGGCGCTTTCACGCACACCGGCGGTTTGGCCACCGTGTCGGTGTACTTTTTCGGAGAGGTGGTTTGTTTCACCCGTAATCCCTACGCGGCAATGTCATGCCCCGGGGTCGAAACTGCGACCCGGGCTCGCCAACAGATCCGCCGCCTATACAAAACCCCGCATAGGCGAAGCGTCCAACCTGCAAGAAAAGGGACTACAACTAAACAGATATCAGAGCTATAAAATAAAACTGTTGTAAAACTAAAATCCAACCATCTGTACAACTGGAAATAATGATACAATATCCATCTCTCAAATATGATCATATACAAAATCGTCTGATACAATAACCCAGAACTCAACAGGGAGGTAAACTGAAATAATACATCAGTGTACAGGCTCTCAGTACAAGTCAGATCCTCATAATACAATAGTCTCTCAAAAGTGGAAATAAAACTAGTCTACTGACTGTACTCAGGATCTCCAATGAAGGGATACCGCTACTCTCCATAGACGGGTAGGGATCTAGCTCGCGACTCCCTCGCCTCGAACTGCAACCACAGAATCAGCAACACCCGCTAAGACTCTGCAAAACAAGGGAGAGGAAAGAAAAATGAGGGGGAAAACCCCCAACGGGTGTGAGAACTACACCAAAAAGGGAGTTCTAGTGGGTACCGCCACCAGGCCCGACGGTCTACCCACTAAGTCTACTAGAGGCATAAGATAACCATGCAGTAAAAACTAAACAAGAAAGCTGGAGATACTCTACAGCTACCATGCCTCTATCTAAATGCTCAAATGGGGAAAAACCAATGAAAGGTATGCAACAACTCGCACACGAGGTGCACAATCGACCCAATCGAGCTGACTGCCACATCTGGTCCAGTCAAGCCTGCGCCTCCCTAGTGTATCCACGTAGGGTGTCCAATCGGACTAACTCGCTATCGAATAGTGGCACCTGCAGGCTATAGTCGAAATCCACGCTCTCTCTCAGAACGGATAGACTCAAGATCCTCAATGTAGTACACTGAACTTTAGCAAAGTGTGAAGTTTGAGTGTGCGAAGGGTTGAATGATACCCTTCGGATGTTTTAGTAAGCTTCTGGAAGGTTCTAGAAGGTTTCCGGAGAGTTTGGGCGCAAATCGGAAATTTTCAAAAATTTTGAAAATTTGAGGTTTTTGGCTTCGGGGTCCGGACCGTCCGAGGAGAGTCCAGACTGTCCGCGCGAATCTGGAATTTCCACCTTCGGGATCCGGACCGTATTAGGGCAGTCCGGACCGTTTTGGTCTGGACAGCCCAGTAAGAAATGTAATTGCATTTCTTGCATGGGGCTTTGGGGATTTTGTTACGTTAGGGTTTTTAACCCTCTTTACCTTCTCTTTTCCTCTCATTTGGAGAGAGCAAGAGAGAGTGTTAGAGAGAGAGAGAGAGAAAGAGATCTTGGATTTTCTTCTCCAACACATCTCTCCACTTGGGTTCTTCTTCCTCCTTCTCTTCTCCACCATTGGAGCTTGCTTCAAGAGCTTGAAGAAAGGTAAGGGCTTGAAGGAGAAGGGAGTTTGGAGCCCTAGTTCCTATCCTTTACATTTCCAATGTGGGATTTGAGATTAAGGAGGTTAGGAACACTTCTTTTCCCTTTCTTTTGGGATTTTTGAAGGAAAACCTAGTTTTTGGAAAACTAGGGTTTATTTTGGGGCTTTTTGATTTCTAGCTTTTGGGGTGGAATTGATGGGTGTAGAACACTCTTGTAGGTTGGTTTTGAAGCTTTTCTTTTTTGGATTTCAAGATTTAGCAAGATTTCTCAACCTAAGGTATTTTCCACCTATTTTTCCTTATGATTTTTAAGGAATTTTGTGATTGGATTTTTGTGATGTTTTAACCCTTTTGGAAACTTCTCTTAGGGCATAAGAGGAAGTGTGGGCATCTTGGTTGGGATCCTTCACAAGGATTTGGCAACTATCCGGTGGGTCTGACCTCACCGAAATGGGTGAACTCCCCCTATGCCTTCTATAGACTTTTAGGGCATCATTGTTATATTAAACATGCATCGTTTGATTTATCATGATTTATGATCATGCATTTGAACCCCTTCATGTGTAGAAAATTTCATACTCTATGAAGTAGAGGTAAACATTGTAAGTGCATGGGCACTTTAAGGGGGGATTGAATAGGAATTTTTGTGAACTTAAGCTTTTGGATATGAATAGAGAATAACTATACCTGCTATAGAATTATTGGGACATGCTATGCACATGGTCATATATAAATGGACATTATGATGTTAGTGCCATCTAGGGTAGTGAGATACAGGTAGAAAACTTCTAAACTTGTACAATCAAGATGACATAGTGAGATTCCATGTTTGAGACATGAGGAAAACTTGTAAATGTTCTACTCTTACATTATGCAAGATAATGCTAATATTGTATATGAAACATTGACACTTGAGATACTATACCCGGACCTAAAGGTCGATGATGCTATTCCGTGTTTTAGACACGATGATTGCTATTCCGTGTTTTAGACATGATGATCGAGACTTGCTTGCTTGCCGTTTGTGCTCATTCGCACATGCTTGGTAGGGTCGCTCCCTCCAAGCCGGCACTCCGGAGTTGGCCATTTGCGACATCATGATTGCCGTGTGGGATTGGGTGCCGATTGGGACGCCGTTGGATTGGCATAGCTCCTTGGGGGGTGCCACCAAGGGACCATGAGGCGTGGCTCAAGCTTAGACTCAAAGAAAGTCTTCAAGATGAAATGATTATGTTAACTAAACTTGACATTGGACACCACATAAATAATACTACTCATTGTAGTTGGACATTATGATAACATGATAGATTCTTATCATCATCACTTTGTACATGAGCATAGAGGCATGATAGTAGTAGAGTACTTCACTTTACTTCAGTTGTTTATTTTCTGCATTTTATTTCAGTAGTTTTACTATCTTATGCCTCAGTTGACCTAGTGGTGTATTTCGCTCCTCTCGACGGCTTACCCACTGGGAACTATTGATTAATAGTTCTCACCCCATTTGGGTTGTTGTTTTTCAGAGCCATCCTCAGCGAGAGGGGCTCGGGACCGTGGCAAGGGGTTATCGCATAGCTAGCTTGTCCCCGTCGCACCACTCGAGGTGGTTACAGGGCACCTTTTCTTTTGTTCTTGTTGGAGAGGTGTTGGTGTATTTTGGCATAGAAACCACCCGTGTATTTTGATAGGTTGTATTTGAGAGGACCACATTTGTTTAATGGATTTTAACTTATTGTATGATAGTTGTTATCTACTCTCCTCTTTTATGTATAGTTTAGTTGTGGTGTGCTCTGATTACTAGTAGGATGTGTATATTGCTTCCTTTCCGCTTTGTTGTTGTAGACGCCTTGTGTACACCGGGGGGTACCTTGTGCACACGGCGGGTCTGTGCACGTGCCGGGTAGGCTTCCGCTGGGGCCTGGGGCGTGACACTCAACATCTCGCACAACGGTCGAAGTACTCTCAACAACACGGGACCACCGTCAATCCAAACGGCTCCCAACAACACTAGCACTGGTCTAATCTCAGCTACCAGACTCCACTCAGCCCCCAGGCACGAGTGCAACAATAAAAGTATCTGTCCGAATAAACCCAATCAAATGAACCAGTATAAAACCTGGTACTGCCTGCTCTGTCATCAATCTCACGAACTCAGTATCTCCAACTATCTAACTGACCGGCACCCGTCACGATCTAAAGCCTACTCCGGAGTGGCACTCGAGGGGAGCGATCCACACGAGTAAAGTATCACTATCACAGGTATCATAAGTATCATAATATAGCAGGACTGGATCACGACTCTGATCAAAGTGGGAAAACCCATCCACTAAAGGGAAACTCGATCCCCAATCTGATACAACAGTAAACAATAAGTGGGAAACTCCATCCACTAAAGGAAATCTGATGCACAAGTACATATCCGGTCAACCGCCCAATATCCGCGGTCGCCGCAATACCCCACAAACCCACAATCTGGTATAACCAATCCAACTAGACAATCTCGGCTACACTATCCCAAACCCCTGCTCAAACTCGAGCAACATGTATCACAAGTCTGACTAAAAAGGAGAAAAGAAACAAACATGGTTTCTCCTACGTCAAGTCCCAACATGATAGTGTAACGATAAAAGATGGCCTATCTAGATGTCCATACAAGCATGCATTGTCCTCAAGAAAGATAAAAGGGAGTAAATCACATAATAGCTCCACAAGGGTATAACCACATGCCAAACTCACTAACCAACAACACATGTCCACAATCCAGGTCCATCCTAAATCATCAGAGTGATACCCGCACATAGACATGTCATCCCACCCCATCGAGTAATCATATCGCATAAACGCTATGTGCTAACATGACATGCTAATAATCAAAGGAGCAATATTCCCTTAGGTAAGCTTTCCTTAATCATCATCAAGGATATATAGATCTTGCAAGTTCCCATAAGTCATAACATGAATAATTAACTTGCAATTCCTTATACAATTATCATTCCTAAGCTTACCCCTCGACCACATACATTGTACCCTAAACATGCATGCATTCTATCAGATAGAATTAGAGAACCGAGGCACGGTGGATAGTTGACAGCTGGTGAGCTGAGGGGACATGATCGATCTATTGAGCCAGATTTGGCAGATGAACCACCCCGACTCGTAAGATTGAGTTTGGAGCCTTTGGAGGCAGAGTCGTGGTTGGTGGTGATGGAGTGATCAATTGAGAGCCTCCCTGTGTTTGAGAGTTTATACAGTTGTTGAACTGCGTGCTCCAGGTTTCGAGGGACGAGGCGCATAGGATATGTGTGACTGGGAGTGGATTGCGCCAGGATACCTTTCAGTTTATTCAGTCCCTCCGTTACAGGTTTTGGACGCCTCGAGGGAATAGGCGTTGTGCTTGGAGCGTGGTGTTGCAGTTCCTTTGGATAGGGATCTGCCGCCAGAGGCGAGTTCTGGACTTAGGCGCTTGGCGCCGGGTGATGGAGGACAGACCGACCGACAGAGGCATTCCAGATTTCTTCCCCAGGGGAGTGGATTTCTGAGACGCAAGAGGTCGGGTGGACCCCGATGGCAGCATCAGCATTTTTATCAGAGTGGCGTGGCGGTAGCATGGATTGGTGATCTGCGGAGGACCGCATTTGTCACCTCAGTGTGAGCAGAGACAGAGGTCGTGCTCCCCATGTGGATAGTCTTGATTTTCAGGCAGACTGAGCGACGACCACTTGCATCAAGCGGATGAGCAGATGAGTTTGTGCCGCCCGGTTGGAGGGCGCCACAGCAGCGGATCAGGTTGTCGCAGGTGTGATTTCATCACAGCAGTCGGAGATAGAGCAGATTGCATTCCTGCATGGACTAGAGGTAGAGTCGTTACCACATGCACTTGAGGTACAGGTTTCTGTTGTTGTTGTGCATGTGGAGGAAGCCTGTGGATTATGTCCAATGCAGTTGAGGCCGCGAGTTATATCGGCAGACTTATTGGTAATTGTGGCAGTTCGGTGTTTTGACCTAGTGCTTGGGTTTTGGTTGGCACAGTGCCACAGGATGTTTGACTACGGAGAGAGAGGACTTTGTCCTCCTGCGAGGCAAACGAGAGGAGGCTTGGTTGTTGAGATTGTTAGAGCACATAGGTTATAGCGACAGTGTGAGAGGTGCTTACGACGGCACCGGGACTCAAGGATATCCCTGTTGCCCACGAGATCCCGGGTGTGATTTCCACCTGAGTTGTTGATGATGCCGCCGGTTAGGGAGATAGAGACTGCGGTTGATGTGGTTCGGGGAACCGCGCCACCCTCGACAGCACCTCATTAGATATCGCCAGTGGAGTAGTTAGAGAGCTGACTGCGCAGTCGCAGGATCTGATGGATCGAGGGGTCTGTTTGACCTAGTGCCACGCCGTTGATGCACGGTGGTGATGCCACGTCAGTGATATACGACGGTGAGGGTTCGTTGTGGTTTGAGCACAGGCAGGTCCGGATATTATTTAGGACCTTTTGAGGGAATTATACTTCGGCAGTTATTGTATGAGGAGAGTACCTACTTGGAATTTTACAGCTGCGTATTTTGCCAAGACGCCGTTCAGGACCTAGTAGGGGCATTATGAGCTCATAGTGAGGCCAATTGGATTGATTAATGCCCTGCCACTCTTATGATTTGAGGAATTGTGCTCCAGCGGTACTTGATTGGATTGGTAGCAAGATTCTTCAGAGATGTTTTGATTTACTCCCAGAGCGACTTGGAGCACGAGGAGCACTTGTGGATGTGCTACCATGCCTGTGTGGATGAAGCTGTATGCCAAGTTATTGAGGTACAAGTTTAAGCTTCAGAAGCTTATTTCTTGGGTCACATTGTTTTAGCCGTAGGGGCGGCTGTAGAAACCCGACCAAGATGGATGTTATTCGAGATTGGCTGAGATCAACATTTATTCTTGAGGTGAGGAGCTTCTTGGACTTGGCAGTGCCAGGAGAGCATGGCTAATGGATGGTGAGACTGACACCAACGCCAATGCTAGTATTTCTAGTGTTGGGAGAAGGATCTACGAGTTTTAGTGATGCCTCCCTTAGTGACTGTGGAGTTACCGTTGGTTTATTATTGAGCATTCTGGATTACCCCGACAGGGCCACTGTGTTGGCAGATACCTGGAGCAGGAGAGCTGTCTGGGGTTGAGTTTGATGATTCCACAGCTGGCGCTGTGTGGGGCAATTGAGGTCAGCAGGGCTTGTGGTTGTGTCCCTGAGGGTTCCTTTGGATGATAGACCGCGGCTGAGTAATCCACTCGGATGGTCAAGATTCGGGAGTGACCGAGTGAGGACCCCTCCTTGTTAGGGCTCTTTTCCTTATTGGATGATAGTGCGGGTATGCTTCGAGTTGCCTTGATTGAGTTGACACAGGATGTGGTTTGGTGCGTGTTGCACTAATGGTTATTTCCTTTTCCCCCAGCCTTTTATTGGAGCCCCTTTGGTTTTTCACGTCTCAGCTCAGGAGTGTTTTGCTTTTGGATCCCTCGCCCGTGATTGACTCGCTCCATTTGAGATCTATGAGTGTTTGGAGTACGAGGGACACCCGTTGCGAATTCTGGCTCGTGAGATGAGAGAATTGCACATCGGACCATGCCGTATTGGTTGTTGTTGTTGTTGTTGAAGAGTAATCACGGGGAGTGAGTGGTGTTTCGGGAGCTGGAGACGTTATTGATGGATACCTACCCGTGGTATTTGTGACTCCTGGTGGATTTGAGCTAGTTTCGAGGACGAAACTTTCTTTTAGTGGGGGAGGATGTGGTGACCCGGATCTCTACAAGGCTTTTACAGTGTCACCAGCAGCTTCTAGAGGCCTATGTGGCGTGTCGGCGGTGTTTGTGCACCAATTGGACATTAGTGATGGACCCAGGGCTTACAATGGATCACGTGGGAAATCGGAGGACCCCGTCGAATGTTTAGAAGTGGCTTCGCATGAAACGGATATCAAAATTGGACTCAGCGCGAAAATTTGGATTAAGAACACCTTTCCGGATGCCTTCGGCAATTTTTAGAAATGGAATTTGGCAAAACGGACAGCGGATTTGGATTCAGCGCGCGAAAACGATCGAAATGGACTATTTACTTGTATTTTTCGGAGCCCGGAGGACCTGGCACGGATTTCGAGGCAGTATTGTACTGTTCCTAGCCGGCGGCGACGGGCAGGCGGCGGAGCGGCCGCGGGCAGCGTCTGGGCAGAGGCACGGGCCGCCCGGTCCACGGGGCGGGCGTGCACCGGAGGCTTGACGGGTGGCAGCATAGGATTGGGCCGGCTCGCGGGGCGCGGTCCATGGGGCGCGCGGTCTGGTGCATGGACTGGCGGGGGACACGTGGCAGCTTGTGGTTGGTTGGTCTTCGTACGCCGGGTGCACACAGCGCAGCGGAGCAGGCCGGGGCAGGAAGCCGTACGGCGGGGCAGGTGGCCGTACACACGGGGCAGGCGCGCGACGTGCGCGGCGGCAACCCCGGTCGGCGCCACGTGGCGCGACCGCAGCGGCTGGCGCCGCTGTGCGCTGTGCGGCGTGCCACGTGGCACTCAGGGATTGGCCCAATTTGCTGTTTGCTGTTCTGGGACACGTGGCGCTCCAGGGTTGATTCGGGCTTTGACGGTTTGGGGTACGTTTTCGGTGTTCTGTAGCAGCCCGAAAGATTCGGACGCCCGAATGTGGGGACACAGATGGAATTATCTGAATTGTTTGGTTGGGCTATATAAACCTCCTCTTGGGCCGCGGATTCGAGCCCTTTCCCGAGCCCATCTTCAGCTGAGGCTTGAAGAGAAAATGTTCTGCATCTTGTGCTCTATCTACTGAGGGATTTTCAGATTTTTTGGAGGCCTCGATATCCGCGCTTTCTGCGATGCGGCGCACTGCGGCGTTTCTTGGATTTTGGCTTCCACCGTCACTTTTCGGTCCGCGAAGCACCCTGGATCACTTCAATAGAATTTTGAGCCGATTTTCACAGAAGCGTGTTCACGAGAGGTAAGGCTTCATTTTTCGTGTTGATCACTTCTCCGCATTTCGAGTTTTTGGCACAGTTCCCGAGGTGTTTTAGTGACCCCTTTTCTGTTGTGAGATTTTGGACAGTGGAGGCTTGTCGATTTTCTATCTTGACCTACGAGCATCGGAATGAGGCATTTACTCGATTAATATCTACTCTTCGAGAGGAACGCGCTCGTATTTTTATTGGATTTTTCTGAGGACTCTTCAAAGGTGAGATTTAAGCTTCTTTGGGGTTGTATCCCACAGTTTTCGCAGTGTTGAGAATGCCGGCATACCACCTTGTTTAATTTGTATCTTGGCCTACAGGTGTCGAAACGGGACGTATAAATACTCATTTTGGGGCTACTCGTCGCGAGGATCGTAACCGTGATTTTTCTGGGATTTTTAGAGGACTATACGCAGGTGAAAATCCCCCATCTTCTCTGTTGGTTTGTAAAAACAGCATGTGCTATTTTTGGGGAATGTTGTGGTGTGGTTATTGATTGTTGGTGATGTTGTTGGTTGGAACAGAGGCTTGCGCGACATGTACCGAGGATACGGGTTCAGCGGATTTTGTTTGCAAGTGGCCACTCTCTTCACCGACTTCGGCTTTGCCTGCGGAAAGCGTTTCAGGTGGGTTGCTTCATCTCCAGAACCGGTGGACGGTTCTCTAATTCTTATGTTAGAATGCATGCATGTTTAGGGTACATTGTATGTTATTGTGAGGTAAGCTAGGAAGGACGATTGTATAAGGGAATTGCAAGATTAATATTCATGTTAAATATTATCGAGGACTTGCAGGATTTGGATATTCATGATGATGAATAGTAAATGCTTACCTAAGGGATTTACCCTATGATTGTTAGCATGCTTGTTTAATTGTACAATATTTAGCATCGAGATGGAAGCTTGTGGAATGGCCTAGATCATGCAGATTGATATACTATAGTAGTGATCTTTTAGCATGCCATGTTGCACATAGTCTTTTATGTTGTGATTACTCGATGGAGTAGGAGGCTATATCTATGTGCGGGTATTATTCTGATCATTCTTTTGATGGACCCTGGATTATGGACAGGTGTAGTTCATTAGGGATTCTGGCATGTTGTTTATACCCTAGTGGATCTATTATATGCTTTACTCCCTTCATTTTCTTGAGGACATTTGCATGCTTGTATGGACATATAGTTAGGCCATCTTTTACTGCTACACTACTTATTGGGACTTGACTTAGGAGAAACCATGTTATTCCTTTCTCCTTCTTTGTTAGTCAGGCGGTCTGTGTTGCTCGGGTGCGAGCAGGGGTTTATGGTAGTGTAGCCGGGACATTGGTGTCAGGGATGGGTTGTGCTGGATTGTGGTTGGCAGGGTTTTGCGGCAACCACGGATATTGGGCGGTTCACTGGATATTTATTTATGCATCTGTTTGAGGACCCGGGGGCTTCTTTAGTGGATGGGTTTTCCACTTTGATCTGAGTTGTGATCCAGTCCTGCTGATTTATATTACTATTATACTTATCACTGAGATACTTTACTCGTGTGGGTCGCTCCCCTCGAGTGCCACTCCGGAGTGTGCTACATACAGGCTTTGAGTCCTTGAGACTCCTTTTCATCGGTGTTATGCGTCGGCCAGCATACCCGATACAGGCAAGGCACAGCAGGCAGTACTAGTTCTTACTGGTCCATCTGATTGGGTTTGTTTCAGGCAGATACTTTTATTGTTGCACTCGTGTCAGGGGGCTGAGTGGAGTCTAGTAGCTGTGTTTAGACCAGTGCTAGTGTTGTTGGGAGCCGTTTGGTTTGACGGTGGTCCCGTGTCGTTGAGAGTACTTTGACCGTTGTGTGAGAGGTTGAGCATCTTGAGTCTATCCGTTCTGAGAGAGAGCATGGATTTCGACTATAGACTGCATGAGCCACTACTCGATAGCGAGTTAGTCCGTTTGGACACCCTACGTAATTCCTGCCCGGTAGTGGGAGGCGGTTGTAGGTGGGCGCAGGTTTGACTGGACCCGATGTGGCAGTCAGCTCGATTGGGTCGATTGAGCACCTCGTGTGCAAGTGTTGCATATCTTTATCAGAGTTTCCCCATTTGAGCATTTAGATAGAGGCATGGTAGCTGTTGAGTGTCTCCAGCTTTCTTGTTCAGTTTTTACTGCATTGGTTATCTTATGCCTCTAGTAGACTTAGTGGGCAGATCGTCGGGCCTGGCGGTGGTACCCACTGAGAACTCCCTTTTTAGTGTAGTTCTCACACCCATTGGGGGTTTTCCACCTCCCTTTCTTTTCTCTCCTTTGTTTTGCAGAGTCTTAGAGGGTGTTGCTGATTCTGCGGTTGTTGATCGAGGCAAGGGAGTCGCGAGCTAGATCCCTACCCGTCGTTGGAGAGTAGCGGTACCCCTTCAGAGGAGATCTTCAGTAGATTAGTTATTTTATTTCCTCTTTTGAGAGACTGATGTAGTGAGGATATGTTATGTATTGAGAGCCTGTACATTGATGTTTTATTTGAGATACCTCCATGTGAGTTCTGGGTTTTGTCTTTGAGGATATTGTATGATTATCATTTTGGGAGATGGACATTGTTATTATTATTTCCAGTTGTACAGTGGTTGGTTTTAGTTTTACAGCAGATTTTTATTTATAGCTCTGATATCTGTTAGCTGTAGTACCTTTTCTTGCAGGTTGGACGCTTCGCCTGTGCGGGGTTTAGCATAGGCGGCGGATCTGTTGGCGAGCCCGGGTCGCAGTTTCGACCCCGGGGCGTGACAATAGTAGTAGAGTACTTTACTTTACTTCAGTTGTTTATTATCTGCATTTTATTTCAGCAGTTATACTATCTTATACCTCAGTTGACCTAGTGGTGTATTTCGCTTCTCTCGGCGGCTTACCCACTGGGAACTATTGTCTAATAGTTCTCACCCCATTTGGGTTGTTGTTTTTCAGAGACATCCGCAGCGGGAGGGGCTCGGGATCGTGGCAAGGGGTCGTCGCATAGCTAGCTTGTCCCCGTCGCGCCACTCGAGGTGGTCACATGGCACATTTTCTTTTCTTTTTGTGGGAGAGGTGTGGGTGTATTTTTGTGATAGAGACCACCAATGTATCAAGGATAGGTTGTAATTGAGAAGACCACTTTTGTACATTGGTGGTCTCTATCACAAACATAGCACATCAGTTTTTTGGATAGCGTCGCAGGTCCTTTATCGCGACCTCTGCGCTCCTTTGGGTCGCGACGTTCTCCCCCACCCTTAGCCTTGCTTACTTTGGGTGTCCTGCCGCGAGACGAATCTGCCTTCTCATACTCAGGCAGCTTCTCCGCTAAGGTGATTGTAGAGCCCACATCTTGCACGTTGCGCCCCACAAGTTCTTTGTTCGCCCATGGTTGGAGTCCGTCAAGAAAGAATAATAAACGATCTTCTTCCGCCATGTTGGTGATGGACAGCATCAACTTGGAGTACTCCTTGACATACTCCTTGAGAGTCCCGGTATGCTTGAGCCGTCGAAGTTGCCTCCTTGCAAGATATTCGACGTGCTCGGGATAGAACTGCACCTTAAGCTCGCGCACAAAGTCCTCCCAAGTCTTTAATTCGCATTGGCCCTTCTCGGCCTCTGCAGATCACCGACACCACCACAGCATCGCATCGTCAGTGAGGTACATGGATGCGGCCTGGACTTTTTCCTCCTCTTCGTCTAGCCGCAGCGCCTTGATGTAGCGCTTCATGTGCCATAGGAAGTTGTCGATTTCTTTTTCGTCGCGCGTTCCCCTAAAAGATTGAGGCTCGGGGACATGTACCTTTGAAGCATACTCCTTGTGAGGTTCAGGATCACGCCCCACTGCTTTCTCAAGGATTGTCACCCGTGACTTGAGGTCCTCGACCTTATCGACTCGGGCAACAAGATCCTCTATCAGGGTATTTCGCTCCACGTCTCGACGAGTAATGATCTCCTGAAACTTTTGAAGTTTGGAGCGAAAGGTTGTCATTGTAGTAGAAACACTTTCCTCCATTCTGCGAATGTCATCAACAAACATTCCAAAAGTTTCAGCCAAATCAGAATACCATTCACCCATTTTTGCCATGACATCCTCCAATAATGCGAGGCGGTCCTCCAAAGGAGCATCGTCCCTCGTGATGGCCCGCCGCTCTTTGCTCCTACCTCGCATGGATTGCTTTGGAGGTTCAGCCGCAGCGTCGGTGATGCTAGCATCTGATGTTGACATGGTTCCTAGCTCGAACCGGCTCTGATACCAACTGTCACGGACTTAAGCTTTTCTCCTAGCAAAAGTTCGTGCGGCGCCCGCCTTCCTGCTCGAAGAGGGCAAGCATTGCTCTCCGTTTGCTAGCCCGGACCTTCGCGTCCTACGACTAAGTGCAAAAATAGAGAAAAGAGAAAGGAGTAGAAGTTCCGCAGAAAAACTAAGTACTCTCTTTACTTAGAAAATAACAACTACAAGATACAACTCTCTCTTGTTGTTTTGGCCTTAGCCAACTCCCTTATTTATGTTACGGCTTTTTGTGTTGGCATATTTCGTGAGTCATGTCGGTGAGTTGAGTCGGAGTCTTGAAGTGATTAAATTGTCAATCAGCAATTGAAGACTCAGAGAAGATTCAACAAGATCTCAAGTTGACACTCAGTGCTTTGAGTCTTGAAGATTGAAGTTGAAGAATTGTGGATCATATACATCAATCTTAAGGAAAATGGATTCGGATTGATCAGGTACGTTTAACTAAATAATTTTGGTGATCCGAATACATTTGAGTAGTTTAGAAACACTTGGATAAGTTTTCATTGCTTAAAAATCAAAAACTGGACAAATTGGATGTTCAGAGTCCGGATCAGAATTTCTGATCCTGAACCGATCCGGATCAGAATTCCGATCCGGATCAGAATTCCGATCCGGATCCCGAACCTTGTTTTTTCAGGAATTGCTGAAAAAAGACAACAGTCAGGATCGCCGTAAATCCGATCCGGATCGTCGTGCGGGAAAAATTCTGTTAAGTCAGTTTTTGATGCTTATCTCTTTCCAAAGGTTTCTAAACTATAAATAGACACTTAGGGTTTCTCAAGAACTACCGATTATTTTATAAAACACTTGAGAGCAACCCTAGAGGCTAGGTTTTTACCGTTCTTCTTTATAGCCTCTTTTAGGTCAATTCGACGGTTCTTCCAAGATCTATCTTTTGTCGAATTGATCTAGTCTTTGCTTAGAGATTCCTTCTACGGTTCTTCAATGATAATCTAAGCAAAGGATCACCATCGAAACCAATATTTCTTTCGGCCAAGTTTGCGTCGTGGATTCGACGTAGCATCGTGGATTCGATGTGTTGAAGGCGTTTCGTGGATTCGAAACGTGTGCTCGTGGATTCGAGTGGCGTTCATGGATTCGAACGTGTGCAGTGGACGTGCAATCGATGGAGCGCAAGGTCCGAAGAAGTTGAAGGAGGGGTTGAGTCCGTGGAGTCGGTAATCACCTTGTTATTCTTCTTTTTCTTAGTGGATTGTTATTGCGTGTTGGTCCCGTGGTTTTTCTCCTGGATTGGAGTTTCCACGTATATCTCGGTGTGCTATTTTTATTTTCCGCATTGGTTTTTATTTTGCACTGAGATTGGTTTTATAAATATTACACCTATTCACCCCCCCTCTGGTTGTTTGATAGTACCTATTTAGATCCTTGTGGATCCTAAAAACCTACAATTGGTATCCGAGCGGGTTTTAGGTTTATCTATCATGTCGGATGAAAGTGGTAATATTTATAGACCTCATCTTTTTGATGGGACTAATTATGCTTATTGGAAAGTGCGGATGAGAGCTTTTCTCATCTCAATTGATGAGCGTGTTTGGCAAACCGTGGAATACGGTTGGGTGCATCCTGTTGAGGAAGTAGGAAATTCTACTACCCCAAAACCTCGCTCTAGATGGTCTAAAGAGGAAATCGAAAGATCTTCTTACAATGGGAAAGGTATGAACGCTTTATATAATTCTCTTTCCTCGACTGAGTTTACACGAATTTCCGCGTGTGATACTGCGAAAGAAATTTGGGATATTCTCAAAATTACACATGAGGGTACTAATCTTGTAAAAATTCAAAAGCTCCAAATGCTTACAAGTCAATTTGACTCTATTCATATGGAAGAGCATGAATTGTTTACAGATTATTACACTAGACTTCAAGATGTAATTAATACTTGTGCTAATTTAGGAGAAAAAATCCCGGAGTCGAAAATTGTAAGAAAGATTCTTCGGACTCTTCCGGAACGGTTTAGAGCAAAGGTTACCGCGATCGAAACCGTTAGTCATCCGGATGAGATGAGGATAGAGGAGTTAGTAGGTGCTTTACAAACTTATGAGATGACTTTTCCTACTAATCAAGTTTCTTCCAAGTCTTCTTCTAAGCTTACAGGTATTGCACTCAAATCAACAAAGGAAGAAGATGGCGAATCGAGTTCCGACGATGAAATCTCTTTTGCCGATTTTGAAGAACAATTGGTGCGGATCACAAAGAAATTTCATCGGAAGTTTTGGAAGAATCGAACCGATGGATCTTCATCCACGAAACCATCTAAAGGATCATCGGGTTCTAAATCCTCTAAACTCAAAAGCTTTGCAAAACCTTCTAAAGATAAAGAAAAGGATGATTTCGAAGGGGAAATCCGATGCTATCGATGCAAAGGCTACGGCCATATTTCAACGGATTGTCCTTCTAAGAAATCATATAAAAAGAAGGCTTTGCAAGTGGAAACTTGGGACGATTCTATTTCCGATGAATCGACCTCAAGTAAAGAGGAAAAGGAGAAAGTTGTTGCTTTTCATGCCTCTCAAATTCCCTCTTCTAATTTGTGTTTATCATCTTTAGTTACTGACTCTACTCCCTTGATTTTGTATGAAACATCAACATCCGGCGGAGAGTCATCAAGTGAGGGGGAGTCGGACGAAGAAGAACTCGTTGAGGCATACCAACAACTTCTTGGGGAATCAAAGAAGATGGCCAAGCATATCAAGAAGTTGAGGAAGCAACGACTTGAAGTTCAAGACGAGAATCAAGCTTTAAAGATCAAACTTCATGATCTCGAGGAGGAGCAAGGATGGTTATTGGATAACAATAAACTCCTCCAAGAAAAGTTAAACCAATCGGAGACAAACGCAAAATCATATATGGACAAGATTGGTTTTCTTGAAAAGCAGTTTGAGGAAATTCATGTCACCAATCAAGCTTTGACCAAACAAGTACATCAACTTAAATCCGACATACAAAGGCTTTCAATCGGTTCGAAGAAACTTGATTGTATGTCCGGATTAAGTCTAACAAGCAAGATTGGTTTGGGATTTAAAAAGAACCAAACTGTGAAGGCTTCAAGTTCCACAACTAAGTTGAAAGAAAGAACTTGTCACCTATGTGGACTTGAAGGACATTTGATGAAGCCGTGCCCGAAAAAGAGAAAGAAGAATTCTTCGGCAACTTCATCTATGGAGCGAACTCAACGGAATCAAAAGACTCATCAAGTCAATGGAGTTCACTCAACCCACCAAAGGTCCGAGCCACAACATCAATCATACATGTGGATCATTGCGAGGCAAAGACCTAAGGTGGACCAACAGTTAAAGCTATCATCTCCCAGCCTCAATGAATCAAGACAACCCAAAATTCGACGATTTTGGATTCGGAAAGGTGATATCTTTCCTTGTCTTAAGTTCTAAATAGCTTATGACTATATGTAATGCTTTAATTGGTTTTCCTTTCATATTTTTCTGAATCTCTGCATTACATGGTTTCAATGCTCTTCGTTTTTATGTTTTGTTTTTGAACAAAAGGGTTTTAACGAACAAGTGCATTGAATAAAAAGGATTTCACTTTCAATCACTCTAATTTTATTTTATATGAATTATCAACTTTACTCCATAATCATAATTCTTGATGATACTTTATTATAGGAGTTTTTGATAATTATATTCATCAAATTTTAGTAATCATGTGTGATCTTAAATTTGATAATCATGTGTGATCTTAAATTTCAATCACTCCAATTTTCTTAAGATGCTTAACCTATCTCGGTTGTGTGAATTCATTGTGATAAACATGAGACAACCGATAGACTAAAATTTGGGATTTAATTCTTTCACATAAGAGATTGTATTTTCTTACAAGGGTAATGAAATGAATTGCAAAAGATGTGGAAAGAGTTACATCCGAAAGGAGTGTGAAAACTACCACCACATGTTGAAAAGAGCTGCCACCCCGGTCGTCCGGTTAGTGTGTGAAGCTACCACATGTTATGGATGCTTGAAAAATATTTTTGAAATTTTTTTTAGATGAAGCATACGGAGATTCATTTTGAAAGTTCTTATATTTTGAACAATCTCCTGGTTGGTATAAGGTGTGATAGTTGAAAGATGCTCATAGAGCCACCCTTAGGTATTTTTGTGTTTATCTCAAATTTGAAAGGGTAGAAATCAAATTGATGTCATTTGGAAATCTCTGTAAGTCATCGTTGTAAATCTGTTACATCTTAATAGAGTTTGGATCTCTAGATTATTTTTGATGACTTGTGTTTGACGTATATAATATGAAAAACGGTTTATAATGTTTTATCTTTGTTTTTCATAATTTCGGAGTAAATCTTTTTAATTTTTGTAAAATTAATTGGATTGAATGGCATCTATGTGATCTCATATTATTTTCAAGCACTTAAATTGTTTTCTTGATGGAATACAAATCGGTAATTCAAAGATTTCAAAATCTGGATTTGTTTCAAGAAATTATTTGATTTTTGTTCTTGAGTACCGGTACGCAATCTGCATTTTTGTTATATACCGGAACTGAGCTTTTATCTCTCTTTCTCTATGAACTAATGCTATTTGTAATTTCTTTTTGTCTATATTCACTGTTTGACAATTTGTGACAAAAAGGGGGAGAACAGAAATGATTAGGACAAACCAAAAGGGGAAGAACAGAGATAGGGGGAGAACAGAGATGATGAAAAGATATGCTCAAGATAGGGGGAGATGAAACAATGAGATAAAGAAAAGATTTGAGGACAAGAGCCGAAAAAATAAAAGAACCAAAAGGACGAATCAAATGTAGGATTTACATTTCTAACGACTAACGTTTGATTTTGTTTGGAGTTTTGTTTTGCAGGATTTACATCACTTTAAGACTCCAAGTCCTAAGTCATAGAGTTTGTTCTAAGACCGGTTCAAATGTATTTTGTATTTATTGGATCTTTCACGCAAAGAAAATCAATGTTTTGGTGATGACATTGAATTTCGAATTTTTTGGTTTAAGATGAGTGACTTGAGCGTTTTTATGTATTTTTGGGTTTTGTCACGAAATTGCCAAAGGGGGAGATTGTTACTGTAGAGTACCGGGATTTCGGATGGCGCACCGACCTCACAAGTTGGCGTGGTGTTGAGAAATCGTCTCGAGCGTGTTCCATATTGGATTACAGTTGAGTTCGGGAGGTTCCGGACTGACGCGGAGGACCCGAGGGCGAAAAGTGAGTTGAAACTGGCAATTTTGGAGCCGATTTTTGGATTTAGCACACCGACTCCACGGTTGAGCTTTTTGAGGAGAAAAAGCTTTGGACATGTGTATTTTCATGTTACAGCGGAGTTCGGGAGGTTTCGGGCCGGTGCGGGGACCCCGAAGGCAAAAAGTGACTTGGAGTTGGCCTAATTTGGATTAATTAATTAATTAATTTAATTAATTTTTGAGTTGAGTCTGTGAAGCAGCAAATAATGAAGGAAAGTAATTAGAGAGGATAAGTGATGGATTTAAAGTGGGAGTTGGATATTTTTCTTGTGTGCATTTAATGCTCCCAACCACCCCCCCTACCTTCCCTTTAATTAGCCTATAGCTAATTAATTTCACCACCTCACTCCTTTCTCCTCTCTGAAGCAGAGGAAATGGGTTATAGCAGAGGAAGAGAGAAATGGAGAAAAGAAAGAAGAAGAAGAAGAAGAAAGGAATGAGAAAGAGAAGGTTGGATGAGTTATTGTAGATGAGCTTCCTGCTTGCGGCCGCTTGGAGCGAGCGGAGCGCGCGTGCATCGAGCTCGGCGAGGTAAGTTACAGTTTTTATTTTGTTGGGAAAGAGCTCGGTTTGGGTTTTGTTGGATTTTTTTCCTTGTGTTGGCTGGTAGGGGTGCTAGTGTGGGGTTGGCGGAGCCGCTGGCAGAGGGGGTGAGCGCCTGGCGCTGCAGGCGGGCGCGCTGCGCACAGCGCGCGGCGGCAGCGTGCTGCGCACCGCGCGCGGCGGGTGCGCGCAGCGCGCAGCAGGCCGCGCGGCGGGCCCAGGCTCCGCGCGGTGGGCCCGGGCAGCGCAGCGGCTGCTGCAGCAGCGTTGTGGTTGCTGCGACAGCGCCGCGCGCAGTGGTGCATGCAGGTCTTTTCTCGCGTGGGCGAGCGACGTTTCCGACCGCCGGTGGGCCGCGTGCGCGCACGCCGGAACCGTGGGGTGCCCGGGTGTCGCGTGGACCTTTTGTTGACCGTTTTTGACGCGGGTTTCTTCCTTTTTGCTCTCACAGGACGGCTCCCATTGTGGCGGATCTCAGCGAATCGCCGTGCGGAGCTCAGATCGAGTGCGCGGCAGGGTTGATAGTTGCGGTTGGCTCGAGGCGTTGTAGCTAGAGATGAGCTGGGTGTGTGATGTTTGAGTGCAGGGGAGTTGAAATTTTGAGTTGCCTGTGCAGCTTGTGGTGGGAGTTGAAGCTACATGTAGAGTGTGGGTGTTTTAATTAATTAGTGATGAGCTTAAATTGTGTATTTGGGTGGACCTGTAGGGTGCATGAGGAATTTTGGAATATTTTGGTTAAGTAAATATTATTTATTAATGTGCCTTTGGAGCCCTTAATTATGCTGGATCTTTGGTGAATTTATGTTGTGGATGGTTAGAGCTACAGTGTATATGTGCTGTGGTTTTGGAATGTCTAAGAGCATGTTATGTGAGAAGTGTGTATGTGCTGCTTGTTAGTTATGTCTGAGGATGTTGAGGACTTATGGTTGGACTTATATAATTTGCTTATGAGAACAAATGATTTTAGTTGAGCTGTGGGGTGGATTTAAGTGGATTGTGTATGTGAGCAATTTGTTGGAGGGCAGTTATTGAGCTGTGCTTGTGGTATGTTGTGAGCACCTTGTTGGTGGTATACTGGAGCCCTGTTGCACTGTGTTTAGGCCGTGGAGTGAGCCGGCTGTGCGCGGATTTTTGTGCGGACTTGAGATATTTGTTGGAGCTTCCGGGGATTTTTTCGGGATTTGCGGCAGTGTGCGCGCGCGGCGCGTTTTTTTTGGAGTTTCATCAGTTCGAGGGTTCAGCACTACACCGACTTCAGCGTTGCCTACGGAATGCGTTCCAGGTGGGTTGGAATTTCTCCAAAATTTATGGAATGTCCTTTAATGCTATTGAATGCAAGTTGATCATGTTTATTATGCAAATTTTCACTGTTTTTAGATCTGATAGTTGCCTGGAAATTTTTAGAAAATTATGTAGAACCCCAGATTATTTTAGTATACCCCAGATATTATATGACACTAGACTGCATGTTTTGTTGGCACCATAATTGCACCTGAATCGTTTTAAAAATCGAGGAAGCCCGTTTTAAGGAAAATCAGCATTTTTTTTTAAAGGCGGTTTTTAAATTATGAATTCGCCAGAGGTATGGCATAGATTCAGGGTGCATCAGACCTCGTGCCTGGGGGCCGAGTGATCTTTTTTTTGAGCTTTGGGATGAGTCCTAGTGTCAGGTGGATTTGAGCTCCCTTGTAGGTTGAGGAGATTATTTCTAGATCATGAGTCACGTATCTCTGATTTGATAGTGGAAGTGGTTCTCCCACTTAGTTATGAGAGTTTTGGGGTTCTGGCAGATCGAGTCGTGGAGGTTTCCCGACTTAGCTATGGCTTGTGTATTATCAGATTGAGTCGTTGAGGGTTCTCCGACAGATCATGTGAGGATTTGGGCTAGGTTCCTTTATGCATTAGACATCCCACGCTTTGCATCTTTCCTGGACATAGTGTTGCCTCACCCGGGTAGTGGGCCGAGGGGTCAGGTTTCTGTGGGACATTGTTGCACTCGTGCCTGGGGGCTGAGTGGAGACCGGTAGCTGAGTTTAGACTGTGCTAGTGTCGTTGGGAACCGTTGGGGTTGACGGTGGTCCCGGGTCGTTGTGTGTTGTCTGACCGGTTTTATTAGCCCTGAGTTGTGGGTCGATCCTGGCTGTGGAGTATCTCCAGCCAGTGTGTTTTGTGCCACGAGTTGGCAGAGTTTGCTAGTGTCTCATGATTCGAGAGAGCTGATCAGCTGAGTCGTCGAGAGTGCTCCGACCGTTGTGCGAGATGTTTGAGGATCCTGAGTCTTTCCGTTCTGAGAGTGAGCGTGGATTTTTGGACTATAGCCTGCAGTGCCACCTGAGCGACAGAGTGCGCGGATACCTTTTCCTCGGTGGGGTCGCGCCCCTCGAGAGCCACGCCCGGGGTGGATCTGTTACTTTTGTATCGCGACTTGTCGACGCCGTCCCTCTGACTGGGCCAATTAGTGGCAGTTACGGACGCGGTCCCTCTGGCTGGGCCAGTTAGTGGCAGTCACGGACGCCCTACGTAAGTCCGGTCCTCCGGGATGTAACGGCAGTAGGTAGGCGCAGGCTTGACTGGACCCTATGAGGCAGTCAGTTCGATTGGGTTGATTGGGCACCTCGTGTGCGAGTGGTTTACATATTATGTTCTTAGATGGGTTTCTTTCCTTTGAGCATTGATACTGAGGCATCTTAGCAGTAGAGGGTGTATGCATATCATGTTATTGGTAGAGTTTTTTTGAGCTTTATGATTGAGACTTTTTAGCTGTAGCTTTCTTTCAGCTTACCCTTTATCTATCTATCTGCATACCTATCTGTTTTGCCTCCAGTAGACTTAGTGGGCATACCGTGGATATTGGGACGGTACCCACTGAGATCTGCCTTCTGCAGTAGATCTCACACCCGCTGCGGTGACAGGTTATTGAGGCAGCTGTTCCGGCTTGGTTCGTGCGGAGACAGCAGATCGAGGTGAGGACGCGGCCGATTAGTTCCTTACCAGCATTGAGAGTCTGAGGTAGATGTACCCGGTGTATTTTATGTTCCACTTTTGTACTGGACATTCTGTGAGACTTTGTGCCTTGAGGATTTGTGTACTAGTGGAGATTTTACTATTCCAGATGTTCAGTTTTATTCTATAGCTTTTGGTTTTAGCTTCAGCTCTGATACATGTTTTTAGCTTTAGATCTGACTTGCAGGGTAGACGCTTCGTCTGTGCGGCAGTTTTCGTACAGATGGCGGATCTGTTGGCGAGCCCGGGTCGCAGTTTCGACCCCGGGGCGTGACAGATTAGGGTGGTATCAGAGCCTAGGTGTATAGGTCGTTGAGGACTTAGAGACCCTAGGCTATTGTTTGGACAGTAGGATGACTGTCGTGAGAGACATGACTTTAGCGAGAGTCCTGAACCTCCCCTAGAGGATTTGGGTGAGTGATTTTACATGTTATTTCTCTAAAGATAATTATGTTGGCTGCAGACAACATAATGTTTTAGTATGGGTAACATGTTTTAGACTTTCGCTTGATTGGGTCGAGAGAGTTTTTGGTCCTAATGTTTATTTTGTTGCAGTGGTGTTCGATGCCCCCGAGACGCCGTGCAGCGGCGAAGGAGTGTTTGACCTTGGATGAGGAGTCGAACAGCGGGAGGCTAAATGGATAGTGCAGAGTGAGGTCTGAGAGTTACAGGCCCTAGTGGCCAGACTTTGAGGCGATGCGGCGCCAGGAAGAGAACATGGAGCGCGTAATGCGCACGCTTGGATCGAGAGCATCTCCCGGGGTGTCGCCTGTAGTACTTCCGGTCGTGACATCGTCGACTTTGACCCAGATCGCACTATGGATAGTGCAGGAGCAGCAAGTGATTGCCGATCGGTTGTTTTGCTCATCCAATTCCTTTTCCCTGCAAATTTTGGGACCGAGTTGGAGCCTTGGGAGGCCGAGAACTGGATCGCTGCTATGGAAGAGCTGTTTGTTCATTCAGGAGAAGCATCAGGGCGCTTGGACATGCACTTTTGGATAGGGACGCCGAGAGTTGGAGGGCGTCAAGTTCGTCCTGCTGGCCACCGGGAGCGCAGTTGACAACCTGGAGCGAGTTTCCGCGACGGTTGAGCAGTGTACCCCCTTGTCGCCCAGGATGAGGCTTAGAGGTTGGTTATGTTTGAGAGCAGACTGCATCGAGACATCTATGATTCAAGGCATACTCGGCGGATGCCGACCTTTGATGCAGCAATTGTGCTTGCTCAGTGGATTGACCGAGGATCAGTGATCACGTCCAGGAGGGACGAAGAGCGAGGGACCAGCTCCAGTGAGAGACGTCCAGCATCATCGAATTTTGGGATAGTTGAGTGGGTCGAGGTTGCCATGGTGCCAGTCTCAGGATCATGTGTCTCAGAGGAGACAGAGACCTGGAGGTTCTCGACAGTTGAAGCACCAGTAGCTGTGTCAGGACATTTCAGGCAGAGTGTCCCTACCTAGTGCTCTTGGAACTGCCGCTTGCCTCGGCACCCCACTGCCCCCTTTAGGATGAAGAGGTTCGTCCAGTCTACCAGTGGGCTGATGAAGCCGTGATACCGAGATGGATAGAGCGTTGGCCGCCAGCATCTAGTGGATGAGTTTGTGCAGCTGGTTAGAGGCACCAGGATAGTGGATTGTATCTTACTTGATGTAGCCTTCCTTATAGTCCTTGGATTTAGAGCATTTAGATGCCAACACGGCATGTGCATGTTTCAGTAGAGCATGGGTAGCTTTGCGTGGGTCAGAGAGGGGACTGTTGGCTTGTGCACGTGAGGATCAGGTTCCAGACCACGTATAGCACATGGATGAGTGTTGCCAGTCCCGCCAGAGAAGTAGGACATTCGATTTGATTCCTTAAGTTTTTAGTCCTACATCAGTTTCGAGGTGTTGTTATGAGTTTGGTTATCCCAATGTTATCCACTATGGATGGCCGAGAGAGGACTTTGACCCTCCGTGGACCTGGTCAGGAGGAGTGTGTTGTAGAGGGAGTTAGACCACGGCAGAGTTGAGTCGTGGTCGTATCGCGTTGCGGGCGACTGTAGAAGAGGTGCTTACGGCGGCACCGGGATTGAAGGATATCCTCATCGCCCGTGTGATCCCGGGTGAGTCTACTTAAGCTGATTTTGAAGCCGCCGTTTAGTGAGTTGAGATCAAGATAGTCATTGACGTGGTTTTGGAAACTGCGCCAACTTTGATAGCACCACTTGGAGTATCACGTAAGGCAGAGAGTGAAAGCTGATAGCGCAGTTGCGGGATCTGATGGAATGGAGCGGGTCTGAATGACCCAGAGCCACGTCGTGGGTATATGACTGTGAGGAACCTAGAGATTGATACTTGAGTATGATGCCGCACCGTTGATACACGGTAGTGATGCCACATTGTGAGTACACAACGGTGAGGTCTCTTTGTTGGTCGAGTATAGACAGACTCGGATTGTGTTGCAGCAGATGCTCATTTGTGAGGCAGGTATCTTTTTGGAACAATACAGCCGAGGGCTGTGGCCGGTGAGTGTTCCAGCTGTGTTGGACAGGTGGGTAGCCGTACCCGTCATGGACATTTGGATTTATTTCCGAGGCGATATAGAGCCTGAGGAGCACTTGGAGAGAGTGCTGCAACTTCCGGGAGAGAAGAAGTTTAATGTCAAGTTTATAGAGTATTCTTGTTGACTTCGAAAGGTTATGTTGTTAGGCCTGGGTTTCCAGCTACAAGAGTGACTGTGGACCCAACGAAGAGTGATGTCGTTTGGGTTGGGCCTAAACCTATGATAGTGACTGAGGTCAGAAGTTTTTGGACTAAGCAGGGCCAGTTAGCTTCGAGGAGTTATCCAGAGACCCTTGAACCTGAAGTACTTGGTTACTCAAGAGGATTTTGGTTGAGTCAACGCCGGTGGACGGAGTTACTGGGATTGTAAGATTGATCTTATAGCATATCGTTATCCCGGCGAGGACATGGTGGTCTGTACGCCTTGGCTAGGCGAGCAGTGCAACCTTGGAATGAGGTGTTCAATCAGTGGTCGCCGCTCTTAGGAACTTGGAATTGAGAGCTAAGGCTTGAGCGTTATTCCCGATATTGAACTCCTTTCCCCGATTGCTGGATGTGAGAGTGTATTGTGGAGCTTTGAGCATTTTAGTTGCTAAGGAGCAACGAGGGAGTTATGCCTATTGGGGGCCTAGAGTTTGGATTTGGAGATTTTGATTGTGGAAGCTTCTATCCGCAGGGATTTGTTGTTTTGAGTTTGCGCGAGGTGTTTGGTCCGCAAGTAATTATCTAGCTGGAAGAAGTATATTTGATCCCTGGCATGTTTTGGATTTCACTTCCCTGGAGTTGGGCGAGGAATTGAGCTATCTGGAGCGACCGATGCGAATTCTCGCTTGTGAGACAAAGGAATTGTGCAGTCGAGTTATACCTTGGGTGTAGGTTCAGTGGAGCCATCTTGATGAGTGAGAACGACCACCTGAGAGCTGAAGATCTACTATCCCCATTTAATTGAGATACCCTCCTGAGTTATGGATCTATTCTGGTTTCGAGGACGAAACCCTTTTTAAGGAGGGGAGAGTGTAGAGTACCGGGATTTCGGATGGCGCACCGACCTCACAAGTTGGCGTGGTGTTGAGAAATCGTCTCGAGCGTGTTCCATATTGGATTACAGTTGAGTTCGGGAGGTTCCGGACTGACGCGGAGGACCCGAGGGCGAAAAGTGAGTTGAAACTGGCAATTTTGGAGCCGATTTTTGGATTTAGCACACCGACTCCACGGTTGAGCTTTTTGAGGAGAAAAAGCTTTGGACATGTGTATTTTCATGTTACAGCGGAGTTCGGGAGGTTTCGGGCCGGTGCGGGGACCCCGAAGGCAAAAAGTGACTTGGAGTTGGCCTAATTTGGATTAATTAATTAATTAATTTAATTAATTTTTGAGTTGAGGGGTCAGGTTTGGACATAGTGTTGCCTCACCCGGGTAGTGGGCCGAGGGGTCAGGTTTCTGTGGGACATTGTTGCACTCGTGCCTGGGGGCTGAGTGGAGACCGGTAGCTGAGTTTAGACTGTGCTAGTGTCGTTGGGAACCGTTGGGGTTGACGGTGGTCCCGGGTCGTTGTGTGTTGTCTGACCGGTTTTATTAGCCCTGAGTTGTGGGTCGATCCTGGCTGTGGAGTATCTCCAGCCAGTGTGTTTTGTGCCACGAGTTGGCAGAGTTTGCTAGTGTCTCATGATTCGAGAGAGCTGATCAGCTGAGTCGTCGAGAGTGCTCCGACCGTTGTGCGAGATGTTTGAGGATCCTGAGTCTTTCCGTTCTGAGAGTGAGCGTGGATTTTTGGACTATAGCCTGCAGTGCCACCTGAGCGACAGAGTGCGCGGATACCTTTTCCTCGGTGGGGTCGCGCCCCTCGAGAGCCACGCCCGGGGTGGATCTGTTACTTTTGTATCGCGACTTGTCGACGCCGTCCCTCTGACTGGGCCAATTAGTGGCAGTTACGGACGCGGTCCCTCTGGCTGGGCCAGTTAGTGGCAGTCACGGACGCCCTACGTAAGTCCGGTCCTCCGGGATGTAACGGCAGTAGGTAGGCGCAGGCTTGACTGGACCCTATGAGGCAGTCAGTTCGATTGGGTCGAATGGGCACCTCGTGTGCGAGTGGTTTACATATTATGTTCTTAGATGGGTTTCTTTCCTTTGAGCATTGATACTGAGGCATCTTAGCAGTAGAGGGTGTATGCATATCATGTTATTGGTAGAGTTTTTTTGAGCTTTATGATTGAGACTTTTTAGCTGTAGTTTTCTTTCAGCTTAATTTTTAAGCTTTGGACATAGTGTTGCCTCACCCGGGTAGTGGGCCGAGGGGTCAGGTTTCTGTGGGACATTGTTGCACTCGTGCCTGGGGGCTGAGTGGAGACCGGTAGCTGAGTTTAGACTGTGCTAGTGTCGTTGGGAACCGTTGGGGTTGACGGTGATCCCGAGTCGTTGTGTGTTGTCTGACCGGTTTTATTAGCCCTGAGTTGTGGGTCGATCCTGGCTGTGGAGTATCTCCAGCCAGTGTGTTTTGTGCCACGAGTTGGCAGAGTTTGCTAGTGTCTCATGATTCGAGAGAGCTGATCAGCTGAGTCGTCGAGAGTGCTCCGACCGTTGTGCGAGATGTTTGAGGATCCTGAGTCTTTCCGTTCTGAGAGTGAGCGTGGATTTTTGGACTATAGCCTGCAGTGCCACCTGAGCGACAGAGTGCGCAGATACCTTTTCCTCGGTGGGGTCGCGCCCCTCGAGAGCCACGCCCGGGGTGGATCTGTTACTTTTGTATCGCGACTTGTCGACGCCGTCCCTCTGACTGGGCCAATTAGTGGCAGTTACGGACGCGGTCCCTCTGGCTGGGCCAGTTAGTGGCAGTCACGGACGCCCTACGTAAGTCCGGTCCTCCGGGATGTAACGGCAGTAGGTAGGCGCAGGCTTGACTGGACCCTATGAGGCAGTCAGTTCGATTGGGTCGATTGGGCACCTCGTGTGCGAGTGGTTTACATATTATGTTCTTAGATGGGTTTCTTTCCTTTGAGCATTGATACTGAGGCATCTTAGCAGTAGAGGGTGTATGCATATCATGTTATTGGTAGAGTTTTTTTGAGCTTTATGATTGAGACTTTTTAGCTGTAGTTTTCTTTCAGCTTACCCTTTATCTATCTATCTGCATACCTATCTGTTTTGCCTCCAGTAGACTTAGTGGGCATACCGTGGATATTGGGACGGTACCCGCTGAGATCTGCCTTCTACAGTAGATCTCACACCCGCTGCGGTGACAGGTTATTGAGGCAGCTGTTCCGGCTTGGTTCGTGCGGAGACAGCAGATCGAGGTGAGGACGCGGCCGATTAGTTCCTTACCAGCATTGAGAGTCTGAGGTAGATGTACCCGGTGTATTTTATGTTCCACTTTTGTACTGGACATTCTGTGAGACTTTGTACCTTGAGGATTTGTGTACTAGTGGAGATTTTACTATTCCAGATGTTCAGTTTTATTCTATAGCTTTTGGTTTTAGCTTCAGCTCTGATACATGTTTTTAGCTTTAGATCTGACTTGCAGGGTAGACGCTTCGTCTGTGCGGCAGTTTCCGTACAGATGGCGGATCTGTTGGCGAGCCCGGGTCGCAGTTTCGACCCCGGGGCGTGACAGTTACGGCTTTTTGTGTTGGCAAATTTCGTGAGTCATGTCGGTGAGTTGAGTCGGAGTCTTGAAGTGATCAAATTGTCAATCAGCAATTGAAGACTCAGAGAAGATTCAACAAGATCTCAAGTTGACACTCAGTGTTTTGAGTCTTGAAGATTGAAGTTGAAGAATTGTGGATCATATACATCAATCTTAAGGAAAATGGATTCGGATTGATCAGGTACGTTTAACTAAATAATTTTGGTGATCCGAATACATTTGAGTAGTTTAGAAACACTTGGATAAGTTTTCATTGCTTAAAAATCAAAAACTGGACAAATTGGATGTTCAGAGTCCGGATCAGAATTTCTGATCCTGAACTGATCCGGATCAGAATTCCGATCCGGATCAGAATTCCGATCCGGATCCCGAACCTTGTTTTTTCTGGAATTGCTGAAAAAAGCCGACAGTCAGGATCGCCGTAAATCCGATCCGGATCGTCGTGCGGGAAAAATTCTGTTAAGTCAGTTTTTGATGCTTATCTCTTTCCAAAGGTTTCTAAACTATAAATAGACACTTATGGTTTCTCAAGAACTACCGATTATTTTATAAAACACTTGAGAGCAACCCTAGAGGCTAGGTTTTTACCGTTCTTCTTTATAGCCTCTTTTAGGTCAATTCGACGGTTCTTCCAAAATCTATCTTTTGTCGAATTGATCTAGTCTTTGCTTAGAGATTCCTTCTACGGTTTTTCAATGATAATCTAAGCAAAGGATCACCATCGAAACCAATATTTCTTTCGGCCAAGTTTGCGTCGTGGATTCGACGTAGCATCGTGGATTCGATGTGTTGAAGGCGTTTCGTGGATTCGAAACGTGTGCTCGTGGATTCGAACGTGTGCAGTGGACGTGCAATCGGTGGAGCGCAAGGTCCGAAGAAGTTGGAGGGGTTGAGTCCGTGGAGTCGGTAATCACCTTGTTATTCTTTTTTTTCTTAGTGGATTGTTATTGCGTGTTGGTCCCGTGGTTTTTCTCCTGGATTGGAGTTTCCACGTATATCTCGGTGTGCTATTTTTATTTTCCGCATTGGTTTTTATTTTGCACTGAGATTGGTTTTATAAGTATTACACCTATTCACCCCCCCTCTAGTTGTTTGATAGTACCTATTTAGATCCTTGTGGATCCTAAAAACCTACAATTTATAGGCTCATGTACATACTCTTGGCATCCCTTGGCATTGATGGCATTAATGGCATTGATGAAGGAGGTTGCAAGTCTCTTCACTTTCCCACAAATGAAGTTGAAGTTGGGCCTCCTTGTCAAGCCCACTTTGGTTTGGGCTAGGAACTTAGACTGAAATTTTCTAAGTCCCTAACAGCCCGGACACCTGGCGCCGATCCAAGAAGCTCTCGAAACACCAATCTGTGCTCTCCGCACGCCGCGTGTCGCCCGAAGGGGGTAGGTGGCACCGGCCAACCGCAGCGCGCCACCTGGCAACCGAAACGTGAACTTGCGCCGCGCGCAGTGTGCTAGTACGACCGCCCAATCCCTAGCCGCCACACGTCCCGGCCCCGCTCCAATCGCGACGCGACACGTGGTTTCGTTGACCCGTGGTCCGCGGCTTCGCGCTTCAACTCTCGGGCTGTAGTGGCCCCGATCCCCATGCAGTTTTTTCTCGTGATCCGTGGTGTGAAACACCTATTATTGGTGTGTCAGGCCCACAACGCGTCAAATGGACGTGTTAGACGGACCCGGTGTGGATTCTGGATCAATCTTGCCTTTCGGCTGTTCTCGCCAAATTTCAGAAGTGGATTTTAGCTAAACGAAGGCTAGATTTGGATTCAGCATGGAAAAACGTTGAAAAACGACTATTTGCTTGTATTTTTCTGAGTCGGATGCCCAAAAACGGACACCCGTAAGTTTTCGGTGTATTTTGGTGCACGGGGAGCCGTGGACAGGCTGGGGTGCCACGTGGCGGCCTCGGATTGGCCGGCGCACGTGGTGCGGTCCACGGAAGCTGCGCAGGTGCCGTGGACCGGGCGCGGGGGGACACGTGGCAGCCTCTGATTTGCGGGCTCACACGGCGCGGTCAACGGCGTCGCGCGGGCGGGTTCATGGACCAGGGCGGGCCACGTGGCGGCCCGGGAGTGGCCGGCTCATGCGCGCGCGGTCCACGTAGCGCGCGAAGCAGGCGGGGTAGGTGGGGGGCAGGTGCGGGCAGGTGGGCGCCCGTACGCGGGGCGCCACGTGGCGCCATGCGATTGGCGGGCGTCACCCGCTCCACCCACTCGGTTTGGCCACGTGACAGCTCCCTTGTGGCCCCGCACAGCTGTCCGCTGTTCGGGACACGTGTCAGGCCCTAGGGGATTCGGGCGCTGCTCGTGGGTCGGGTCGGGGCGCATTTTTGGCGCCCGAATGTTTCGGCGCCCGAATGTTTCGGGCACCCGAAACATGGGCCCAAAGGCCCATTTCTTATTTTTTGGGGATTTTTTTGAAAAATCCTATAAATATGCCTCCTCCCTCCTTCTTTTTGGCTTTTTCCCGAGCTCCTCTGTTGGTGAGTCCTAAAGCAAAGTTGTTCCTCATCTTGTGCTCCATCTCTCGAAGGATTCCTGGAATTTTTGGAGGCCGCAGCATTGACGTCTTCGGCGATTCGGCGCACTTCGACGTTCTTTCTTCGGCAGCCTTTTCCGTCACATTTCGGTCCGCGGGCTCCCCTGGGATACCCCGAAGGAGTTTTCGGGTGATTCTTGCGGCATTTTCTCCATGACAGGTAGGGCTACATTTCTTATATTTACCACTTCCCTCCGTTTCGAGTATTTATTGGGTTTTTCATATCATCTTTGGGACCCATTTTTCTGCGACAGATTATGGACAGCGGTGGAGTATTTATAGATTTTCTCGTCCTACGAGTGACAAAACGGGGCATATAAGTACTCGATTTGCATCTACTCGTTGCGAGGATCGCAGTCGTAATTTTTCTGGATTTTTTGGAGGACTGAGTAGAGGTGAAATTTTATGTTTTTCAGTGCTGTTTTGTAAAACAGCGAGTGTTGTTTTTTAGGATCCCCATTTATGCCGAGTGCGATTTGTTTTGCAGTGGTTCGCAGACTTTGGGTGTTTTGCGAGGAAGAAGGAAAGTTTGACAGCGATGAGTCTTTTACCAGTTGTGGTTTGCGCATTTCAGGTGGGTGGTTGTTGTATACCTCGTTTTACGACTTGCTCACTAGGACTGTTAGAGGAATCCCTATATTATCATTTATTGATATATCACCCTATTGGAAGTCATGCTTGATTATAATAATTGTGAGCCTATCATGTGGGATTATTCGTGTGGGATTATCATGTTGGGACATTATGATTTAGCCTATGTGAGTGTACTATTGATGCTTCCTTTTTATTCTACATGAGGACATTTGTATGCTTGTATGGACATCTAGATAGGCCACTATTTATTGCTACACTATCATATTGGGACTTGACTTAGGAGAAACCATGTTTGCTCTTTTTCTCCTTTTTATTCAGAGGTATGATTCATGTTGCTCGGGTTCGAGCAGGGTTTTGGGATAGTGTAGTCGGAATCTTTGAGTCTGGGAAAGGTTGTACAGATTTTGGACTTGTGAGGTGTAGCGGCGACCGCGGACAGTAGGCGGTTGACCGGATATTGATTATTATACCAGATTGGGGACTTGTGGGATATTGCGGCAACCGCGGATATTGGGCGGTTGACCGGATGTCGATCTTTGCATCAGATTGGTGGTTGAGTTTTCTTTAGTAGATGGATTTTTTCGACTTGAGCATAGTCATGATCCAGTCCTGCTATATTGAGATATTGTGACATGGTTACTTTACTCGTGTGGGTCACTCCCCTCGAGTGCCACTCCGGATGTAGGCTTATGACCGAGCCATGTGTGCTGGTCTGTTAGTTATATTGGGATTCGAGCCATGTGTGCCGATTCCGCTGCTGGGTCCTTGAGTTCGACAGCAGAGCAGGCAGTACCGGGTTCTATACCGGTCCATCTGATTGGGTTTGTGTGGCAGATACTGTTACTGATGCATTCATACAGTCGTTTTATTTGAGATTGCATTTAGAGGCATAATAGTGGTAGTGTTTCTTTACCAGTAGTATTATTAGCTTACCACTTCTTTTCCCTTTGGCCTCTGGTAGACTTAGTGGGTATGTTGGATCCTGAGGATTTACCCGCTGGGGGCTACTGGTTTTATCAGTGGTTCTCACCCCCATTATTATTTATTTTCTCTCTCTTCCTTTGTTTTGCAGAGTCTTCTGCGGGAGCTGCTTGACCATCGGCAGCTGATCGAGGTAAGGGGATCGCTGAGTAGATAGATCTTCTGTGAGGCTGAGCTTTGCTGTTAGATAGTTGATATACCCTACACTCAAACTATTGTACTTTTCTGTTATTTTGGGTCTGACTTTAGCCAGCTGGTTGTATTTATTCTGGTGAGCTGGGAGAGACAGATGTATTTATTACAGTTGTACTTTATTTTCCAGTTCAGTTTTAGTCTGAGATGTTATAGTTCTAGTTCAACTCTGTACTTGTGCTCTGTTATTGTTTATCTTATATCTGAGCAGGTTTTCGGCGCTTCGTGTATGCGAAAAATTCCGTGTGCACGGCGGATCTGTAGACGGGCCCGGGTTCTAGTTTACACCCGGGGCGTGACACGGGCATCCGAAACCCTAGTCTGGACGCCCAAAACTGCCCAAAACACTAAAACATGTGTTTTGCTCAGTTTTCCGTGCTGAGTCCGTTTCTCGCGTCTGTTTGGCACACAAACGCTCTCGACACACAAAGATAGGTGTCAACATGCCGCTGACCACGTGGCCAAGCATCCGTAGGGATTTCAGGTTATCACAAGAAGATCTTGCGGTCCCTCCTCGAGAATAAGGCACCCGACCTCGCAGAAAAGCTGGTCGAAGCATGATAAGGTGTCTCCCCGGTGGAAACTGGATGTTCAAGCGGTTCGAACTCCTCTAACTCCTAGAGATGGAGGCAAAAGGCCAGCCTTCCCCCCCGAAGGATCTTCTTAGTAACAACCAGCAGTAAGAAGCCGAAAATCGGCTAGACCACCGGACGTAAGATCCTGGATCGGTGGATTACACACAGGGGTTTCCCCAGGAGAAACCATATTAGAACTCCAAGGTGTGAAGAAACTTTTATTGTTTGGCGTTAGGACGCCACCAGTTTCAGATTGAGAGGCTGCCTCGAAAGTACTCTCAGGGACGAAAAGGCCACGACCAAAACATTACTGCAGTGATGGCGTAGGAATCGTCATGAGGGAAGAAGACAATGCGAAGAAAGCTGCAATCGACGTCCCTTTTATAGACCGACGAGAAGGAGCGAAATGATGACAGTCGCCCGTCGGAACATAGCAGCATTTAATGAAGAAACGACGAAGGACAGATTCGCCGAGAATCAAGAAAGATCAACACCTGTTCGCGAATTCCTCGGATAGTGAGCAAAGATCTTGCCAGGGTCCGGGGATGATCGTGAACACCATTATGCACGCCAGGTGTTTGACTCAACTTCGACGATCGCCCAAACGACACATCAAGCGATTGCCGAGGGGGCATTGTTGAGACCAATTTTTTTTTCACCTTAGGAAGTGACACGTGTCGTATACCATCGGCCAAAGACATTAGTCGACAGAAGAATAAGTCAACGAAGAGGGACCCATATCTTGAGTTAGACCGACCTCAGTCACGTGGGAGTGCGGCACGCGACATACGCCATCGGCTAAAAGTGTCAGCCGATAGGAGAAGCAGCCAAGAAGAGGATTATCGCCTCATCTAGGATCGACCTCGGCCGAAGACAAACATCAGACCGCCTCAGTTGAGCGACGAAAGAGGCGAAGCCAGGATCAACTCTCGGCTGCTCGAGCCGCAGAAGGAAACTCTAGAAGGAAGAAGTACGAGATTTGGGCGTGAATCTCATAATTGACTCTGGAACAGCAAGTGGCGCCTGGCATTGGAAAGCGCCGAAGATCACGCTTCGGCGCGTCGATTAGGGGATGAATTTGGACGGAAAAACGGCTACCATCCTATTGAGGAAAATCGACTCAAAAAGAAGTAGTTGAGGAATTTACGATGATTCCCCTAAATGTCGCCGATTTTTTAAATCGCCGATCATATACATAGTTCGGAAGTGTATAAATACCCAAACCATCGAAGAAAAAAGAGTCCTACAACCTCATAAGCCAGTGATCACCCCTGCTTTTTCATACCTTTCATACCTGCATTTACTGCTTTTCTAGATAAGTTTCATACCAGCATTTACTGCACTTTTTAGGAGTAGACTTAAATTATAACCGGTTTCCAGTTACCCTTGTAACCCTCTCCAAGTAATACAAATTCTTAATCGGCTCCTTAGTCGTGTATCAAATTCTTATTTCTGAATCCCAGTTCGGCTCCTCTAGGCCGAACTTTGTCTGTCTCTAAACCTCTGTTCGGCTAATCTAGGCCGAACTCTCTCGAGAGTTTGAGTGAGAAAAACCCGGTCGAGCAGATCCCTCCTCGGCCCGATCGCTTGATCCTTTTGGCATGCGGTGCATCACACTTCGAGGGTCAACCCCACAGGCCGACGGTCAGCACAACTTTTCGCCCCAACATGGGCTATAAGTTTTCGAGACCGTAAGTCGTGTGAGGTTGTGGGGCATGTAGGGTCATGGGGCATGTAGGGCCACTGGTATATTGACTAGCACGACCACAGAAACTAATATTGACCAGCATGGCCACAGAAACTATTGGGAGTCCACAAGGTGACTCGTGTATCTGCAGACTGCAACTATGTGCATGATTTAATCCTTGCACTCTGCATTGAGCACTGGGAGCTACGAGAGGGTATGACTAGTGTGGTATGCTTGGAATGCAACATTGCTTGCTAAAGGAAGGGACTACGAAATCACATAATTCCTTTTGTAAGTCGAGGTTCAATATGGTAATCACGAAAATTGTAAAACACCTGGAAAGTTGAGAGCTCATTGTAAAAACTTTGCCCACAAGTCCAAATGAGGAGGATTTAAATTCAAAGACGAAACTCCTTTTAATGAGGGAGAAATATAGTGAATTGAACTTCTGCAAACTAGCAGAGTTTTGATGAAAAATAATTTAGAGAACTATCCCTGTATCCCAGGTGAAGCTTTGAGTTTTTTTGGGTGTTTTCAATGCTGTCTTGGCGTCAAAACGTGTTTTGGAGAATATGCCATATGGGACATTGACCAAATTGGCCAAAATACAGTGAAGAGATAATTGTGAATGCGTTTAAAATGAGTTCCGAGAATTTTTGAACGATCAGAAGGGAGTTGAAATTTACGGGGAGCGAAAATGAAAATCTCAAAACGAAGGGATCTTGAGCCATTTTGCTCTTAAGGATCGGGCCCTAACTCGAAGGATCGTACTCTGATGTTTCTGTTGAGGGACCTGAACATTGAAGTCTAGAACCTGAGTAAATTTCAAAATTCAAAATTTTAAATTTTAAATTTCAAATTTAAGATAAAATTTAAAAATTTAAAAATTAAAATTTAAAAGTTTAAAATTATATGTTTTAATTCTCAAATTACAAATTTTAAATTTTTAAAATTTAAAATTTTAATTTTGGATTTTAAATTTTAAATTTTAAGTTTTAATTTTTAAAGTATAATTTTATATTTTAATATTTAAATTCAAAATTTAAATTTTAAATTTAGATTTAAAATTTCAAATTTAAAGATTGTATTTTAAATTAAAATTTCAAATTTCAAATTTATATTTTAAATTAAAATATCAAATTTAAAATTTTGTGCAAATTTAAAATTAAATTTAAAATTAAAATTTTAATTTAAATTTTAAATTATTTTAAAATAAAATTTAGTAAAAAATATTATTTGTAACAGTAAATTTTTTTGTTAAGAAACTTATAAAATTATTTTTAAAAAAATATTTTTATCTAAATTCAACCAAATACTTTATAATTTTTAACAAAAAAAAATTAATTTTTTTAAATTAAAATTAATTTTATAGAAATTAAGCCAAACTCCCGTTGGCTGCCGCATGAACCCACGAACATGTTCCGATCTGATGCCCAGGTCGCGCAGAAAATGACAAAAATACCCTTCACTTCTCCCCTTCGCACTCCCATTTCTTCTCCTCCTTTCCGAGAGGGCGAGGCGAATGCAAGACATCTGCTCCCAGATCTCCTCCTTCTCGTCCATCTCCTCCGGAATGGCCCCTTACCGGATCTCAAACCCTAATCCCGATCCCAATCCCAATCCCAATCCCTAATCTCCGCCCTAAGATCGGATCCATCCGATCCGATCCCGATCCCGATCCCGATCCCGATCTCCCGCGATCCGATCTTCTGCTTCTTCTTCTTCTTCGTCTTATTCCTCCTCCTCCTCCACAGATCCGGTCTCCTCCTCCCAGGACGATGACGTCGTCATCCTCCTTCCATCCCCTGGGGGGCGCATCGAGTGCAGGGCGCGTCCTCGGTCCCGCCCTCGACAAGATCATCAAGAACGCGTCGTGGCGCAAGCACTCCGCCCTCGTCGCCGCCTGCAAGGCTGCGCTCGACCGCCTCGACCCCCTCTCCAACTCCTCCGCCTCAGCCGCCGAGCCCCCCTCCTCCTCCCTCTTTGGCCTCTCCTCCGCCGACTCCGATGCTGCCCTCCACCCCCTCTCCCTCGCCCTCGACCCCGCCTCCTCCTCCCCCAAGGTCGCCGAGCCCGCCCTCGAGTGTACCCAGAAGCTCTTCTCCCATCGCCTCCTCTGCGGCGACATCGACCACTCCTCGGAGTCCGACCCCCCCTCCTCCGCCGCCTCCCGCCTCCTCAGCGCCGTCTTCGCCTGCTGCGCTGGCCCCGGCGACGACGCCGTCGAGCTCGCTGCTCTCAAGGTCCTCATTGCTGCTGTCCGATCCCCCGCCGTTGCCCTCCGCGGCGAGAGCCTCGCCCAGCTCGTCAGGAGTTGCTACAACGTCTACCTCGGCAGCCAGAGCGCCGCCAACCAGCTCTGCGCCAAGCTCGTCCTCGCGCAGGCCCTCACAGTGGTCTACGCCCGCGTCGAGGCAGACACCATGGACGTTCCCGTGCGCATCGTCTCCATTGCCGACATGATGGACCTCTCTGATCGGAGCCTGAATGATGCGAGCCTTGTCCAGGCTGCGCAGAACTTCATCAATGAAGCCATGGAAGGCGGGAGTACCGATGCTGCCCTGTCGACAAAGATGCCACAGCCACACCAGGAGGAGGAGGAGGAGGAGGAGGGGGAGGAGGAGAACGGCGCAGCGGATGAGGAGGTGGGGAATGGCGAGATGAGTAAGATCAGGGAAGATGGCCTCTTCCTGTTCAAGAACCTCTGCAAGCTCTCGATGAAGTTCTCGATGCCGGATAATCCTGAGGACCCTCTCTTGTTGAGGGGCAAGGTTTTGTCGCTGGAGCTACTCAAGATGGTGATTGACAATGCCGGACCTTTCTGGAGGACTAATGACAGGCATGCAACGTTTGCTACTAAACTAAAATTTGTTCTATTCTATTCTTCCTGATTCTTAATGATAGTTACACTGTCAAAATGCAAATTTATTATAAAACATGATGAAAATTAGATTTTTAATTGTCCATGCTGCACATAAAGCATCTTGAATTTGAGATGATGAGATCTCGAATAAAGTCGGTACTTGTTAGACACTAGTTCCTGTGTAGAAGCTGTAGAAATGTGCAACTAAACTAACAAGCCACTGTGACTATGTAGACAATTGTGATAACCACCATCAGCGAATGCTGCACTCTCTTTTTGTGTTTTAATTGATACACCATTGAAATGCAAATTTTTTCGAAGATTTCATGAAAATTAGACCTTTTGTTCATGGTCTCCTCTCACATAGATAACAATTGTGTTGCAAACTTTCGTATGATTTATAGAAACTTCGTTCGTGTTTGTTGTATGTATCGGCGAATATTTGTACTCCCTTCTTTTCCGAGAAAATATTTTTACACTTATTAATTTTCATAGTTTAGAAGCTTCTTTATTTGCGGCCAGTTACATATTTTGTGGGCTTATTGATGTTTTGCGATGCTGCCAAACTTATTACTTCGTAAGAGAGAAAAAAACGTTTTATAAAATGGCCTTATTTACTCCAATTTGGCATTGTTTTTTTGGTTGTTTTCTTAGAGTCTATAACAGCTTAAAAGTCTCAATTTATGCTGATTGAACAATTCACTAGAGGATATGGTATGCTGCATTGCATAATGTGATGCTCTCTTTGAATGCCCAAGCGTTGTTCATCCAAATTGTTGCCCTTTCTTTCCTTTATTTTGCAGGGCAAGTTATTAGCAGGCCTATTACGTAACCTTTTAGTTATTAGTCTGAAGGAATAACAGTATTATCTTTAAGAATCAATCCTTAAACGGAAGGATGATTATTTAGGCCATTTGAGTCATCCTAGTCAAATTAGGCTAGTGAAAAGTTAAAGAATAGAGAAGAGTTTCTAATACCATAATTTCTTGACATTTTTTATCACAATTCCATTGTCTCAAAGGATTGGGTTGATTAGTGCTAGCGATGTATGTGTTAGTCCATGTGTGAGAGAGAAATAAGTGATAACATGGCTAAAGAAAATGACCTTGTTATGACAAAAGCTGAAAAACTCTTGTTAGTCGGGTAAAAATGTCAAAGAAAGTTGAGCAATAGAGAAAAAAATAAAGCAACGAGCAATGCCATTGGAATAGGTCCACGGGTGAAGACGGAGCAAAGTTTTTATTACTGACGAAAGTGGAGTACAAAAGGATGTCTCTTAGAAAACTCTAGCATTGAAATTTACCCAATGCTCTCTTTGATATGCCCCAATCCATGGAATAAGGGGTATATATATATAAGTGGGTTCGTAATAAGACTAGGAATAATCTCAACTAAACTAATCAGGTTGATCAAAATAGAATAAGATTAGGAGTGCTAATCCTAGCAAAACTTAAATGGTCAACCAAAACATAATATTTAGTTGATCAAAATAGGATAAAATTACGAGTGCTAATCCTAGTAAAACTTAGATGGTCAACCAAAACATAATAGGTTAGGAAAACTTCTCGCCCTATTGGCCTAAGCCCTCTACTACCACCATAGAACTCTACAATATTTCTTGTTCACTTTCTAAAGAATTTCACGACATCATATATCGGGGTAGGTCCAAGAATTTGAGACATATCTAACAGACTATTATTGAGGCTTGATTGTTGTATAGTCTCAGGCAGTGTTTTAAAATGTGCGACGTGCAAAATAGTGCAAAGGACTTTTGGAGCCTCGGTGCAAGGCTTCTGGCTCTATTGACCTAAGCCCTCTGCTTACCAACATCGACCTCTGCAAAATTTCTTGTTTAGTTTCTAAAGAATTTCGGATGACAGAATAAGTCGGGGCGGGTCCAAGAATTTAAGACATATCTAGCAAACTTATTTCTGAGGCTTGATACTTGTGTAGTCTTAGGCTGCGTTTGGTTCGGGTATAAGCGAAAACTGGTTATTCCTGGGATAGGTATAAGTTCAGGTACAAGCAGGAATTAAAGTAATTTTGTGTTTGGTTGAATATAAGAATTGTACTGGGATAAAAAAAATTGTGTTTGGTAAGTTAAAGAGGAATAAGAAGAATAGAAAGTACTAAAATTTTAATTTAAGATACAAATTTTACTGATATGATTTTAAATATTTAATTTAAAATATTTATTAAAAAATTTATTAAAATTTATATTTTACTTATATATAAAAAAATTATTAAAAAAATTTTGGTTTTTTAAAATTTATAATTTTTTTAAAATTCAAAATTTTGTATATAAAAATAGGTATAAATTTATAAATTTAAAAATTTTAAAAATTTGGTGAATTATTTATTAAAAATTAAAATTAAAAATTTAAAAATTTGTATAAATTGTAAAAATAATAAAATTTAAATTTTTATAAATTGATAAATTTATTAAAAATTAAAGTTAAAAATTTTAAAAGCTATAAAATTTAAAATTTAAAAAATTATAAATGTTAAAAATTTTAATTTTAATTATCTAAAAAAATGACAAAAGTAGAAGCAAAAATTTTAATTTTAAAATTAGTATAAATTTTAAAAAATTTATAAATTTTTTTGCATAAATATAAAAATTTTAAAATTAATTAATTTTTTTAAAAAATAAAAAATATATATTTTTAGATTTATTAAAAAATAAGTTAAAAATTTTAAAATTTATAAAATTTTAAAAAATAAATTTTAAATTTTATAAATTTAAATATCTTATAATTTAAAATTTTTAATTTTAAAAAAAAGAAAAAAAAAGAAAAAAAAAGAATCAGCAGGTGGAACAACTCCACCAGTGGAGTTGTTCTACCTGGGGGTGGGAACTGCTTGTTCCCACCCCTAGCAGGTTATCCCAGGATAACCCGCTGGGGGCAGTTCCCACCCCCAGGTGGAACAACTCCACTGGTGGAGTTGTTCCCACCCCTAGCGGGTTATCCTGGGATAACCCGCTAGGGGTGGGAACAAGCAGTTCCCACCCCTTTAAATGGTGTTTGGTACAACTAGGGGAGGATAAGGCCTTATCGGCCTTATCCCCCCCTAGTTCTTGTACCCAAACGGGCCCTTAGGGAATATTTTAAAAGGTGTGAGGCGCAAAAAGGTGCAAAGGATTTTTGGTGTCACGCCCCGAGCCTGCAACGGAAGCTCCCTCAGGCACATGCACCAAATCCGCCGAACATATATAGTTTTCCTTATCCGCCCAAGGAGCTACAACCTGTAGAATCAAAGCATTCCAATAAGGAATAGAGTGTATACAAAAAATGTATGAGGAGATAACAGTAAACATAAACAACGAAACTATTACAACATTGCCACTCGTTACATTTACACTTTTGTTTTCCAAATACAATCCAAAATAATTCTTACAAATTTTTCTTTTCTTTTCTTTTCTTTATCCATTTAGCTATACAATGTCTAAGGGTAAAACTATCGGAACACCAAAAAGAAAGGATGCTAACTACTGTGCTACGCCCTTTCTACGTATCACTGCATCCTCCACGGGAGGACCTAAAAAAACATAGGGTGAGAACTATAAGCATAGTTTCCAGTGGGTACGACCATCCAAAGAAGAAGCTTGACCCGCCAGGTCCAAAGGAGGCAATGTCAGCAATAGATAGATAGATAACTGTAAAGTATATAAATCTCTACTATATGCGCAATATTAAATACATACTCATGCCTCTACTCATAGTAATGAAACTACAAATGTAAGTTCTTCTACTTACTGTCTCATTATCCTATTCCTTGCCCGACTCGGTCTTGAGTCAATGAAAACGGAATCGCTACTCCTTTTAGCCACAAGTCCACAAGCCACGGAATTGCTATACCCACTAGAGCCAGGGGCTCCGGAATCGCCGTCCCGTTGTGCACCAAGATCAAGGCCACGTAATAGCTGTGCCCTCTTGAGCCAGGGGCTCCGAGATCTCCGTCCCACTGCTTACCAAGGTCAGGGGTAGCAGAATCACTGTTTACCGAGTCTCACCAAAGGTCACATGATCACCCTATATTGTAACCTTTCTAGCAAGGATTTAAATATCCATTGGCACGGGCCGTATTCACCGTGCCGTATCGTGCTGATGGCACAATTCAAAATCCCTTTTTTTTTTTAAATTATTAAGTAATTTTCTCAATAAAGTTCAAATTATTTGATAAAGATACATAATAAACAATTAAAAAATTTTGTTGCTAAAGAAAATAAATATTTCATGCCATTATGTGTCGGCACACATGTATTTTTTGTGATCGACACTCATTGACACGGCTCGGCACGCACCATGCCGTACCGTGCCGGCAAGTTTTTGGCACGACCCCATGCCACGATACTTAAATCCTTGCTTTCTAGGTTCAACGACTGTCATATCCAAGTGATCAATATACACTATGTTGTTCAATCTATATCATATGGCACTAGGTTTACTAGTTTGCTGAGTTCTCATGACCCTAGAGAAAATGTCAATCTACAACTAGTCCATACATAGGTGTAGATGCATATGCATATATATATATATATATATATATATATATATATATATATATATATATATATATATATATATATATATATATATATATATATATATATATATATATAGAGAGAGAGAGAGAGAGAGAGAGAGAGAGAGAGAATTGAGCTCATATGCTTTTAAAAGTACCAAGTCATTGGTGCTTGTAGATTTTAGCCATTGGATGAAAAGATGTGTGGTTAGGATGATAGTGGGCCCCTTGGGTTAAGTGAGTGGTTGGTGGAATAGAATGATCTAAGGGATGAAATTAGTCAAAGGGGTAGATCTAATGGTAGAAAACTTACAAGCACCAATTGCTTGGTGCTTGTACAAGCATAGTAGCCGGACTTGTGTGCTTTTAGAAACACGGAGCCCTCCGTGTTCCCAAGTTGTTCTTAATGTTGGGAGTTCTGAATGGACGATCGGCTTCGTTAGACTTGATTTAGAATATTTGAAGTATTTAGAAACTAAATTTTGCGATTTTTCGATATCATTTACCTAGTGATCTAAAGGGCTCAAAATCAATGGCTGAAAATAAAAATCTCACAAAATATGATGATATAATACTAAAATTTTAGATCAAAGATATTGATCTTGTTCTATATAGTATAAAGAATTTTCTATCAAAATTTTATATGATTTGGATATTTCTACACTGTTAAACTTGCAAACGGCTCACCACAACTATTAAAATGATTGATTTTGAGCCACCTTGATCACTAGGCAAATGATATCGAAAATTCGTGAAATTTAATTTCTAGGCCTTTTAAATACTCTAGATTAAGTTTAACGGAGCGGATCGTCCATTCGGAACTCCCAACATCGAAAACAACTTGGGAGCACAGATGCCTCCGTGCTTTTAAAAGCACACAAGCCTAGCTCTATATATATGAGCACGGAGGCCTCTGTGCTTTTAAAAAAGCACACAAGCCTAGCTCTCTATATATATATAGGTTCCTTCATATGCATTTAATTATTTTATGATAGTTATACACTTTGGGGTTAATTTCATACAGCTCCCTGTAAACATATCGAATAGCAGATATATCCCTGCAAAGTTCAAGCCTAGCTCTATATATATGAGCACGAAGGCCTCCGTGCTTTTAAAAGCACATAAGCCTAGCTCTCTCTCTCTCTCTCTCTCTCTCTATATATATATATATATATATATATGTTCCTTCACATGCACATAATTATTTTATGATAGTTATACATTTTATGGTTAATTTCATACAGCTCCCTGTAAACATATCCAATAACAGATATATCCCTGCAAAGTTCAAGTATTCATATTTATCCTTTCAAAAGTCCTAACGGTTTCAAATATACTCCTACCGTCAGTGTCTTTTAGAAAAATGTAGTTAACCATATGTTAAATACTTAACCTTGGTTAGCGAGTGAGGCAAATTTACCTTTTCGCCATTTTGATATTATAATCCCATTAAGATGTGCCCCCTAGGATCAAAATTTTAGCTATAGGATCTCTTTATCCTCTTCCTCAAGCCTCTTCCTCTTCCTCTCTCCCTCATGCTAGTTTTGAATTCGTAACTAGGATTTCTCGATCCCCTTTCATCCACGACGCCTGTTGCTCCCCCTCCTCCGAGGAGAGCTCCCCCTCTTCCGAGGAGAACAAGATGGATGTCATGCTCGGGCCCCAGCGAAAGCCTACCCGGCACGTGCACAGACTCGCCGTGTGCACAAAGTACCCCCCGGTCAAGGAATTAAGTGCCGCCCGTGCCGCGGCGGCACGGGCGGCACGTACCGTGCCCCTCAAAGAGGGGCACGGTACAGGGAGGGTCTCGCACCCCCCCCCCGTCTCGAGCGATACCCAAGGGTATCGCTCGAGACAGAGCGATACCCTGTTGGGTATCGCGTACCGTGCCGAGCGGCACGGCAGTTTTTTTTTTTTTTTTTTTTAATCATGCGTAGAGTATTTTTTTTTGTTATTTTTTTTGAAAATCACATATTGTACGGTACATATTTTTTATTTTTTTTGTTTTATCTTTAAGAGATTTAGATTATTTTACTAACTAATTTAGGTTGTTAGTAAATGTGAATATCTTTAAGAGATTTAGATTATTATTATTTACTAACTAATATAAAAAGTAAAGAGATAAGATAAAATGAGAATGTGGTTATAAATCAAATTTTTAAAAGATTTAAGTTGTTATTATTTACTAACTAATAGCAATCTAAATCTTTTAAAGATTTAGGTTTTATGATTAAAAATATTTTTTATCTCTTTTCCTTCTTATATTAATTAATGAATAATAACAATCTAAATATTTTAAAAATCTAATCGGTACCCACATTCTCATTTTATCTTATCTTTCTACAATAACAACCTAAATCTTTTAAAAATCTGACTCGTAACCACATTCCCATTTTATTTACGTATATCTCTGTAATTTTGTTTGAAATTAATTTAATCATGAAAATTAATTTACGTATCTCTCTGTAATTTTGTTTGAAATGAACTTAATCATGAAAATTATAGCTAAAGGCGGTCCACCGTCTTTAGAAGGCGGTGATCCTTCTGTATGTGGCGCTGATATGTCAAGCTGATATGGCAAAAATAGGGTTAGTTTTACAAATAAAATTTTGATAAGATTATTTCGCAAATTATAAAATTTTAGAAGGTTATTTTGAAAAAAAACTCCATTGTACTTTATATATAAAAAAAAATATCAATATGTTAATTGGTGAGTATAGTAAGCTATATATAGCCAATATTCATAATTTTTTGACTAAACATTTCAAAACAATATTATAAGAGCTTATTGGGAACAAAAAAAGCAAAAAAAAAACGTGCCAGAGCGTGCCACTGGGAGGTCATGCGTATCCATCGGCACGCAAGCGTGCCACGTGTCGGCACGCAAGCGTGCCGGTACCGTACCGTGCCAGGCGGCGAGCGGCACGCCCCCGTGCCACGGCACTTCGAACCTTGCCCCCGGTACACACAAGGCGTCTACAACAAAAAAGCGATAAGGAAACGAGATACACATCCTATTAGTAATCAGAGTACAAGAACAACTAAACTAAGCATAAACATAATAGAAATAGAGATAACTACAACCATACAAGATCTAAAATAATATACAATAAGGATCCTCTCGAAATACATCCTACAAAATACATGGTGGTCTCTTTAGCAAAACAAGTACACCTCTCCAAACAAAACAAAAGGAAGGTGCCTCGGGTCCACCTCTAGTGGCACGAAGGGGACGAGTCTAGATATGCGCTACCCCCTTGCCACGATTCCAAGCCTCTCCCGCTGTTGATGGCTCTGAAATAAAAACAACAAACTAATGGGGGTGAGAACTATTAGTCAATAGTTTCCAGTGGGTAAGCCGTCGAGAGAAACGAAATACACCACTAGGTCAGCTGAGGCAAAACATAGTATATCTGCTGAAATGAAATGGAGGTAAATAAACAACTGAAGTAAAGTAACTTTACTATTATCATGCCTTTATGCTCAAGTATAAGGTAATAACAGTATGAAACTACCATGCTAACATGAATGTCCGACTACTATGAATGCATCATCTATGTGATGTTCAATGTCAAGTGTAGTTAACTTTATTCATTACTTTTGAAGACTTTCATTGAGTGAGTATTAACTTGAGCCATGCCTTATGGTCCCGTGGTGGCACCCCCAAACGGAGCTGTGCCTATCCCACGGCTGCCCAATCAGCGCCTAATCCCGCACGGCGAGCATGATGTCGCGATGGCCAACTCCGGAGTGCCGGCTTGGAGGGAGCGACCCTACCAAGCATGTGCGAATGAGCACAATTGGCAAGCAAGCAAGTCCCGATCATCATGTCTTAAACACGGAATAGCATTTTCGACCTTTAGGTCGGGGTATAATATCTCATAGTGTCAATGTCTCGTATACAATGTAGGCAATGTCTTACATAATGAAATAATTTATCATACACTAGGTGTCATCATGTCTCAAATATGGAATCTCACAATTTTTTTCTTGATTATACAAGTTTAGAAGTTTTCTACTTGTATCTCAACTATACTAGATGGCACTGATGTCATATTGTCCAATTGTACATGACCATATGCATAATATGTCCCAATCATTCTATAGCATGTATAGATATTCTCTACTCATATCAAAACTCGTAAAACTATGAAAATGACTATCCAATCCCCTCTTATAGTGTCCATGCACATGCAATATATTCCTCTAATACATAGAGTATGAAATTTTCTACACATAAATGGGTTCAAATACATGATAAAAAGTCATGATAAGTCAAACGATGCATTTTTAACATAACAATTATGCCTAAAAGTTTAAGGAAGATATAGGAGTTCACCCATTTCGGTGAGGTCGAACCCACCGGATAGTTGTCAAAACCTTGTGGGAGATCACAACCAAGTTGCCCACTAGCTCTCTTATGCCCTAAGACAAATTCCCAAAAGATCAAATCATCACAAAAAGGTAATAAAAAAATTCCTTAAAAATTATAAGAAAAATGAGTGGAAAATATCTTTGACCAAGAAATTTTGCTATATCTTGAAAACAAAGCAAAGAAAGTTTGAAATCCAACCTACAAGAGTGCTCTACACCCATCAATTCCATCCCAAAAGCTCAAAATCAAAAAGCTCTGAAATAAACCCTAGTTTTCAAAAACTAGGTTTCTCAACAAGAAATCCCCAATGAGAAGGAAAAGAATGGTTTCTAACATCTCTTAAGCTCAAATCCCACCTTAAAAGTGTTAAGGATGGGAACTAGGGCTCCAAACCTCCTTTCTCTTCAAGCTCTTCCTTCCCTCCAAGTCCTTGTTGCAAGCTCTAATGGTGGAGAGGAGAAAGAGGAAGAAGAAACCAAGATTAGAGTGGAGTTGGAAAAGAAAATCCAAGAAGAAGTGAGAAGGGACTCACCTTTAAGCTTTCTTGCAAACCTCCAAAGTGAGGGGAGGAGAGGGAAGGAAAAGGGTTAAAATCCCTAATGTAACAATATCCCCATAAGCTCTTGTAAGAAAAGAAATTGCATTTCTTACAAGTGCTCCCAGATTGCGAAGGTCCGGACCTTCCTTGTAAGGTCTGGACCCCGAAGGGTGTCCCAACAGCTGCATGGCGAAGGTCTAGACTTTCCCTCCAAGATTCGGACCCTGAAGCCGGGAATCTTAGATTTGGCACTGAAGGTCTGGACCTTCCCTCTAGGGTCCGGACACCGAAGGCCAGACTTCAAATTTTCAGCTTTTTTGGAAAATTTTAGTTTCATGCCAAAACACTCCGTAAACCTTCTAGAACTTTTGGGAAGCTCACCAAAACATTCGAAGAGTATCAAACACCTTTCCACACATTAGAACTCCAGAATTTGCTAAAGTTTAGTGTACTACAATGGATGAATCCAAAACTTGGTTATGGTAATTAGTTGAAAATTTTGGATCAATTTGGTGTATTTTAGGTTGATGTGTTGTTAATTTATTTTATTTTTTATATATTTATTGGTATCATAAAAAACAAAGTATTAGAGGAGAAATAAAGATTGGGGTTTAATAGAGGAAAATAAATAAAAAATAGGTAAAGGAGAAAAAGGGGTAAGAGAAGAGGTAGAGAATAATGGTGCATCGGGTTTTTTTTATAGAGGTAGAAGATGACTGTTGGGGTTTTATTTGGGAGGGATGTTTTTGCACTATTCTATCAGTTCGGGCTTTTAGAGGGACATTTATGAGGGCAAAATTGACATTCCACTTATATTCTGTTAAAAAATAAACGGTGAGCTAACAGTAACAAACCAGAGAGATATATATGAACAACTTAGGACTTTTGAAGGGATAAATATGAAAACTTAATCTTTGTTGGGATATATCTACTATTCGATATGTTTACAGGGAGTTGTATGAAATAAGCCCTTTATTTTAAATCATTTACTTTATCCACATGCATCTTTTCTTTAACTAATAATTATTAACATACATTTTCTTGCAAAAATTCTCTCTAGACACGAGAGGTGACCAAATCCATTCGGTGCACACAACCCACCACAAAACATTTCTAATTGCTTGTAGTCACTTGCAATTAGGCTCTCGCTAGCGTTTAGCACGTCTTCGGCACTAACGAACCTAAAACTTAAAGAATTGGCTCGTTTCGTCAAATCGATCACCTCAACCTCGTCGTTTGTCGAATCAAAGTTGTTGAGGGTGTTTCTACAACCTTCAATTAAGTTTCCATAGGTTTAATTAGGTTTTAAACCCTTTATAAACAAAACCCCTAATTCTGATCCTAGATTCTTATTCTATTCAAGAACACCCAAAAATTATGGTGTTAGCTTGATTAATGTAGGTTAGAATCAAGGATTTAAGTGCCGTGACATGGGGTCATGCCGAAAACTTGCCGGCACGGTACGACACGGTGCGTGTCGAGCCGTGTCGATGAGTGCCGGTCACAAAGAATACATGTGTGCCGACACATAATGCCAAGATATGACACGGTGGATACGAACCGTTCCGACACATAATCCTTGGTTAGAATGGTGTAGAGAACACAAGAATCTTGATTTTAAAGGATTTAAGACTATTCCAACCATAAAATTGAAAACCCTTACCTTTGCCTTAAGCTTCCTTGCCTTCTTCTAGCTCCAAGAAGCTCAAACCACACCTCCCAAGCCTTCTCCAAGCTTTTCTTCTCCAGTCTCCACCTTTGGGAGAGGTTCTTCTAGAGAAAGAGGAGAGGAGGAAGAGAAAAAGGTTTTTCTCTTTGTGTTTTGGGTGTACACGGTTTGGGGGGAAGACGGTTGAGTCTATTTTTTAAATGGAGTGTAACAAAATGCTACTAAGTCCCCTAAATATTTCCTTGTACAACAAACACCTTAGACAGCCTGCAAGTAGTTTCGGGCGCATGTCAGAAGATTTGGGCGTCCGAATTATCGAAACATTGTTCCTCAAGGTGCCCACAAGATCTTTCGGGTGTCCGATTCTTTGCGACAGGGCGTTGGGGTGCTCTCGGGGTGAGCATCTGATTGTACGGTCCCGTGCGTCTGCCATGCCCCCAAATGTGAGTTCGAGCGCCTGCAAGGTATTTCGGGCGTCTGAAAACTCTGGAGCAACAATCTAGCTCTCGGGTTAGCTCTCTGCGTGCCCTTCCGGCACCCACTTTATTTTTCGAGCATCCGAAAACTTTGGGACTCAGATTCTGAGTTGTCCAACTACGTTTCGATTCGGTCTAAACTCACCTTTTAAACACCACTAATCACCTTTTAAACACGATCAAATCTGCACTTTGTCAATTTAGCTAAAGTCGGTACACTACATTTGGAGCCTCGGTGCAAGGCGCACGTGTGAGGTGCGCGCTTGAGGCAAACCTTGATACAAATTTTTACAAAAAATAAATACTCTTAATATAATCTAGTAACAAACAAAAACAAAATAAGACATAACAAGCAAATTACCCAATTAATCATTCACAAGTAGGCATATATTGTAAGAGAAGAGACAAAATTATTATATTTAAATGCTAAATATTGTAGCAAACTAGTGAAATAACAATGTGACATGAAGTCTCAGTGTTTAAAAGGTGAAATAATGGAATTAATAAAAGGCTAAATTACAGAAAACCCCTCTATAAATATCCGTTTTTTTACTTCCCCCACCTCCCCCGACTTTCAAAAACCTATATTTTACCCCTTTAAAATTTCAAAAATATTTTCGAGGGGTTACGACGTTAATGGGGAGGCGGAATGACTAAATTGCCCTTACTTATTCTATAAGGAAAAAAATTAATTTTTAATTTATTTCTATCATTTTAAGGGTATTTTCAGTATAGATTATAATAAATTGACGGAATAGTGACGGAACCCTGACGGAGGGGGCTAAATGCATCAACTTGAATTTTTGAGGAGGTAAAATGTAGATTTTTGAAAGTCGGGGAAAAGTGAAAAAGCGGGTATTTACAGAGGAGTTTTCTATAATTTAGCCTTAATAAAATAAAGGAAGGGCATCACACAAATAAAAGTTCTACATAAGAAGCCTGTTACTTATTTATCCTAAACATATTGCGAGGTGTGCACCTCACGTGAGCTTTTTTGCACCCCAGGCAGTGTTTCGTCTCAGGTGAAACATGGTGCAGAGGCTTGCACCTTTTCAAACACTGGTCTTAAGGTCACGATGTTGCGCCTTTGGTGCAACAAGGTGCAGAGGCTTTCGCTTCGCACCTGCTAAGGCATGCACGTTAGGTGCGCCCAATGTTTGTGATGCAAACCGAGAGGTTGCCGAGTCTGAATTTTCAACTCTGTTTTCGCTTAAAGATATTCCTTGAAATAAACTAGGTCCAATTTATTAATTCTGTTGAACTTTAATAAAATTAAAACAAGGAAGCAATAATTTCAGCAAGATAGAAAATTAAAATCAAATTGAAGCAATACGAAGACGAAAACCTTTAATATATGAGATAATAACAACTAACTGAAAATACATGCAATAGTTCCAAAAAGGTAAACTCGGTTTTATCGGACTTAAAGCTTTTAGATTTAATTATTTGGGCAAAGATGGCTGGTAATGGTGGAAGGCTAGATTAAAAGGGATAATGGGAGATTAAGAGATAAGAGAAGATAAGATACAAGAAGTGTACCGATTACACGATTACGGAGGATCCACGATCTGCGAGGAGGGCGATACACCATGACTATAGCTTCGGCAACAGGGAAGAAAAGAAGAGGCATGGACTCGGAAGAAGAGAGGGTAGGAGTAGAAGTCGATCTTGCCATGAGGAAGAAGCGATAATGATCAAGTTGAGGAATAAGACGATCTTGGCGCAAGAAAGAAGCATCGATGATCATACCGGGAAGAAGAACACCTAGACAAGGATAAAGGACAAGAGTATAAATTTCTATTCATCAAATCTACTCCTTAAAGCATCAATAACCAAATATTTATAGAGTTAAAAACCTATCCCATAATAAATTTGTGTCTTTTCATTTTCAACGCAACACGGTCACCTAAGAGTCATGCATAGAAGAAGAGGCAATTTTGGCAAAGCTGAAAGGTCTTTTTGGGATTGTTTCTATGTTTATTGGAGAAAAGGGTTTGGGTTAGCCAAATCAACTAAAATTAAATGATTTAAGTCCGAATCAAACATGAACTCACAAAATAAAAGAAAATTACATTCAAACATAAAATAGAGGTTTATTTGCTGCATCAGTATCCCCTGGGTGGGAGAAATCTCAACCCCGTCGATATAGCATCCTGATAGCTCTGGTATAAGTCCTCTCGAAGTTGGTGCAACTCTGTCTCAGAAATCCAACTGCTATCTGATAATGATCGTCCATGCCAACGTACCAAGTATCGGCGATGGGTACCATGATGCATCGTAGACTCGCGCACATCCAAAATATCCTCCACCCCATCTGATGGTGTTTCAATGTTGGTGCAAAATGTCAAGCCAATTAATATTGATAGTAGAGGAGGCCTCTCCATGGTACTTGTACGGCTTGCTGACATTGAAGATCGGGGACGTTAGTACTTTCGGGGGCAAATCAACTAGGTATGCGTTTGCTCTCTACTTTTTCAGAATTTTGAGTGGCCCGCATTTTTTTCTGTTCAATTTGCTATAGCCTCTAGCTGTGAACTTTTCTTTCCTAAAATAGATTAAGACATTAAGTCATACCTTGGTGATGTTTATCTGCTGACTCCTTGTAATTGATAGTGGAAACCTGCAACCTTTGATGAACCTGTTGTTGCACTTCTTGAATATGTTTTAGATAATATTCGGCATCTGTACTTACTCTACTAGGATAAGGTATGGGTGCTCGGTCAAGGAAGTGGGCTATAGGACGGCAATATAAAGCTTCAAAAGGAGATTTTCCAATTCGATTTATGGAACTATTAAAAGCAAATTAAGCATGAGGTATGATTAAATCCCATAGTATTGGTTTTTCTCTAGCTAAACATCTTAAGAGATTACCCAAAGATTGATCTACTATCTTCGTCTCCTCGTCATTTTGTGGATGATATGGAGTACTGAAATACAGTTTGCTTCATGCTGTAGACATTAAAGTTCTCCAAAAATAACTAACAAATTTTGTGTCTCTATCAGATGTAATTGATTTAGGAATACCATGTTAACGTATAATTTCATTGAAAAATAATTTTGCAATATATGATGCATCAGAAGTTTTTTTGCAAGGAATAAAATGAGCCATTTTTGTAAAACGATCAACAACCACAAAAACTGAATCAACTTGGCATGTAGTCTTGGGTAGGCCTAGGACAAAGTCCATGATAATATCCTCTCAGGGTATAGTGGTAATGGGCAGGGGAGTATACAATCCAGTAATTTGAGTTTGTCCTTTAAATGATTGACAGGTTTTACACCGCTGAATAAATCTTTCAACATCCTTACTGATGTTAGGCCATACCCCTCTTGAACTAATCCCAAACTTTTGTCTCTTTTGAAATGCCCCCCTAGCCCGCTACTAAATTCTGAATCAATGACTTCTCTTAATGATCCCTTGGAATGCATAACTTGGACTTCCTAAAATATCTGTCGTCCAAACAGTAATCATAAGGCGAATCATTGTTCGGAGATAGACATTTTTTTAGGATAGGACTGAAGGTAGGGTCATTTTGATATTGGTCCTTTACTACCTCAAATCCTACTATCTGTAAGGAAGAAGCGACAAGCAAATGGTTTCGATGGCTGAGTGTATCAACGACACGATTAGCAATGCCTTGTTTATGCCGCAAATGAAAAGTGTATTCTTGCAGGAATACAGTCCACTTGGCATGTCTTTTGTTCAAGTTCTTTTGAGAATTTAAATATCGCAATGCTTCATAGTCTGAATTAAGAATAAACTCTCAATGAATTAAGTAGGGTTGCTAATGTTTCGAAGCCTGAACAATCGCGTAAAATTGAAGATCATAAGTGTAGTAACGCGCTCGTGCGTCGTTTAATTTTTCACTAAAGAAAGCTGTAGGACGTTTCTCTTGAGACAATTTGCCTTCAATTCTGATATGTGAGGCATCACAATCTATCTCAAACACATTTTTGAAGTCGGGCAAGGCAAAGTACCAGAGTCTTTGTAAAGTTCGTCCTTAACCAATTGAAAACTTTTTTCAGCTTTAGGCGTGCAAGTAAATTTACCCTTTTTTAGGCAATCAGTTATCGGTGCAATTAATGAATTAAATTTTCGAATGAAACGCCGATAAAACGACGCAATTCCATGAAAACTTCAGATTTTAGTTATGGTCTTTGGGGTTGGCCAACTCTGAATTGCTTCTATCTTAACAGGATCTACCTTAGTTCCCTCGATGGACACCATGCATCCTAAGAAGGTAAGGCTATTAGTTAGAAAAGTACACTTTTTTAAGATTCATGTATAAGTGGTTATGATGCAGGAGAAAGAGTTTAGAAATCCGAATGCAAAATCCTATTAGTTGAAAACTCTAATGTAATTATATGTATAGGCACAACGAGACTTAACATACGGATTCGAGAGAAAATAATATAAGAATAAATATCATAAAACAGTGCGTTAAAACCAAGGATTTAAGTATCCATCGGCATGGGCTGTATCTACCGTGCCGTATCGTGCCAACAAGATACCAGCACGATACAGCCCCCGTGCCGATGGCACAACTCAAAATCTTTTTTTCTTTAAACTATTAAGTAATTTTCTTAATAAAGTTCAAAATATTTGATAAAGATACATAATAAGCAATTAGAAAATTTTGTTGCTAAAGAAAATAAATATTTCATGTCATTATGTGTCGACACACATGTATTTTTTGTGACCGGCACTCATCGGCGCGGCCCGACACGCACTGTGCCGTACCGTGCTGGCAAGTTTTCGGCACGACTCTGTGCCACGGCACTTAAATCCTTGGTTAAAACCCAAACGAAAATTAAATTTAAAGTAAAAAAATCGGGATCGGAATTTGTACCATCAAAGAATCTGTAGGCGAAATTATCGATTGCAAGCGTTGAATAGAATCGTCAAATTCCTACCGATCAATCCAATACCGTCTTTGTTGAAATAATATCTGTGGAAAAAACAAAAGTTTTAGGACGAGGAAGAAAAGAATAAATCAAAAGAAAGAAAGAGGGACTGAGAGAATTAGGGTTTAGCAGAGTGGAAGATGACGATAAATCCCTAACGTCCAAGGCGATGAAGCGTAGTCGATGGAGTCGTATCAGTGGACGTTGACGATTAGGGCACGCGCGAGGCTTTCGTTGATTGTGTGTCGGCGGATAACATCTTCGCGCAACTCGATCGGATTTAGCGAAAGATTTTTTTTTCTTTTTTTTTTTCTTTCTTGATGCGATCTTTTTCCTTTATTTTTTTTTCCGACTTTTCTTTTTTTTGTACGAATTTTTTTCTTTTTTTTGTGTACGGCTTTTCTGGTCGTACGCCTTGAGAAACTTAATAGACGGCGTTTTCGCGGGTTTGAACCCGTTAAAGAAAACGATCCAATAAGTTTATCTTCTTCGTTTCTTGATCAAACGGCGTGAGAATTTCGCAAGTAAATACTTGAATCGAAGAGGAAACAAAGAAGATTATGATGAAGGGACTCACTCCCTACGCACTCACTCCGGTCGACGCCAAAATCGCGAAGGAAAACTTAAAACAACGCATCTCAAAAGGAAACTAAAATTTTCATATTAATAATTCATCCCTCGTACAGATCGTCAAGATCATACTTATAAAGTTTTCTTCTAACAAACTCAATCTGATAAATACGGTAACAGAAAATAATAACTAAATCTATTTAGATTCTTATTTAGAAAATAATAACTAAAATATCTAAATCTATCTCGAACCATGCAAAACTGGTTCGAACTTGAGTCGCATCCAACGTCTTGAATTATGGTGCAATCACATCATCAAGCCAGATACTTGGTTTACGATGACGGCGATGGACATAAGTCTGAAACGGGACCGTGTCCGCATCAATTCTCCCCTCCTTTGAAAAATTCGACTCTGTCGAATTGTCTGCGATTTACTCATAAAGCTCCGGATTGAGTTGTTGGAGGTCGCTTTGGGAAATCCACGTTGCGTCCTCCTTGGGTCGATATAACCACTTGACTAGAAATTTGCGCTCTCCACCATCTTTTGTCGACATAATTTGATCGTCAAGGATTGTCTCAATATCATCTTTTCTTTGCAATTGGGTTCTAGAAACAAGAGGTGAAGGCGGTGAAGGAAAAAGTGAATTTTGATTTTTAGGAAAATGAAATAATGTAAGGTCCTCAACATTGAAGGTGGGGCTAATTCCCATGTTAGATGGTAAATCCAACAGATAGGCATTAGATCCGATCTTCTTAAAAAATTTAAACGGACCCATGTTCTTTACGTGCAATTTTCTAATAGCTCATTGCGGAAGCCTTTCAGGTTTAACTCGAACCATCATCATGTCTCCTGTATTAAATTCAATTTCTCGTCGGTGTTCATCAGCACATCTCTTATAATTTTCATTACTTAAAATTATTTTTCTGCGAATTTCATGATGTAAGTCTCGCATGTGCTGTGCAAATGAAAATGCATACTCACTTGGCCTATGCTCTAAGGGAAGGGGTATCAAATCAATAGGTTTCTTTGGATTATATCCTGTGACTATTTCAAAAGGGCTTATTCCAGTTATTCGATTTACAGAACTATTATATGCAAATTCTGCTTGTGGTAATATCAAATCCCAATTTTTAATGTTTTCACCGACAAGACTTCTAAGAAGGTTTCCCAAACTCCTATTGACAACCTCTGTCTGACCATCGGTCTGAGGGTGATGTGAAGATGAGAAAAGCAATTTGGTTCCCACAATTTTCCACAAAGTTTTCCAGAAGTAACTAACAAATCGAACATCTCTATCACTCAATTGATTTTGGTAACCCATGAAGGCGCACAATTTCAGATATAAAATTTTCCCAACATATGTAGCGTCGGAAGTTTAGCGACAGGGGATAAAATGAGCCATTTTCGAGAATCGGTCAACCACAACACGGATCGAATCGTGTTTTCTAATTGTTTTTGGTAGACCTAGAACGAAATCCATGCTTTGATCTTGCCAAGGAGAAAATGGTACGGGTAAAGGTGTATACAACCCTGTATTTTTTCGACCACCCTTGGCCTTTTGACACGTCCCACACCGTGCCACAATGCGTGCGACATCCCGTCGGAGACTTGACCAATAGAATCGATCCTCAACCATAGAAATGGTTTTGTCTCGACCAAAGTGTCCGGCCAATCCTCATGCGTGCAATTCCCACACAACAAAATCTCTCAAATAATCTTGTGGAATGCATAAACAACTACCCCGAAAAAGAAATCCATCCCGAATGACAAAATCAGTGTTCGCGGGTTTACCCTCTAAAATGGATGAATAGATCTCGCTAAAGTCAGGACATGAGGAATAGTCTGCCTTAATGCTATCGAACCCAATTACATTTACGCCAACACTATTTAAAGTTACAACAACTCGACTCAATGCGACGGCGGCTTTATTCTCTATTCCGGCTCGATGTTTTAACACAAAAGTATATTCTTGCAAATACTCAACCCACTTTGCTTGCCTCAAATTTAATATCTTTTGTGAGTTTAGATACCTAAGAGCGTGATGATCGGAAAATAAATAAACTCTCTAGGTAACAGATAGTGTCTCCAAAATCTTAGTGCCTGAACTACCACATATAATTCTTTATCATAAGTGGAGTACTTTTGCTTGGCTTCATTCAATTTTTCACTAAAATAGGCTATAGGATGACCTTCTTGGTTTAAAACTCCACTTATTCGTACCCCTGAGGCATCACAAGAAACTTCAAAAACCTTTTCAAAATCAGGTAATTTCAAAATGGGTGCCTTTGTCATTTTTTCTTTAATTTCTTCGAAAGCTTTTGTGGCTGATTTTGTCCATTTAAACTCACATTTTTTCAAACAATTTGTAATGGGAGCCATGATAGTACTAAAGCATCTAATGAACCTGCCATAGAAAGTTGCTAGGCCATGGAAACTCCTAACATCATGAATAACTTTAGGTTCAGGCCATTTCTTAATTGCTTTCTCCTTTTCTGGGTCAGCCGATACCCCGTCTTTTGATACAACAAATCCCGAAAAGATAACTCGAGGTTGCATGAAAGAACATTTTTTAATATGAATGAAATTTTTTTCTTTTCTTAATACTTCAAAAATTTGGCGAATATGATCTAAGTGTTCATCATCGGTTCGACTATAAATCAAAATATCATCAAAATACACAGCCAAAAATTTACTAATAAAGGGCCTAAATATCTGGTTCATAACCCTCATGAAGGTGCTCGGGGCGTTTGTCAGACCAAATGGCATGACTAGCCACTCGTACAAACCTTCCTTCGTCTTGAATGCGGTTTTCCACTCATCTCCAGGCCTAAGCCGAATTTGATGGTAACCACTGCGAAGGTCAAGTTTTGTGAATATGGTCGTCCCAACCATCATGTCTAGCATGTTATCCAAACGTGGAATTGGGAACCGATACTTAATCGTGATTTTATTAATGGCTCGACTGCCAATGCATATATGCCAACTTCCGTCCTAATCAAATCATCTACCTAACGTCTCAATTTAGCATGCTCTTTCGGATTCATTCTATAGTGTGATAAATTTGGTAAAGATGAACCAGGGACTAGGTCTATTGCGTGTTGTATATCCCTAAGTGGGGGAAGTTCATCGGGCAATTCTTCAGGTGCAAGGTCACTAAATTGAGAAATAAGGATTTTGATCCTTAAAGGGGGTCTCAAAAGGTTCAAGTGAATCAGAAACCTCTTTAACAATTAAAACATAAACAATTTTAGAATCAATTTCTTTGCAAAATTGTCTTTTATTGAGAATGTGAATAGGTTTTGTTGATTCAATTTGTGATGGAGAGTTTTTAAAATCTTTGACCCAACTTTGATCCGAATCCTTTGAAAAGTTGGTGCTTTTTGATACAAACTTTTATTGAGAAGGTTTAGCTGGGTTCAAAATATTTTTCTTTCCATTTTGGACAAAAAAATAGGTGTTAGGTCGACCGTAGTGTGTGACAGAAAGATCATAGAGCCAGGGTCTTCCTAAAAGCACGTGAGTGACATCCATAGGTAGGACATCATACCAAATATGGTCCGAATAATTAGCAAAGTGAAGCGGGACCAAACAACGTTTCGTAATGGGCATAGTGGTTTTGTCTACCCATGCGACCTTGTAAGGATTAGGATGTGGCTCGGTTTTGAGGTTTAGGCATCCTATTGCAACCTCAGAAATGACATTGATGTAACTACCACCATCAATGATGACCTTACAGCTTTTATCTCCACATTTTGTGTAGGTGTGAAAAATGGAACTGCGTCTCCAATCATCTTCTTTTCTAGGTTGGGTTAGAACACAACGCATGATTTGTAAAGCTGTGTTTTCATCAAACTCCTTATTTAATTCTAACAGCTCTTCGTCACTAGGAAGTTCATCGGTAGTATGTGTGACTTCCTTTAGATTTTTAAAATCTTCACCATCTGGCTGAACAAGCATGTTCCGCTTTGGGCATTCATAGGCTGCGTAATGACCCATTTGGTGACAGTTAAAACATCGTCCCTGTGCATTTCCTCGTTTGGTTTCATCTGCGGCTAAACCTTTACCCTTAAAATCATGATTTTGTCGATTTTGAAAATTGTTTGTTTTATTAGTGTTGAAATTTGTGCTGGTGTTCTTTGTGTTCCTATCAGGCCATTTTCCGGTGAATCGTCGAGCGGGTGCTTTTAAATATTTTTCATATTCTAATGCAAGTTGAAAGACCCGCTCAACAGCTGCGACCCTGCGTGGTGCAATTTCGCGCTGCAATTCCTCACGCAACCCATTGCGAAACCGCGAGAGAGTCTGCTCTTCTTCTTCTCGAACATCACAGCGAACATACATCTCATCAAATTTGGCCATATAATCGGCAACTGAAAGAGAACCTTGCCGAACAGCATTCAATTGATCGTACAACTGTTGCTTGTACGTGCTTGGCAAGTATTTCTCTCTCAATTTAGCCTTTATTTCAGCCCACAAGGTGATAGGGCTCTTGGCCAAGCCGTTCTAAATGTCTTTCGTTGATATAACTCTAATGTAATTATTATATGTATAGACACAACGAGACTTAACATATGGATTCGAGAGAAAATAACATAAGAATAAATATCATAAAATAGTGCTTTCGTTGATTGCGTGTCGGCGGATGAGATCTTCGTGCAACTCGATCGGATTTAGCGAAAGAATTTTTTTCTTTTTTTTTTTTCTTTCTTGATGCGATCTTTTTCCTTTATTTTTTTTTTTGTACGGATTTTTTTCTTTTTTTCTGTACGGCTTTTCTGGTCGTACGCCTTGAGAAACTTAATAGACCGCGTTTTCGCGGGTTTAAACCCGTTAAAGAAAACGATCCAACAAGTTTATCTTCTTCGTTTCTTGATCAAACGGCGTGAGAATTTCGCAAGTAAATACTTGAATCGAAGAGGAAACAAAGAAGATTATGATGAAGGGACTCACTCCCTACGGACTCACTCCGGTCGACGCCAAAATCGCGAAGGAAAACTTAAGAGAATGCATCTCAAAAGGAAACTAAAATTTTCATATTAATAATTCATCCCTCGTACAGATCGTCAAGATCATACTTATAAAGTTTTCTTCTAGCAAACTCAATTTGATAAATACGGTAACAGAAAATAATAACTAAATCTATCTAGATTCTTATCTAGAAAATAATAACTAAAATATCTAAATCTATCTCGAACCATGCAAAATTGGTTCGAACTTGAGTCGCATCCAACGTCTTGAATCATGGTGCAATCACATCATCAAGCTAGATACTTGGTTTACGACGACGGCGATGGACATAAGTCTGAAACGGAATCGTGTCCGCATCAATTTATTTATTTATTATTTATTTTTTATTTATTTATTTATTTTTTTCTTCTTTGTTTCCTCTTTGATTCAAGTATTTACTTGCGAAATTCTCACGCCGTTTGATCAAGAAACGAAGAAGATAAACTTATTGGATCATTTTCTTTAACGGATTTAAACCCGTGAAAATGCGGTCTATTGAGTTTCTCAAGGCGTACGACCAGAAAACCCGTACAAAAAAAAAAAAAAAAAAAAAAAATCCGTACAAAAAAACGAAAAGTTGGAAAAAAAAATAAAGGAAAAAGATCGCATCTAGAAAGAAAAAAAAAAGAAAAAAAATTCTTTCGCTAAATCCGATCGAGTTGCGCGAAGATGTCATCCGTCGGCACGCAATCAACGAAAGCCTCGCGCGTGCCCTAATCGTCAACGTCCACTGATACGACTCCATCGACCACGCTTCATCGCCTTGGACGTTGGGGATTTATCGTCGTCTTCCTCTCTCTGCTAATCCCTAATTCTCTCGGTCCCTCTTTCTTTCTTTTGATTTCTTCTTTTCTTCCTCGTCCTAAAACTTTTGTTTTTCCCACAAATATTATTTCAACAGAGACGGTATTGGATTGATCGGTAGGAATTTGACGATTCTGTTCAGCGCTTGCAATCGATAATTTCACCTACAGATCCTTTGATGGTACAAATTCCCATCCCTGTTTTTCTACTTTAAATTTAATTTATGTTGGGTTTTAACGCACTGTTTTATGATATTTATTCTTATGTTATTTTCTCTTGAATCCGTATGTTAAGTCTCGTTGTGCCTATACATATAATTACATTAGAGTTTTCAACTAATAGGATTTTGCATTCGGATTTCTAAACTTTTTCTCCTGCATCCGGTTATCTCTTAAAGTTTGAAGCACTTGTCTTACATGATCTATATGAGTTTCAGGACTTGTGCTATAAATTAGAAGGTTGTCGAAATAAAATACAACAAACTTCCCAATAAATGGTCACAAGACTTGGTTCATGGATCACATGAAAGTACTAGTGGCATTGGATAGCCCAAATGGCATAACCAGCCACTTATATAATCCTTCTTTGGTTTTAAATGCTGTTTTCCTTTCATCTCCTGGTCGAATACGGATTTGATGATATCCGCTCTTAAGGTCAATCTTAGAGAATATCTTCGCACCTCCTAACATGTCAAGTATATCATCAATCCGAGGGATGGGAAACCTATATTTGATAGTGATGTTGTTAACAGCTCGACTGCCAACACACATTCGTTATGTTCCATCTTTTTTTTGGTGTAAGGAGGGTAGGCACCGCGACAGGACTCATACTCTCTCTAATATAACCTTTTTGTAGTAGTTCAGAGACCTGTCTATGTAAATCTTTATATTCTATGGGACTCATCCTGTAATGGGCTAGGTGTGGAAGGCTAGCACTAGGTACAAAATTAATGCAGTGTTGGATGTCTCTTATAGGTGGAAGGCCATCACGGCATGATATCAGAGAACTCATTCAATAATTGTTGAACAACTTGCGAAACTTTAGTGTTCTAAGATGTTTCTTTCGCTAAAAGGATATATACTGCTGGGGACTTTGCTAGTTCTTTAGAGAATTGACTTTTGTTCAAAATCATCATTTTCTGTTCATCAGTGGAGGGTGGCTTTTTGGACTTTTTCGGTTTAGATTTTGGTTTAGATAAGCAATTTAGAGGAATATAACTTTTTTATTGTCCTTTGTGACTATGTAAGTGTTCTCCCTACCATCATGTATAGTATTATGATCAAATTGCCAAGATCTACCTAGCAATAGGTGACTCACATCCATGGGAACAACATCACATCAAACCTTATCAGTATAAGTCTTCCCAATAGAAAATTCAACAAGACGTCGCTCTGTTATAGGAAACTCATCCCCATCCTTAAACCAAGCTATTTTGTAGGGTTGGGCAAGTTTTTCAGTTTTCAATTTGAGTTTATCAACCATTTCTTTAGAGACAAAGTTTTCAGTACTCCTACTATCAATGACAAGAGAGCAAAAATGACCCCCTGCGCTACAAATGGTTCTAAAAATGCTAGGATGCTTCCGATCGTCTTGGGTTCTAAAAATGCTAGGACTCGATGGATCATGAGATTTGTTTCAATCGCATCAGGAGATTCTTCAGGAATCTTATTTGCATTTTCTTGTTCTACAGTTTCTTTTCCATTTTCATTTTCTTCCCATTTTCATTTTCTTCCTGATTCTATTAGATTGGCTCTAGAATCAAATTTTCTCAAAGGGCAATCAGAGGATTTATGTCTCGGTTTGTTACATTTATAACAAATGATGCCAGAATCAGCGGGTTTAGTACCTAATATTCCTTTGGCCTTAAGGTCTTGAACAGGTTTTGAAGAGGTTTGATTATAATTTTTTGGGATAGGCTTGGTTCCTATGGTATTTTTCACATTCGCACTTCTGTGACGGAAGGTTTGTCTTTTAAGTTTACTCTTAGCCTTAAGTGCATGACTATAGGCAATCTCTACCCTGTAGAAAGTTGAAAGGGCTAACTCGTCTTAGATTTGGGTTCGAAGACTGGCTAGATAGCGAGCTATCCGCTATTCTTCGTTTTCTTTAAGTTCATTACGAGCTTGAAGGGTGTAAAATTCTTCAGTATATTCTTGTACTGACTTAAGACCTTTGATTAAGATTGTGAAATTTTTAAAAAATGGTTTGACGGTAATCAGTTGGTAAAATTTTTTCTTTTAGAGCGCGTTTGGTTCGCGTTATGTAGCATTATAGGCTATGTCGATATAACCAGGTATTTGAGATTACTGAATCGAATTACTACTGATCTTGTATTACCGTGTTTGGTTTAATGCAGTAATATAATATTGAATTACAATAGATATAGAATTATTATGTTTGGTTCATTTCATAAAATTCAGTAATCTCAACAACAATGAATAGTCTATTCCAAAATTGCCCTTGTGGTCAAATTTAATATTATTTTTCATTAAACTATAACTTTAATATAATTTGTAATTGAATTTAAAATTTAAAATATTAAATTTAAATCTGAATAAAAATATAAAATTTAATATTTTAATTTAAAATTTTAAAATTAAAAATCTAAATTGAAATTTTAAAATTTAAAATTTAAAATCCCAATTTGAAATCTTAAATTTAAAATTTAAAATCTAAAATCTAAAATCTGAAATCTGAAATCTAAAATTTAAAATTTAAAATTTAAAAATTAAAAATTTAGAATTTAAAATCTAAATTTAAAATTTAAAATTTAAAATTTGAATTTTTTAAAATTTTAAATTTAAAATTTAAATTAAAAATTAAAAAATAAAAAATCTAAATTTTAAATATAAAATTTAAAATTTTAAAATTTAAAATTTAATTTAAAATTTTAAAATTTAATTTAAAATTTTAAAATTTAAAATCTAAATTTGAAATATAAAATATAAAATTTAAAATTTGACAATTCAAAATTTTAAATTAAAATTTTAAAAATAACTTAGTGAAAGGTTAAGGGGTTGGAGGGTAAAATTGTAATTTTACATGATATGCAATACTACCCCGACTTTAGTAATATGAGATACCCGCACTCCCTCTCGGTAATATTTTCGGTGTAATCTTGCACTATTTGTAATGCTATATTACCGAACGGATTACAGACTGGATAAACCAAACACAGTAATCCTGACAGGATTGCCTGTGAACCAAATGCCCCCTTAAGTTTTTTTCTCATTCTTTTCCATGAGATAATCTTTTCCTTACTTTTTTCGTTTCATTCAAAAAATTGTTTTATTTTGTCTTCGTTTCATTCAAAAAATTGTTTTATTTTGTCCAGCCAATCCATAAATTCCTCCAATCACGAGGATTTTCGCTATTGCCAGCCATTACCAAATGCTTCCAAGTTGATCAATGTAGTTGTGAATTTTTTTTTTGTTGGGCCCAAAAGAAGAACAAGAAAGACAAACTTTAGTACCAAATAAAATTGTGTAGATAAAAATAAACGTTCCCACGAAAAGAACTTGTTCTGATACCAATTGATGCAGACCGAGAGGTTGCCAAATCTGAATTTTCAACTTTATTTTCGTTTAAAGGTATTCTTGGAAATTAACTAGGTTCAATTTATCAATTCCGTCAAACTTTAATAAAATTAAAACAAGCAATAATTTTAGCAAGATAGAAAATTTAAATTGAATTGAAGCAATACGAAGACATTGATAAACCTTCAGTATATGAGATAATAATAATCAACTGAAAATACATATAATAGTTCCAAAAAGGTATACTCGGTTTTATCGGACTTAAAGCTTTTAGATTTAATTGTTTTGGCAAAGATGGTTGGTAATGGTGGAAGGGTAGATTGAAAGGGATAATGGAAAATCAGGAGATGAGGAAAAAGATAAGATACAAGAAGTGCACCGATCACAAGATTGTGGGAGATCTTTGATCGACGAGGAGGGCGGTACACCACAAGTATAACTTTGGCAACGGGGAAGAAGAGAGGAGGAAGGAACTTGGAAGAAGAGGATGGGTAGAAGCAGGAGTCGATCTTGCCATGAGGAAGAAGCAACAACAACCAAGTTGGGGAAAAAGGCGACCTTGTCGCGAGGAAGAAGCTTCAATGATCACACCGGGAAGAAGAACGCTATGGCAAAGATAAAGAACAAGAGTAGAAATTTCTATTCATTAAATCTACCCCTTAAAGCATCAATAACCAAGTATTTATAGTGTTAAAAACCTATCCTATAATAAATTAGTGTCCTTTCGTTTTCAACACAACACAATCACCCAAGGGTCATGCATAGAAGACGAGGCAACTTTGGGAAAGCCGAAAGGTCTTTTTGGAATTGTTTCTATGATTATTGGAGAAAAGGGTTTAGATTTGGTTTAGCCAAATCAACTAAAACTAAACGATTTAAGTTCGAATCAAACACGCATTTACAAACAGTGTTTGAAAAGGCGCGAGGCGCAAAAAGGCGCAAAGGCCTTTTGAAGCCTAGGTGCGAGGTGCATCGCAAGGTGCGTGCCTCTAGAAGGTGAAGTGCACTTTTAATAAAAATAAAACACTTTAACAAGTCTAGTTTAAATTGATATCTTATATAAAAAAATCTAAAATAGCCATATAAAATAAAATAATCATAAAAAAATAAAGAAATCACATGCATAAATATTTTCAAACTAAGAAGAACAAAAATTATGTTTCAACTTAAAAACGCTTGCTGCTTTGTTGTTATTGGGGGAATAGAGAACGACCAAGAAAAAAAAAAGAAGAAAGGGTTCAAATTAAAAAAGAATTACAATCTCTTAATATTTTAGAATATATATTTGAAAAAACTCAAGACCCAAAAAAACCCAAACCCTAAACCCATTAAATTTAAATATCATGAGGCGCATCTGAGGAGCGCGCCTCATGCCCTGAGGCCCTTAGTTCCGTGCCTCGTGCCTAGGCGCCTCCTCGCACGCCTCAGGCTCGCCTTTTCAAACAATGCTTACAAAACAAAAGAAAATTGCATTCAAAAATAAATTAGAGATTTATTTGCTGCATCATTTTGAAAATTTGAAAAGGAGGCGCACGCCTCGGTGCCTAGGTGCGAGGCACAGGTCTCAGAGCCTTAGCAACAATGAGGCGCAGCGCACTCCCTAAGGCACATGCCTAGGCTCAAGCGCCCCTCGCAATATTTAAGTCTTGAAGGTTTTTTGAGTTTAAGTTATTGGGTTATCGGGTTCTGTGTTTCATCATTATATTTTAACCCACTAAGAGATTTAAAGAAACTCTAAAAATAACCCAAAAAGAACCCTAAAAAGTAAACCGTTCCTCTCCCTCTCGTGTTCGCCCATCTCCCATCCCTCTCAAACATCAACTACCACCAGCAGCAGCAGCAATGACAAAAAATAGCGGCAAGTGGCGGCAAAGCAGCGGCAGCAAGCAAGCCAACAGTAGTGGCAGCAGGAACAAGCAGCACAATCAATTTTAAGTTTAAGTTAAAAGTAACGAGGATGAGGATGAAGATGAGAATGATGCTTGAAAAACGACCAAATGAGAGCATTGGCAACACAATCATTTTTAAGTTTTAAGTTGAAATTTGAAATATAATTTTTTTTATTTGAGAACCTATATGCATGTGTTTTTCTTTACTTTTTTTATGGTTATTTTATTTTTATATGGTTATTTTATATTTTTTTAATGTAAAATATCAAATTAAACTAGGTTTAGTAGCAATGTTTTATTTTTATTAAATGTGCACCTCGCCTTCTTGAGTTGTGCGCCTCGTGATGAGCCTCGCGCCTAGGCTCCGGAAGGCCCTTGCGCCTCACATCTTTTCAAACACTGGATAAGCCTTTTCAAACAGTAGCCAGAGGTTTGTGGTATTCTAGGTTTTAGCTTTTTGTGATACTTTAGATACAGTTATTGTTTTATTTGCAAACTGTTGCTAGCTGCTTATATATGTTATTATTACTTCAGCTATCCTCTGTACCGTTACTTCAATTTTCATTGTTATTGTGCCTAGCTTGAGACAAGGAAATTATTTGCTTACTCAAAGGACCAATATGGAGGTTGTGTGGAGAGTGGAGACAAGGAAATATAAGTATTGGACCTCAAGGATAGTGAGATTTGCCAGCAGTAAATGTTAGTTCAAATTAGGTTTGAAAAAAAAAAACAAGTGGAATTATTTGGGTTTTATGATATCTTGGCTTGTCTGGTGCATTAAGGTGTAGGAATGACTCATATGTACTAATCACACATGTTCCAACTTGATAATTCCAGCAATATTCATTGAATATTTGCATATAAGCCCACACATTTTACTGAAATTGCAATAATGTTCATTTTTAACACAAGTTGCAGGCTATAAATTGATTATTGATTTGCCAAAAACTCTCCGTGGCTTTTGTGACTAAGGGATAGTTAATACATTGTTTGTTATTCTCATTTAATTCCTTCTATTCAACAAATGCAAAAAATTGATTGTTGTTATCAAATTAAATTACCAAAGGCCCAGTATTCTGTCACCAATTTTAGATAGATTCTTTCCCCATCTTACCATTATTTGAGGTGCCATGTCATCAGTTTTTGTCAAAATGTCAAAATATTGCCATCAATGTCTTAGAAGTGACGCTACCTATTTGTTCACTTAATTACTTATTTTTCTATTTACTTCCACTCTTTAGTATGTTTGTCGACTGTAGAGGTTCAATAGCATTACTGCAGTTCTGATGCTGTATTTTCATGTTCATATATGCAGAGAAGGAAATATTCATTAAATCCTAAGCAGATCATAGGAATAGAAGATAAAAATGCACTATTATTTACTTTAGGCTAGTTAACTCTGACTGGTGCCTTTTTAATTAAAAACTTCTCTTGACACTCTCCTTGTCCATACAGGTATCTTGGAGCAATTAAGCAGTACCTCTGCTTATCTTTGTTGAAGAATAGTGCATTGTCAGCAATGAGTATTTTTCAGCTTCTCTGCTGTATTTTCATGGGCTTGTTGTCAAGGTTTAGATCTGGGCTGAAAGAGGAAATAGGGATTTTCTTTCCCATGCTTGTTCTACGAGTTCTTGAGAATATTGTTCAGCCTAGTTTCCTGCAAAAAATGACGGTTCTCAACTTGTGGGATAAGATCTGCCAAGACCCGCAGGTTATTGTTGATATTTTTGTGAACTATGATTGTGATGTCGATGCGCCAAATATTTTTGAAAGGTATACCACACTCTACAGAATTGAACAAAAATCCATCACTTGTTCCTTCCTTTTGACTAATAAACAAAGCTAGGTCCTACAATTTCATTTAAGTCAATTGAATGATAAGAAAATATGCTGTAATCAAGGATTTAAGTGCCGTGGCACGGGGTTGTGCCGAAAACTTGCCGGCACGGTGCGTGCCGAGCCGTGCCGATGAGTGCCGGTCACAAAAAATACATGCGTGCCGACACATAATGGCATGAAATATTTAATTTCTTTAGCAACAAATTTTTTTAATTGCTTATTATGTATCTTTATCAAATATTTTGAACTTTATTAAGAAAATTACTTAGTAATTTTAAGAAAAAAGGGTTTTGAACTGTGTCATCGGCACGGGAGCTGTATCGTGCCAGTATCTTGTTGGCACGGTACGGCACGGTAGATACGGCCCGTGCCGATGGATACTTAAAACCTTGGCTGTAATGTTTCAACTCTGAGTATCATTCTCCTTGTTACAACATTTTTCCCTGCAAATTTCAAGTAATATGTATTAAAACACTTTTAATTCCATCAGATGATCGCAGGACTGTCAATGGTCTTGTGAAGACTGCTCTTGGTGTCCCTCCTGGATCTGTGACAACATTATCCCCAGCCCAAGATCATACCTTCCGAAATGAGTCCGTTAAATGCCTTGCTACTATCATTAAGTCAATGGGCGCATGGTTGGATCAACAATTGAAAATAGGAGATTTTTATCTTAGTACTGAGACTGATCATTCACCAGACAACCCTATTTCAATCAACGGAGAAGAAGGTAATGGAATTGATTACGAACTGCAGTCTGATGTTAGTGTTGAACTCTCTGGTGCTGCGACACTTGAGCAACGTCGTGCCTACAAATTAGAGCTTCAGGTGAAAATTGGTATCTTGTTCTGTGTAGTAGTATTTCTTGTTGTTAGCCCGCACTTTATTAAGGTTCCAAGTGCTCTTATTTGTTGTAACCAAATCAGCTGTTGTTTGACTGGTTATTGCAGAAAGGCATAACATTGTTCAATAGGAAGCCTTCCAAGGGCATTGAGTTTCTTATCAACACAAAGAAAATAACTTCTTCTCCGGAAGCGGTGGCTTCTTTCCTGAGAAACACTGCTGGGTTAAGTGCTACAACTATTGGAGACTATCTGGGTGAGAGGGATGAATTCCCTTTGAAAGTTATGCATGCCTATGTGGATTCACTAAATTTTGAAGGCATGGATTTTGGTGAAGCAATTAGGTTCTTCTTACAAGGCTTCAAATTACCTGGAGAAGCACAAAAAATCGATCGTATCATGGAAAAGTTTGCAGAGTGCTACTGCAAGTGCAATCCGAATTCTTTTACTAGTGCAGATACTGCATATGTTCTTGCTTATTCTGTAATTTTGCTTAATACAGATGCTCACAATACCATGGTCAAAGATAAGGTGGGTTTTGTTCAGATTCTTGTCATTTAAGAAAATTATGATTTGAAGTTCATTCCTTCTTGCATTTGTTACTGCAGATGTCTAAGGCTGATTTCATTCGCAACAATCGAGGAATTAATGACGGAAAGGATTTACCTGAAGACTATTTAGGTTCATTGTATGATCAAATTGTCAAAAATGAAATTAAAATGAGTGCTGATTCTTCAACTGCGCAAAGCAAACAGCCAAGCAGTATCAATAAACTTTTAGGCTTGGATAACATATTCAATCTAGTTGGCTGGAAACAGGCGGAAGAAAAGGCTCTAGGTGCAAACGACTTGCTTATTAGGCATATCCAAGAGCAATTTAAAGCGAAGAGTGGGAAATCTGAGTAAGATTGATTCAGAATAATTCACACTAAAAAGTTTGATTTGCTATTTCCATTCAATGGTAAATAGCTTACTCAAGCTTGTTGATAATGCAGGTCAGTATTTTATGCTGTCACAGATACAGCAATACTGAGATTTATCATGGAGGTCTGTTGGGCCCCTATGATGGCTGCTTTTAGTGTTACACTTGACCAAAGTGATGACAAGGCTGCTACCTCTCAGTGTTTGCAAGGCTTTCGATCTGCTGTGCATGTCACTGCAGTAATGTGTATGCAGACACAAAGGGATGCTTTTGTGACAACTGTAGCCAAATTCACGTGCCTTCACTCTGCTGCTGACATGAAGCAAAAGAATATAGATGCTATGAAGGTAAGAACTCTTAGAAAGCAAGATTTTTGCTTAATTAAATGCTAAACTTCTATAAATGTTCGAATTTTGATGTTTATTATTATTTATTTTCGGTTATCTATCATCTAAATATTGGTAGAGGGCTTATTACCAAAATCTTTATGAAGCCATTTAAGTTGATCTATACCCTCAGTTAAAATGTTGATGGGGTTGATGTCACGCCCCGGGAGTAATTTGAAACCAAAATTTTCTATTAAGAGTCTTGATTTTTGTGGAAGATTTTTTTTTTTTTTTTTTTGTAAGTCCCCCCTGGGCACGTGTGTAGACCTGCCATATATACAAAATTTCTCTGTACAAACGGACAGAGTTTCCTCTGTATATGCACGGCATAGACCTTTTATAATACACAACCATCAACCACAACCATTCATTTTGCAAAATAATGAAACTAAAATGCGAAATTTAAACATTTGAAAACGGTGCACACCTTCGGCTCATTCATGCTTTTGAAAGGATAAATTCATAGGTTTTGAAAATCCGCGCCCACACGACGCATAGTTTTGAAAGTCATTTTCGCAAATCCTTTTTATTTGAAAACCCGCATCCACACGATGCAAACATAAAACCTCAAGATATCCAAAATTATTTAACAATAATGAAACCATTCCAACATCCACGACATTCACCATAGTATCCGCATGCATATAGTTTGACCCATAGATAGGAAAACTGTGACGCCCCACTTCCCAGGGGGTCACCCATCCTAGAACTACTCTAGCTCTAGCACGCTTAACTCTCATGTTCCTCTTGGATGTTGCTACCATCCAAAATGCTATAGCCGGGTTAGAGATTTAGTCCTATTATATCATTTATATAGAGGACTAATCCAAATTCCGGGGGTGTCACATTCTTCCCCCCTTTAAGCCCTGACGTCCACGTCAGGCTCAAGCACACTCACAAGCACCAGGCGATGTGAGACTCGTCTCGCTAGCCTTAGCCGACCTTGTGGGGAGCTGCACTCCACTCACAACGGTCATTAGCCGGGGAGCCTCGCTCTACCCGCTATATAACCCTGGCTCAGCCGAGACTCATCTCACATTTCCGGCTGGTGAATGGCTCTGATACCAACTGTGACGCCCCACTTCCCAGGGGGTCACCCATCCTAGAACTACTCTAGCTCTAGCACGCTTAACTCTCATGTTCCTCTTGGATGTTGCTACCATCCAAAATGCTATAGCCGGGTTAGAGATTTAGTCCTATTATATCATTTATATAGAGGACTAATCCAAATTCCGGGGGTGTCACAAAAACAGTAACTAACAGGGATAAAGAAATAACCGAAAGCAAAAGAGTGGAACTCGCTACACAGCGTCCTCACGCCCGTCCCATCCCCCACTCCCATTAGGTCCTGTAAAAACAGTGGGATAAGAAACACGCAACTGAATCGCGTTTCTCAGTGGGTACAACGCGCCGACGAGGACAAGTCGTACTCACCGAGCAACACGATAGATAATGAACCGAAGTACGATAATGAACTGAAGTACAATAAAGAACTGTAAAAAGTACAAAATGAACCGCTACTATATAAGAATATCCAGTGAAGACGCAATATGTAATATACCCAATCACAACCGCTATGTTGGTCCACAGACCTCAGGCAATGTCACAAACCTGCTCGATATATCGGTGCAAACCAAAACCCCGCTGCACTAACTGCGGCACCGCAATAGCCACAAAAGGTCCCCTAACGCAAAAGCTGCCACGTAGGGATCACGGGTCAATCAGACCACCTCTCCGAAAAAGTACACTGATGCGGTGGCCAAACCGCTAGTGTGTGTGAAAAGTGCCAAGAGCTTGATAATCGTACAACGATCCAGTCAAACCGCGACCATCAGCCGCAAAGTGATAAACAAACAAAACCGACCCGGAGGCCAAACCGGAAGCCAAAGGAAGAACTACACATCTAAATCACCTAGATGTCCCCTACTGGTCATAATCAGATCCGATCAGTCACAAGGCTAAGAGCCAATCAAACCAACCCGAAGGTCAAACTAGATGCCAATGAAAAGGACAATACATCTAAATTGCTTAGATGTCCAGAATTATCCCTATCTTATCATGAACCGTTAAGTAAAATTAAACCACCGCGAAGGTTCACTATTCCGCTTACGCTAATTCCAAGGATTAGCTAAGCACACAATAACCGTGTTTAGTGAACACCCTACGGTAAAAGGTCTCAATAAAAGCTACTCTAAGACAATCACAATAACCGTGATAGAATAATACACACACTACTTGACAAGGTAAAGAGACAATATGAAGAAGAAGAGAGGAGTCGAGTTAATCAGATCGACAACATTCTCAACTTCGGATCAGAGTACCCACCTCAACTGGATGACCAGCCGAGCCTGCGGCTCGCCCGATGTAAACCCGTAGACGTCCGGACCTATCCAAGATCCAAAATAATACTTAAGTAGTCGAAAACAATAACCGGCGAATTAGTGGTCCCAACCACTTCGCTAAAAATCCCGATGTTCTAATTACCTGAAACGGTTAACCGACTCCCGAACCATCACACCGATCGGCTCCCCGATCCACAATATGGCCCGAACGACTTTGTCGTCGTTCAAATGAGAACAAACAGTTCTCGGGTCCTACCTGCGACGTTCGTGTTGTTCGGAAGTGCCATACGTGCGATTTGCACCAAAAAGTCCCACCGGTGCAATAATTAACAATAAAAATGAGTCTACGAGAAATTGGATCCATACCTCTTATCCCGGGACTCGGAATCAGTCCAACGCCGGTTCCGGACTGCACGTGATGCCTCGGGGGTCGTGCCGCTGTCCGGGCTCCGTTCGGAGTCCAAAAACCTGCACCTGGGTCAACCAGAGTCACAATGACACACAAACAAATGATCCGCCAATTCCCACAGTAATTTAATGCGTAAAAGGAAATTTTACGAGCACTAGAGGAGTTTTGGGTGTACCGTGTAAGACAGATGGAGGATCGGTGGCTGCAGGAATAACCGGGGCTCAAAACGGCGCACCGCTGTCTGAGAGGTGGAAATCTGATAGCAAACGTGTCGTCGGTTCACACCGTCGATGAAACAGACCTTTGCGCTGATCCGGTTGCTCCTAACGGCGACGCGACGACCAACAGAGCGTCGGGCGACAATTTGAGCGTCCGATGATGCCTCGACGAAGGCCGTGGCGAAAAACGACAAGTTGAACCCGCCTCGAGCCACGAACGGCGAAGATGAGTCAGAGGTTAGGGCACGGTCGGTGCGGCGCTAACAGCACACAGGCTCTACCTGGGTGCGGATGGCGCGCAGTCAGCAGGGGGGCGACGCGGGCAGCAGGGCGCGCGGCGCGGGCCGCAAGGCGCACGTGCAACAGGGGTGGCTCGGGCCGGGGTAGGGCCGCGGGAGCGGGCCGGGCCGGGCCGGGCCGGGCTCGGTCACATGGGCAGGCCGTGGTGTAGGGAGGCTCGGGTGTTGGGAGGCTGCGTGGTGGCGTACGGACGAGGGGGTGGGGAGGGTGCGGCGACTTCTTGAACATGGGAAAAGGGGTTTTTGACTTAGGGTGCCCTAATCCCCTTTATTTGAAACTTTCTGAAAATAACCCCCACGTCCTAAGGGATATTTTTTACAAGCCCAATTTCAGATGTTCGAAATTTCAAGCTTTGATTTTAATTCCTCGAAAAAAGCACCCAACCATCACAACAACTTTAAATAGTCGATTTTTTTCCATTGTCGCGCATAAACTGCGCAACTATTGCGGAAAGCACTGAAAACTGATTTTCCGGTCCGATTAATTCGCAGAAATTGTATTTTCAGAAGATCCGGGCATCGGATTTGAGATTCGATCGCACCGTTGTTCTCAGCTCGACGATGTCGTCAAAGTGACCATTTTACTTTTTCGAAATTCTCAATTTTAAATTTTTTGATCGATTTAGTGGAAAATCCGACTTTCGCTTTTCATGCTTATCGATGCAACCAGCACAGCGAATTCGAAAACAGACTCGACCACTCCCTCCAGCTCTAATTCACCATTAAACTAGTGCGAGAAATTTATCCTGAATACGCTGAAATTAATGCCCTCTTTAAATTTCAAAAACTCGAATTCCAAATTTTATTCAAATTTTCAAATTTAAAGTACAAATATTACAGTTGAACTTGGTCAAGTGCTGAAAGTAAAGTTTGGAGTGGCGTATTATCGACCACTCCATCTTTTGGAGTTCTTTAATCCAAATGGCACTTTTGAGGGCATACAAGGAAATGCATATATTTCGAGGGCTATGCAGGCAAAGGGCTCTCTTTGTCACTTGCCGAATTACAGCAGAATCTCTTTTGGGAATGACAATAGCCCCGCCGTACGTACAAGAATTTTCTGCTCATACGAAGCGGTCCCAAATAGAACCTGTCTCAATAAAAGGCAAACAATAACAACAGTTCTAGGAGTTCACAACTAAAAGCAATGATCCTAGGAGGCTACAACCAAGGATTTAAATGCCGTGGCATGGGGTTGTCCCAAAAACTTGTCGGCACGGTACGTTACGGTGTGTGCCGAGCGGTGCCGATGAATGTCAGTCACAAAAAATTCATGTGTGCCGACACATAATGGTATGCAATATTTATTTTTTTTAGCAACAATTTTTTTTTAATTACTTATTATGTATCTTTATCAAATTTTTTGAACTTTATTAAGAAAATTTCTTAGTAATTTAAAGAAAAGAGGGTTTTCAGCCGTATCATCGGCACGGGGTTTGTATTGTGCCGGTATCTTGCTGGCACGATAAGGCACGGTGGATACGGACCGTGCCGATGGATACTTAAATCCTTGGCTACAACTAAGAAGTGGGAACAGGTATCAGAGTATGAAATACTAAATCAACAACATCACTGTGCAACTTTAGTACATCCAGATAAAACACATGTACTAATATAAACATAATACATCAGTAAACCAAAAGGCTGCTCCAGCAGCATTATGTACAGATCAACTCTCTCACCTTTTCCTTTCTTTGCGTCAGTTTAACCCCAGCCCCGACTGAATGATGGCTTCAAAATCCTTTCCACAAAAGTAAGTTGGAAAGATTGAGCGCTCGCCTTCTCGACGAGGCCCTTTCCTTTACCTTTCACCCGACGAACCAGCACGGATACCTAGTCTTTAGCTGTAGTTTATTCGAATGCAGGTACATAACCCTTGGTCACGGAAGCATTTCGGGAACCAGAAAGACCCCCTCTTCATTTGGGCCCATAGCCATAGTTGTTCCATCTTTTTCTAGTGCAAGTCCATATCCATCAACCTAATCATTGACCCATAAGCATACGTGGTAGAGCTAGCCATACCATTAGCTCGAGAATCCGCCCTAATTAGGATGAAAAGTGAATGGTTGATCTTTTTGTCTAGATACTGACATCAATCAGCAGGGAATCGAACAGATCAATGCGGGGAACATCTCATTGGAGGAGGGATTCTTCTTAGTCTTCGACACAAGACAAGGGGTGTAGCGGGAGAAGAGAGATTTCTTTTTTAACATAAGCCAAGTAGAGGAGAGATCCTTTTCATAGCCCTAAGCGAGGTTTGTTTTTATTCCAGCACCTTCTCGGACTTCCATAGCTGTCTCAGTAGAGCAGTTGTACTCCCTTCACCTACCAAAATAGAATTGGATTTGGTGGGGCGCAACGCAAATAGAAAACAAACATTTTCGAGCCCTTTGATAGGGAGAGAGATTTTTCGAGTTGCTTGTGTAATCTAATCTCTTAGTACTAGTACATCTGAGAATGATTAATTGGCAAAAATAGCATATATATGTCTATGGAACAAAGGATTATCCTGGATTAGGCCTGACTGAACATGGTGGTGTCTGACTGCCTAAAATCTAAAGTCTGTCCTTCTCCTGAGGAGACAGTCGGTAAGAGGTTGTGGGGGCTCTCCTGTTCTGGGACGCTAACCATATTGAGTGGAACCAGACCTGTATGTCGTCTATTCTCTGATCCGGGTAGATAAGGGAGGGCGGAAAGATGGTCTTTCCATGTTGAAGAACACCGTCTCCCTCTAGAGGTAAAAAACAAATGTCTCAGTAGGGAGGCAGGTCCGGTATGAGAAATGGGGGCGCGGGCGGAAGGGGAAGAAAAGATTCAAAAAATGGAGTTGGTTGTTTTCCATGAGATGGGGCTGTGTTAGGGTTACCTGTGGGAAACACAATATTAGTAGTGGAGGGAGGAAGAAGATGTTGTTGATGAGCTGGACTTGACCAGGGTTACTGAGAAACCCACCCTCGCATCCATGTGGATTCGAGATTGAAAATCGGGCAAAAGCATAAAAACAAACGTCGGGCTGGCTGCTCTCGACGACAGGGTGGGAATGAGATGCTGGGAGATGGGAGACATTACAGGGTGGATTGAGAGGGGAGCAGATGTGTGGGCTAGTTCAATCTTTATGCTCCTGTAATTCTCCAGTTGGGACTCATCTTTCTATTAGCTTTTGGGGAAGGTCTTAGGCAACTCCCTATGATATGGGCTAAAAACCGAAGGATGAAAGCTCGAGGTTAAAACAAGACCAATCGCCCGCTCATCAGACGTTGGCTCCAAAACAAAAGCACGCGCCTATCAGGTTTGTGGGCTAATTCTCTCCTTCCCCCCGGTGATTTTGGTAGGCGGCCCTCGCCCCCCGGAGGGGGGACATCTTAGTCCTTGCATTTAAATAGAAATACGTAGTTATAGACCCATACTAAAAAATAAATATAGATGGAAAATAAAAAAAGCCAGAGATATAGATATGGTAAAGGCCTCCATTACTTTATCGTGGATATGGTCCTAATGCGTACATAGACCTAGAATTACAGTTTCTCCACCGCTCCCCGGATTCGAAGCTTCAACTTGCCTGCTCAATCAAAAACAAAAAGCCATAAAAAGCTTGAAAAACAGAAAAAGGCCCGATTGCCTAATCAATTCTTGACTGCGGCTACGTGGCCGCAAGCCACCTCTCCAAACAATGTCCGGGATTCCTGTGCACGCTACCGAGGCAGGAGGAGCAATCAATAAAATAGGTCTGGCCAAAACCTATAAGGGTGCATTGGTTGGCCCCACATCCCTCTGCAGGAGCTCTTTGTGTTAGTGTTTTGTTCCTTATGGTTCTCAGCCCTATGAATGTGCAGATGATTCTCGAAGAAGAGTGCTTCAAGATCTTGAACTACGAACCTTTTTTTCTGATTCACGTGCAAACTTTGTCCAATACAATCCTCGCATTCAAACTCCTCCTAAAGCAGCACCAAGACAGACAGCAGCAATTGGAAGAGAAAAAGATTTCATTCAATTCATTTGAATTGGTGGTGCAGTAGTTATAATAGTTCAACCACCAGTAAGGACAGTGAGCTTTTTATCTCGCCTAGCTAATAAGAAGTAGCTTTCCAACTAAACTAGCAGCAGTCTCAACTAGAGCAGTTTTCATTCTTAGCCAAGCCGCGAAAAAAGAAATGAAAGAAGAAGAGCAAGCGACAAAAATCAATCTCCATGAGCTTACCAGTCTCTCGTCGCTATGTTATCTGTCTTGACCACGAAGTTCAACCCCAGCAAATAGTGCCTCCATGTTCGCAAACAATGCACTACTCTTTACCATACAAAGGGATTTTCTTCCATTGGACTCTGTAACGCTTCTCTCTTTCATTAAGTTTTTTTCTATTCCAATATGCTACGGGGTGTCCCTCTTGCACCAATACCCCGCCAATAGCAAAGTCTGAAGCGTAACTGTGGACTTCAAAGGTTTGGTGTGGTTTGGGAGTCGCAACATCGGGTCTTTTGTCACGGCTTGCTTGAGGATGGTCGTAGATCAGCTTTGGCACTCCCCTTAAAGCCAAAGTCACGCTCGGTCCTTCTGTTAACATACTATATGCGGAATATATGTTGTTTGCGGGGAATACGTTGCTATTGAATCCGCTATTAGATAATTGTTGAGCAAGAAGAGATCTTAGCGTTATGCCTCTTGGGCCAATTAAGAGATCAGATTTTAAGGCATAGCGCCGTCAAAGGCGGTGAGAGGTAGAGGTGCGTCAAGCTTTTAGCATCTGAGAATAGTGCTTACTTTCCTTCAAGCTTCTTTGGCTATTTAATGTCCATCTAAGATGAAAATAGAACATCTGATTCAATGGGAACTTCACTAAAAACGGGGGAAGGGGATGACACTGGTCTTTCATTCCATTCCTTTCTGGAGGCAAGGGCAAGCAAGTCAGGGAATGAGCTGGTAGTTGGAATGAGTGATCGTATTACGTGAGCGCCCTTCACTAGTGTGCGTAGAAAAAACACAAAAACTTGATCATAAAAGAAAATTTTCCCTGGCATTCGGCTATAGCAAGAGCCCATGAATCTAGAGCTGCTTGTCGTTCCAAGCCAGTTCCACCATCAGGGCCCGGCAAGCAGCATAATTATGTTCCGAGGCTGCGTTTCATTCCATCAACAGTAGTATATGGTTCAAAGCGCCTTGTTCCATCCGGTGCGAATCCCCTCCATCAGGACATTCTCGACAAAGCAGCTGAATGGTGTGCGGGTCCGACAGAAAGTATCATGCTCTTCTCAGATTTCAGTTTCGTCGAGCCCGGCTTTGGTCTCTGGTTTGATGGTTGTACGTGCTAAAAATCCGGCACTTCATTTCGATTATAGATAATGACTAGGCTTTTCGTTGAATGATCATATAGCTTAGCACCAAAACCAATAAATTTGGAACTCAATAAGGGATTGATGGAGGTGGGGTAGTGTAGTGGCCTAAGCCCGAGATTGTCGCCTATGATGAGACAGTATCTGTGACCTTTCTTCCTTAGAAGCCAAAACTTTTTATGGAAATCGTTCACTTCGCTGGATTGCATATTGATTTAGCTTGTTATCTATTAGAGGACTGCCTTAGAGGATTGCCACTAAACCAACCCATTTTCATGTTTTAGAGGACTACTGCAAGCCCTCTTCATGCCGAGACAATTGCCATAATCCTAGGGAACGGTTATGCTTTGGAAGAAGGCGAACTGGGTTCGGTTCCCCGTTACAAAGTAAAGAAAGAGGGACTATTTAATTGAATTTTGAGGAATCAACCCGAACCAGGATCTATACTTTAAGACCCACCCCACTGAAAATGATTTGTCGTGCGGTCGCGGGGTTCCCATGAGAGGCCGGGCGAAATATGACTCAACCTTCGAAGCCTTTGAGATCGCTTTGTTGGCCTTTCAGGTGGCACTAGTTTAGCCTACGTCTTTTCATACGAAAAATAAAAGGGGCTTTGCTTGCTTCAATTACCGTTCAGAGCCATCCAAAGCGTACCAGAATCAAAAATTTCGTGTGCCTTTGGGGGCTAGCGATACCAAAAGGGTTTGGATTGTTGGCAAGGCTAATAAACGCATCATGACTGATGCCGTTGTCGCGCTTGACCTGCTTAGCCTTTTGGGCAACAATTCGGAATCCAGGATAGGATGGATTGGCCGAACTTCGCCGCTCGGCCCTCTAAGAGAGTAACCTCTAGTGCCCTATCCGTGATGACATCGATGCCGCCTTGTGAGGATTGGGACATCTTATTAAAGTCTATGCGCCGGACTAGTATACTTCTCCTCTTGGCTTTGCTTTATTAATAGAATATATTCGATTGGAAGAGAAGCGCACCTTGACTCATGCACTCATAAACTTATATGCACTCCTAAACTCCTGAAATAAGGAACTAGTTTGAAAGCTTCACTCATGAGCTATCTTACTGAAGGAATTCAAGTTTCCTAAAGGTAACAGGCTCCGAAGGAGTAGAAGTGTGCCTTTTAATTAAACTAATGGCATCCCTTCGATTGCTTACTTCGCTAGCAAGGTATTCCCGATTGTCATCAGACAGAAGTGGACCAGACCAGCTAAGAGCTAGATTCGATATTCCAGATGCGACTGCTGTTACAGGACAACAGACCGGGAAATAGATATTTACAGGCTCCGAAGGAGGTCGAATATCAACATTTTGGTCCACTAACTGCCCAAGAGAAAGAAGATTCACAGTCAACGAGGGTACATGGAAAAGATCAGATAACAGGCAAGATATCCTTTCCTACACTAATCTTTCCTAACTGAAGGCACGCAGTGTTAGAGGTGGTCTGTTTTTAAAGTAAAGAGAATGATTAGCCGAACTAGAAGCTTTTGGCCATGCTTCGGATGAATAACCCCAACAGTCTTCTTTTCCTGGACACAAGCAATCTTGCAGAATTGGCAGTATTAACGAATAAAGTGAAAGATTATTCAGAGAAGATAAGCAAGAACTATTACCAGACATATGGTTGGATGCTACAGAATCAAGCAACTAACTAGAAGACTTCTGCCTGTAGAGATAGACGGAGAAGGAAGATTGCGAAAGCGCCTGATGAACTCTCAACTCCACGTTGAGATAATTGTCAAAATGGAATCTTTCCCAAGCTTTCGATCCCGAATACTGATCGTCATACCCGTTCCTCTATTGTTCTTTTCTTCCCTCGAGAGTAAGACATCGATTTATCAATAAGATTATTTGATTACATAATAAGCTCCCTTGAAAAGCATTGGCGCACGTGTAAACGAGGTGCTCTACCTAACTGAGCTATAGCCCTTGTCATAGACATCTTAACATATAGATAATTTCAACTATACCACTGACGGGAAGCTTGTTTGAGTTCGTATATCGACTTCCTTAACCTGCACACTAAATGCTCTCTGCCCTCCTGCGAGAAGCCGAAAGGTCGGTCCATGTACACTTCATAAGCTTGGGGTGGGGCTACTTTTCATTTTTTGCTTACTACTAGGGCTTCCAACACAAATTCCTACGCTTAATCGGGTCTCATAGCCCCTGTGACCTTCACTTCACAGCCTGATTAATGCGCTTAAAAAGCGCACTTCTATTTCAATATCGTCGAGCTTGAGTTTCTTTCTCAGGATGTGCCTTTATCTTCACCGGTGGATTGACATACTTATTGTCACTTTTGTATGCGATTCCTACTGTTCGTTACCTATGAGTGTAGCATTGATTAGTTATATAGTCTAGTCTTGAGAAATGGTTGCGCATCTTGTATTAATATATATAATAATGTCGAGCATATTTTCGCTATGCTAGCTTCTTTGATTCAGAGGTAGTTTCAAACTAGAGGGTAGGGGCTCTTCCCGCGCTGATGGATCCTTTCACTTGCTACTCATATTGGTGGAAAATGAAGAAAACCAGATCTCACTCCTATGGAAAAACTGCTTGAAACTATTCCCTTTGACGATTGAATCAACCTTGATGGTCCCATACGGAGTACTTCCTAAACTGAGAAAAACTTTATTGATGGAACTTATTTTTCGCGAACACCGATTCATTCAGTCCCTCACGGGTTAAAGCTTAATCTGGCTACCGTACCAAAACTTGTCATTTTTGTTTTCCTCTCCTACAAACAATAAGGGTCCTGCCCTACATATAAGGTTTTATGTTTTTCTTTTAAAAGGGAGTTCCCTGTTCGCTATCCGATAGTCTGGCCAGCTTCCGTAGCTTGCCTTCCTTTCTTTATTGAGGAGAGGCTTGCACTTTTCTTATAGTCTTCGATTTCAATGTGCGTACAGACTAATTCACGGCTTGGCTTGTTAGACTAAGCAATGAAACGAGAAAACGTTATACAAGCCCGATTTGAGCGCTTAGAACGCGCGTTGAGCTGCTTATAAGGTGGGTGTTTGCCTATACTATATATATAAGAACAAAACTCATCTTTCTCATTAGTGACGGTAGGTTTATGATGGCACTGTCAGAAGCAAGCAGCAAGGACGGAATCCATCTTACCGAACAATTCCCATCCTCGACTAAAAAGTGTTTGAAACAATACGAATCATGGTCTTATTGGTGGCCTCGGCTTGGCCATTGCCCTGAGGGTAGAAAGGTGACGAGAAGTGATGTTTTACGCGGAATATTTTGCCCATTTGTGTGTGCTTTTGAATTTCGGGCCGTTGCCGGAGACCTTAGGCACACCGAATCTGGCAAAGATGTTGCGCATGATGAAACGGATGAGATGGGCGGCTTCAATCTTATCTTAGTGAAAGATTCAGCTTCGGCTCATTTGGTGAAAGATTTTAGCAAAAAGACTATGAACTTGTGACCGGGAGGAAATGGTCCGAACATCACCAGCGTACATGAGAAAAGGCCAAGGAGAGTAAGGGTCCTTTCGTATAAGCTGGATCGATCAGAAATAGAATAAGGTATACGGGGCCCAGATCTAAGTTACGAAGGGACTTGTCCAACTCCGACCTTAAAAAGAAGTGAAGGACAGACGTGAACTCATACTCATCTAAGGCAAGTTCATGGTCAAGTGTTCACGGATATCGGATGAGCCAAGCGCTTGTTTTTATAAATTTTGTTATTTGTTTCTATTTCTTGCTCTTGTTTGTTCCGATTTGCTAAATCTTATTAGCGGGATGAAAAGGAAGGAAATCGGTGGGGTGACCTAGCCCAATCACACTTCCTCCAGTGCTATATCAAAGAAAGGAGCTCGTTAATCATGAGAGAGAGACATCACACATGTGAAGCTTTCTTCAAATTCATTTTGTTAGTGTGAAGTTGAAACCATACCATTAATGAGATATACTCGAGAAGGAAGATTCTATCTAGCCAGTGAAAAAGGCATCTCGAAAGGGAAAGGAGATGACCAGGTCATCATAAGAAAATATTGCAAAATCTTTTCGAAATGAGAGAAAAAGGGAAGGCGCGCTAGCGCGCTACAACTAACAGCCTGCTGAAAAACGCAAGATTAGCGCTAAGAAGCAACCCTTGTTTAAGTACTAGGGTCCCAACCCAACGTTGTTGTACTTGACTTGACTCTCCCCCGCTTGCTGCTCGCCTCAGCCAGACGTGGCTTATGTAGTGGTCGGCATTCAATCGTGCTCCGACTGATGGGGCCCCCCACTGGAGAAAGGTTGAGGGGTCACCTTTGGAAACTGTCGTGGCGCTTTGGTGACGAAGGTCACCAGGGTTCAATTGGATGGATTCCGTGGTCGTCTTTGACTCCCTCCAACTCAATCAATATCAAGAACATGAAGTTTTTTTTTATGCAAGTGAAAGTAGGGGATCCATTGCTCCTCCCGTCTTTTTCGGCAAATGCTATGTTCAACTATGCCCACCCACCTCGACAAGCCAGGAACTCCAGTCAATAAATGAACGGAGGGATGAACCGGATTCGAATACAAGAGAAGATGTTTGAAACCTCCTGCCATAAGGAATAGGAGCTCTTACTATGGATCTTCCTCTCTCCCTGCTTTCGACGCCTTGCTATTCTCTCAGGGAAACTCCTGAAGTTACGTCTTTTAGTATTGGGACTCAAGTCAAGTAGTTGAGATAAGTTGTTTGCTCTTTGTCAAGTGCCGTTAGTGAGGTAACGGGACTACCCTCCTTATCCTTAGCGGGGTCTACTTCCTTTTCTATCCCTACCTCTACTTCCTTTCCCGCGGCGGGGGAAGCATGCCGGGAGCAAAGACTTACTCATCATTGCTCTCGTCATCTGCTTATGGGCCAGACAGTGAGATTACTGACGGCCTATTCATTTCCAGTACAGCTTCTTTATTCAAATTCTCTCCTTTACAAAGCTCCACAAGGCAGGCAAAAAGAGTAATAGGACAACAAGCAATCTTGCTTTCATTTTATTTTATCGAAAATCAATTTGAATTTGCATTCTGGCATTCAAGAAAAACTAAAAAGCCAAGTAAAAAGTCTCCTTCCAACTCTTTCATAGAGTAGTCGTCTTGAAAAGTCTCCTTCCAACTCAAAATGCACTTCCAGCTGAGATTAATAGGCAGCTGAGATAAACAAAGTAAACTGTCGATGTGTCCTCTAGCTCTGGGACTCTGGTAGGAGGCATATCTATCCCACGGCCTTCTTACCTCACTCAGCAGCGGTCGCTGACGACTCTGTAATAGGAGCAATAAAAGAGAGGCATGTGAACTATATAATCAATAGTCAACAGTGGGTAACAGCTGCCAACCACGACGACCTTCCCACTAGGTCAACTAGAGGCAAAATAGGAGAATAACTGTAAAAGCTGGAATAAAGACTGTAAATAAGCTGCTGTAAATTTACTACTATAATGCCTCTACTAAGCTACTCAAAGCTGTAAATCATGCCCGTGCAATTCATGCATCACTAAATGACCAATGCTCAAATACCGATAATAACCCAATTATAGGGACCGACTAAAGTCTAGTCCAACCTGCAACGCTATGTGCCCAACTATCCGGATCCAGGGCTCAATTGCACGCCCAAATGAGTGTCAATGGACATACTCCGGAGCGGCACTCGAGGGGAGCGGCCCTACCGAGAAAGTACACATCACTAGGAACCACGAAGGCTCAGGTAGGCTAAAATCCAATATGATATCCAGTCGCAAGTATACTCTGATAATAGATATAAAAAGAACTCATCTCAGTATCACGGTGCCGACTAACTCTCGACGATAATCAAGGACAGCTAAATTGCCCAGAGTCCCGGCAGTAGCAACGACTCACTGTCGACTCCAAAGTCCCAAATTGAGTATCGCTACCCTACTGTAGTGTAATACAATAGTCACTGTGATATAGAATAAAACAGGTGTCTATAAGCATCTCAATTTGCTCTCTCTTGCAAGCGGTAAAATTTATTAAGCTTATGTTGTAGGAAGCACTTGTCCAATGTATGATGTCAAGCAGTAAGTATTTAGAAGAAGCATAACTTGCTAATGTTAGCCAACAAGCTCCTTAAGGTGAAGGCAAAGCAATATAATTAGGAGGACTAATTAACTCATGCATCCTGTAGCAACTAACTCATATGTACACACAACTCATTAGTCACTTCCAATGAAATTAATTAATTAGCAACTCATGATAACTAGTGATGCCTCAATTATTTACAACATTGGGTTGGTTCCAAGGATTAAAGTGCCGTGGCACGGGGGTGTGCCGGCCGTTGCCTGGCACGATACGGCACAGGCACGCTTGCGTGCCGACGGGCACGCACAACCTTCTAGTGGCACGCTTTGGTACGGTCTTATTTTAGTTTTTTTTGTCCAATAAGGTTTTAGAATGTTATTTTAAAAGTTTTAGAATAATATTTATAAATTTTGGCTATATATTGATTTGTCTTGATCTAATGTCAATAATAGCTTATTAACTTACTAGTTAGTAGCTTAATATAGTAGTAGTCTTCTTTATAGGTGAAATTAAATACAACTACAGCTCATAGAAAAAATTATTTTCTTTATATTTTTATAAAAATTTGTAAGATTCATTCGTATTGATTCGATGAAGGATCATATGATGGCTAGACTAAACTAGAATGAGAGCTCAAGTGCACTGATAGTTTTTTTTCATTTTCAAATTTTCATAAAATATTTATGAAAAATTAAACAAATTTATTTTTCAAAATTTTTTTAAAAAAAATTATAAAATATGTCCATGAAAATTTAATAATAAACCATACTATGAATAAATTAACCAATAATAAAAATTGATTAACTTTTAAATTTTTTTTTATTTATCTTTTATTTTTTAGAATTTTAAAAATTATAAAATATAAATCCGAGAAAATTATTTTTTAAAAATTTTTTATGAAAAATTTCAAGAAAATTAATTTTTCTTAAATTTAAATAAGAAAACTTGTGCAATTTATTTATGAAAATTTAACACTAAACCATATGACATATACATCAAGCAAATTTAAATATCAATTGCTTCTATTTACTTTTCGATTTTATTAGAATTCTTATATTTCTAAATCTAATAATAAAATTTTCAAAGTTAAGAATATTTTAAATCTAGCACAAAATACTAAATTCGTACAAAAAAATAAAAATGGACCATATAATGATTAAATCAAGTGAATATATTTTCAGATTTTTGTAAATTGTTAATAAAAATTTGTATTATTTCATATTTCTTTACAAAAGAAACTTTACAAGTTAAATATATTCTAAATGTATGGAAAAAAAATTTAAGTTATAAATTTCTTGACTTGCCTAAAAAGTAGATCTTCGATTTTACTATTTCTTTATTTTTTTTTTTTAAGATCGAAGTGATCAAAAAATAATATGGGATTGAAAGGAAAAATTTAAAAACAAAAATTACGAGAAAAAAAAGGAAAGAAAAAAATAGAGTAAGAGATGTGAGAGGAAAGAATAAAAAGCGCAGAATAGAAGAAAATGTAGAAGTGAAAAGAAGAAAATAGATGAGAGAGAGATAAAGGTCTATATAAGAAACCAAAAAATACAAAAGGTCGAAGTAAAAAAAAAAAAAATTAAAAACACTGTATGCCTGCGTGGGCATGCAGCGGCACGTACCGTGATACTCTCTGGGTATCGCTCTGTCTCGTTCGATACTCAGAGGGTATCGCGGCACAGGAGGGCCAAGAGAGACCCCCTCTGTACCGTGCCGCCTAATTGGTGGCACGATACGTATTGCTTCGAGCCATAAGGCACGGATGGATACTTAATTCCTTGGTTGATTCACTTGGTTGAATAGTCAACCAACTCTCCCCAAGCTTATATGACATGTACGGAGCCACATGTAGTAATTAATTAACTCTCATGTAATGTGTACAGAATAAGCAATAGTAATATGCGTGCTATTCATTAGCCAAGATAATTAACTAGCATGCCATAATATCCACTCTTAGCTATGAAGTCAACAGTATCACAGATCCAAGCTAAACGATAAACTGATAGTTGATCCATACTTGGATTAATCCATCTTAAAGGGAAACTATAGAAAGTAAGTGATGAGATTCATCCTGCTGCCCGGTTCTGACAAGGACGCCAACATACAACCACTTAAAAAAAAAACCAACCATTACAAAATCCCGATGACATATAAGAAACTTCATCATGTTTGGATGCTGAGAAACCCACCTGTGGGAGTGCTTCAATTCAAGGAAAGAAGAAGGTAAGATGGAGAAGGAGCTTAAAGCCAAGCCGTCCTTCAATCCTCTCGCGGACAAGGCCGTCGCCGCGCCACTTGCACGAAGTTGTAGCTTCGCGAAATGGTTCCTGAGCACCTCCAGTTCTTCAACCAGCTCCTGAGCTTGCTCTTACTCTCTCCTCTTTGATAGAGGTGGAATGAAGCATAGGAAGTTAGAAGAAGAGGGCTTAAGCGGTGCTTTGCGGGTATTCACTAAAATCCCACATTCACGCCTAATACAGCCACAGCCACACTTCCACCGCCTGGCTAAATAATTCCAATGCCACCTCAACACCTTGCCAACTTAATTGATTAGGCCCATGCTCCAAGCTCCAAGGAAGCACCTGTATGACATAAAAAAATTACAAGGCTCAAAATGATTAACACTTGTTCATTGCCACCAACTCTATTAGCAACAAGATGAAATAAATTTCATAAAAGCAATGGCAATCAAGTATGTACTCAAGCATTCAATTCACTAAGAAACAACTCTAGCTCAATTCAGTACTGACCAGCAAAGCTGTCTATCATCTCACGCTACAACCTTGGCACTTTGCAAAGATCCAGTACACTACATCCTCCCCTCCTACAAAGAGTTTTGTCCTCGAAACTCAAAACAAAAGTACGTACCTAAAATCAATCATTAAACAGGGATGGATATGTTTGCCTCATCGACTCCTCGAGCTCCCAAGTATCCTCTCGCTCTTCATGGTTGCTCCAAACAACCTTCACATAAGGAATGACTTGGTTCCTCAAAGTTCGCTACTCTCGAGCCAAATTCTGAGCCGGTCGCTCCTCGTAAGAGAGATCCTCGCTACCCTCCAGTGGAGCAAAGTCGATAACGTGTGAGAGGTCGAAGATATATTTCCTCAGTACTGAGACATGAAACACATCATGAACTCTAGTCAATCGCGGCGATATAGCAATCCGGTATGCCACTAGTCCAACTCGCTCCAATACCTCGAAAGGTCCAATGAATCATGGACTAAGCTTTTCACGCATTACAAACCTCTTTACTCCTTTGGTCGGCGAGACTTTTAGGAAAACATGATCTCCAACCTGAAACTCAAGATCTCGTCATTGTGTATCAGCATAACTCCTCTGTCTGCTCTGGGCGTTCACTAGATGCCGTCGAGCAATCCTGACATTTTCTTCCGTATCTTGCAAGATATCTAGACCTAGAGTTTTTCTTTCACCTACTTCGTCCTAATATAAAGGTGATTGACACTTCCTTCCATACAATGCCTTAAATGGAGCCATCCTGATGCTCGCCTGATAGCTGTTATTATAAGCAAATTTCACAATAGGCAAGTGTCGAAACCATTCACCGCCAAACTCAAGGACGCAAGCTCTCAACTTGTCCTCAAGAATCCGGATCGTCATTTTTGACTGACTATCAGCCTGTGGGTGAAAGGTTGTACTAAACTGCAACCTAGTCCCCAAGGAAGTCTGCAAACTCTTCCAAAAGTCTGCAAACTCTTGGGTCTCTGAAGTAAATCTCGGGTCTCTGTCTGATACAATAGAGGTAGGAACTCTATGTAGCCACAACCTCAGCGATATACTCCTGAGCGAGTCTGTCCAAGGACCATATCATCTACACTAGTATAAAGTGAGTAGATTTGGTCAATCTGTTCACTATTACCCACATCGCATCATGTTTGCCATGCGATCACAGAAGTCCAACAACAAAGTCCATGATAATTATGTCCCACTTTCAAACTGGAATAGGAAGGCTCTGAAGCTTGCCAGTTGGTACACGATGCTCAGCTTTTATTTGCTGACAAATCAAACAGTGCTCCTCGCCCTCATCCGACCCACCAGGCACGGGCAGGTTCTTCCAGACAGTGCACTACCAAATGCATCCTGTTTCTCTCAGCGACGAACAAATCCTCAAATAGTCGCTCCATTGAACATACCCAGGCCTCCACTATCCATGGCTCCGCTCCCTGTCCAGTAAAGTGTGGCTGATCAAACCTCCTAAAATATGCCAACTTCTCTCAGGCTCGCTCCTGCTCTGCCCTAGTCTCTATCGGTCTGGTCCTCGGCTTCTCCTTGATTGGGGTCAAAGTGGCATGCACGGCCTCGGTCGAAGGAAACCTCTGTGTTGGATGTATCTATAGGAGTAGTCGGCGAACGAGCTGGATGCTCAGATGCTCGCCGGGCCGTAATAGTCTGTCGTGCCACTGCCTCACGCAACCTACCAACCACACTAGTCATCCCCGCCATGAACTCTCGCACTTTCTGCCAATGACTGCAGCCTGCTTGATGACCTCGTCGGTGGCCGACATCGTGGTGGCATCCTGTAATCAGAGTATACATTAGTGACCAAAACAAAATTCTTGACCCAATCAAGAGAAAGTATAGAAGGACATCTCTTTCCCTCTGCATTATTATGTTGTCTGCAGCCAACATAATTATTCAGTAGGAAAAAGCACATATCTCCTTCGATCACTCAATTTCCACTGAAGAGTTTAGATAAATCAATCTGCTACTTTCTCAATAAATGAACGTCTCTCACGTCTTACTTCCTAGGGTTTGGCAAATCCTAGGGTTTACTGGGTACACTGACTCAATTTCTATGCTCTAATATCATTTAAACTGCCACGCCCCAAATTACAGCAGAAACTCTTTCGGGAACGATAACAGCCCTGCCGTACGTACAAAACTTTCCTGCACATACGAAGCAGTCCCAAATAGAAACATGTTTCAACAAAAACCAAACAATAACAACAGTTCTAGAAGTCCACATCTAAAAGCAATGATCTTAAAAGGTTACAACTAAGTAGTGAGAATATGTATCATCAGAGTATGAAATACTAAATCAACAACATCACTGTACAACTGTAGTACATCCAGATACAACACAGGTACTAATATAAACATAATTCATCAGTAAACCAAAAGGCTGCTCCAGCAACAATATATACAGTGATATAAACAAAGTAAACTGTCCAGGTGTCCTCTAGCTCTTGGACTCTGGTAAGAGACTTATCTATCCATAGGAGCAACAAAAGAGAGGCATGAGAACTATATAATCAATAGTCCCCAGTGGGGTAGCAGCTGCCAACCACGACGACCTTCCCACTAGGTCAACTAGAGGCAAAATAGAAAAATAACTGTAAAAGCTGGAATAAAGACTGTAAATAAACTGCAGTAAGTGTAGCACTATAATGCCTCTACTAAGCTACTCAATGCTGTAAATCATGCCCGTGCAACTCATGCATCACTAGAATGACCAATGCTCAAATACTGATAATAACCTATAAGGACTGACTAAAGTCCAGTCCTACATGCAACGCTACGTGCCTGACTATCCGGATCCAGGGCTCAGCGGCACGCGCAAATGAGTGTCAATGACCATACTCTGGAGCGGCACTCGACGGGAGCAACCCCACCGAGAAAGTACACATCACTATGAACCACAAAGGCTCAGGCAGGCTAAAATCCAATGCAACATCCAGTCGCAAGTATACTCTGATAACAGATATAAAAAGAACTCATCTCGGTATCACGGTGCCGACTAATTCTCAACAATAATCAAGGACAGCTAAATTGCCCAGAGTCCCGACAGTAGCAACGACTCATTGTCGACTTCAAAGTCCCAAATTGAGTATCACTAACCTACTGTAGTGTAATACTATAGTCACCGTGATATAGAATAAAATAGGTGTCAATAAGCATCTCAATTTGCTCTATCTCTTGCAATAAGTAAAATTTATTAAGCTTATGTTGTAGGGAGCACCTGTCCAATGTACGACATACATCAAGCAGTAAGTAATTATAAGAAGCATAACTCACTAATGTTCCTTCTAAATTATAGCAAGCCTTGGTTCAAAGCTACAGAGTAGTCAAGAATCTCCTTAAGGTGAAGGCAAAACAATATAATTAGAACTAATTAACTTATGCATCCTGTAGCAACTAACTCATATGTACACACAACACATGAGTCACTTCCAATGAAACTAATTAATTAGCAACTCATGATACCTAGTGATGCCTCAATTATTTACAACATGGGGTTGGTTCGCTTGGTTGAATACAACCAACTCTCCCCAAGCTTATATGACATATACCTCCACATGTAGTAATTAATTAACTCTCATGTAATGTGTACGGAGTAAGCAATAGTAATATGCGTGCTATTCATTAGCCAAGATAATTAAACTAGCATGCCATTATATCCACGCTTAGCTATGAAGTCAACAGTATCACAGATCCAAGCTTAACAATAAACTGGTAGTTGATCCATACTTGGATTAATCCATCTTAAAGGGAAACTATAGAAAGTAAGTGATGGAATTCATCCTGCTGCCCGGTTCCGACAAGGACCCCAACATACAACCACTTAAAAAAAAAACCCAACCATTACAAAATCCCGATGACATATAAGAAACTTCATCATGTTTGGATGCTGAGAAACCCACCTGTGGGAGTGCTTCAATTCAAGGAAAGAAGAAGGTAAGATGGAGAAGGAGCTGAAAGCCAAGCCGTGCTTCAATCCTCTCGCGCACGAGGCCGTCACCCGCCGCTTGCATGAAGTTGTAGCTTCGTGAAATGGTTCCCAAGCACCTCCACTTCTTCAACCAGCTCCTGAGCTTGCTCTTACCCTCTCCTCTTTGATAGAGGTGGAATGAAGCATAGGAAGTGAGAAGAAGAGGGCTTAAGCGGTGCTTTGCGGGTATTCACTAAAATCCCACATTCATGCCTAATACAGCCACAGCCACACTTCCACTGCCTAGCTAAATAATTCCAATGCCACCTCAACACCTTGCCAACTTAATTAATTAGGCCCATGCTCCATGGAAGCACCTGTATGACATATAAAAATTACAAGGCTCAAAGTGGTCAACACTTGTTCATTGCCACCAACTCTATTAGCAACAGGATGAAATAAATTTCATAAAAGCAATGGCAATCAAGTATGTACTCAAGCATCCAATTCACCAAGAAACAACTCTAGCTCAATTCAGTACTGACCAGCAAAGCTGTCTATCATCTCACGCTGCAACCTTGGCATTTTGCAAAAATCTACTACACTCTATAACGAGGGAGATGGATTATTGAGATTCTCAGATAATGAATTAGAAAGATGAGCTTCTAGATAGCTAAATTTAATATCGAAAATTTTATTTCCTCTAAATAATTTTGGTACGGTGCCTTGTTCTTATATTTTGCAACCATTTGGATCCTGATCTGTTATCAGATTTTTCTTAGTAATATAAGAAATAAAGAATTAATGAAAGAAATAAAGGAAGGTACGTCAAAGATGCATATGTACGATAAAATCTTGGGAGAACTTAGCTGGTAATTCTGAGTCTGAAATAACTTTTTGTTGATTTGTAACCTTCATATTAAGTCGATGAAACTAGAAGTGTATGCTTTAGCTAGAATTGAATTAGGTTGAGTTGGTTTCTACTTTGTATTTTATCATGGGTAAACGATCCTCTCTGCTTTTTAAATCACAACTCAGCTATTACATAGCTAATTAACAGGTAAAGAGAGAAGGGTGGGACTTTAAAACATGTAACAGAGTGTACTGATTCCTTGAACTTGGACTACTTGATTTTCAAGTATTTTCTGTTGAAGTAAGTTCTTTCTTTGCAAGAATGATGCAAAGATATGGAATGAATTACTGTAATTGATCTCCTTATGCAAGTGCAGTACTATATTGCATAAATGTAACGAGGCATGCTTGCTTTGTATGCATACATTTCTGAAAGGTAAGGTTAGAGTTTGCAACCCTAGTGTTCCTTGGATGTCAAATCAATGAATTATCAACTTTCTCTCATGTTAATGTATCTTTAGATATCATGCCATCATTAAGTGGCACTTGCACAACAAAGTTTTGCTGAGTTTCTGTGTTAACAGGCTATAATATCGATAGCAATTGAAGATGGTAATTATTTACAAGAAGCATGGGAGCATGTATTAACATGTCTTTCACGATTTGAGCATTTACACCTGCTGGGTGAGGGTGCTCCCCCTGATGCTTCATTCTTTACTGTAACTCTTGCTGAATCCGAAGAAAAACTGCCAAAGGTACCCATGATTCCTTCCTTGAAGAGAAAAGGCAATAATGCGCTTCAACATCCAGCGGTAATGGCTGTTGTTCGTGGGGGTTCTTATGATAGCGCATCAATTGGAAACAATGCCTCAGTGTTGGTTACTCCAGAGCAGATTAATAGTTTCATATCAAACTTGAATTTATTAGACCAGATCGGGAATTTTGAGCTAAATCACATTTTCGCTCATAGCCAGAGATTAAATGGTGATGCCATTGTTGCTTTTGTAAAAGCTCTATGCAAGGTCTCCATGGCGGAACTGCAGTCTCCAACAGATCCTCGCATTTTCAGTCTCACAAAAATTGTAGAAATTGCGTAAGGATCATTTTGAAATCTACTTTCTGATTTTAGAAACTTCATACCTGAAATCAAACAAGATTTGAAGTTCCGAAATTTTGTTTTGGTCTCACTCCAACCTTTTGTCTTGCAGGCATTACAATATGAGTCGTATACGATTGGTGTGGTCACGTATCTGGAATGTTTTATCTGACTTCTTTGTCTCTGTTGGGTTATCGGAGAACCTTTCAGTTGCAATATTTGTGATGGATTCCTTAAGGCAGTTGGCCATGAAATTTTTGGAGCGAGAGGAACTGGCAAATTATAATTTTCAGAATGAATTTTTAAGACCTTTTGTGGTAGTTATGCAGAAAAGTAGTTCTTCAGAAATTAGGGAGCTAATAGTCCGATGTGTCTCCCAAATGGTTTTGAGTCGGGTTAATAATGTTAAATCTGGTTGGAAAAGTGTTTTCATGGTATATGTTTTCTCTTCTTGGACTATACTTACTATTCAAATTGCTTCTTCACCATTCTTTACATTGTAATGGTGAATGAAGCTCCTCGTGAAAATTACTTCTGAATAACAGTTTAAAAGATTCTCTTGACATTTTAGGTTTTTACAACTGCTGCCGCTGATGATCGAAAAAATATTGTCCTGTTGGCTTTTGAGACCATGGAGAAAATCGTTCGAGATTACTTCCCTTACATAACCGAGACAGAGACCACAACATTCACTGATTGTGTCAAATGTCTTATCACGTTTACAAATAGCAAATTCAACAGTGACGCCAGCCTTAATGCTATTGCGTTCCTTCGATTCTGTGCTGTTAAACTTGCGGAGGAAGGATTTCAAGTCAAGGATACAGAGTCCCAGTCAAATGCAGATTCTTCAGAGGGAAATGCAGTCAACAGCAAGGATGATCATACTTTCTTTTGGGTTCCCTTGCTTTCTGGTACTAATATGTTTTTAAATTCAGATAATTGATGCATTTTGTTAGTGAAATTGTTTGAATGTATTCTGTATTGCATTGTCTTGTTTACCTGTGAATTTCCAGGTTTGTCAAAATTGACATCTGATCCAAGACCAACCATTAGAAAAGGTACCCTAGAAGTACTCTTTGACATCTTGAAGGACCATGGACGCCTCTTCTCAAGCACGTTCTGGATCACCATTTTTGATTCTGTTATTTATCCAATATTTAGCACTAATGAAGGACGAATACCAACTAGTCCGGTCTCAGCAACAATCACCGAACAACCTGATGAAGACTCTTGGAACTATGAAATCGATTCTGTGGCTGCAAAATGTTTGGTCAACTTATTTGTTTCCTTTTTTGACATTGTGCGCCCACAACTAGGAAATGTTGTTTCTATCCTTACCACTTTTGTGAGAAGTCCTTATCAACAATCTGCTAGTACAGGTGTGGCATCATTATTGCATTTGACAGAAAATATTGGGAACCTGTTGTCAGAGTCAGAGTGGAAGGAAGTCTTATTGCGCTTCAAAGATGCAGCTTTTCTGACTTCATCTGTATTCCCCAGAATTGTTAGGATCATGCAAGATGTTGAAATTCCAGATAAAACTGAATCTTTATCTGATGCTGACCAGTATTCAGATCATGAATTTGCTACTGATGATGAAGAGGAAGCTAATATGGAGACTGCATCTTATGCTATTGTTAGATTGAAGAGTCATATAGCTCTCCAACTCCTAATTGTACAGGTATGTTTAACTTATCCCTTGCTGCATTAGTTTGGTCTCTTGAAGCTTCTATAGAACGATGAAGACTCGATGTTTAGGACATGTCTTGATGTCATTTGCTAACAGTTTATAGCAATTAGTTGTAAGAATGGCAATGCTGTTTGGCCTTGATAATCTATCATCATGACAATGCAACTGATACTTACTGGTCCTATAGGCTACTGATTATCTCTTTTGTTAGATAGCGTAAGGGGAATGTTCTATAGCCATTTCTGCCACATTTTGTAATGAATCTGGTGAAGCTTCCTTATTCTAGTTTGATGTAGCAGATTTGATAGTTTATTTTAAATTAGGTTTAATTAGTGAGCAACTTGTTCTGGATTTTATTCCGTTTTTGGGCCTGAAACATGTATCTATCTGGATTTTAGTCGGCTAGCAAATCAAGTCTACATTCAGTTTCCAATTTTGGGAATCTAGGACAGTATTTTGGTTTTCCTTTTTCTCTTTACCAAATTGGTTTTCTCAACTTGAAATCTTATCGGAGGAGGATTCCAATGGATATTTTTGATCAATAAGAGTCTTATTTGCCCATTATATTTCTAAGTATGATATATTCTCTGGGATGTTTTCCTATATCTAAGAGAAGTTATAATAACCAGTAAAAGTCTCCCCATTATATTTATCCACATAATTTGAAGTGTCCTGGATTAGTGAATGAGAAATTCATCTTGGAGTCCTCTGCCTGTGTCATCTTTATTTTTCAAATTTACCTCTCTATATTTCTGTTTAATAAATTCTCCTTTCCAGTTTTTTTCCCTATTCATTTGGATTTGAAATTTGCTAGCCTCTTATGTATATTTATTTCTATAGACCATCGCTAAACTGTACAAGGCCCACTGGAGATCATTCTCATCTGTCCACATCAGCCTTTTATTGGAGATGATATCATCTATTGCAGCACATGCAAGCGAAGTGAGTTCCGAAAGCACTCTCCATGCCAAGTTCCACAAAGCATGCTCTCTCCTAGAGATCTCTGAGCCACCGTTTTTCCACTTTGAGAACGAGTCTTACGAAAACTACCTCATGCTCCTGCAGTCACTTATCAATGACAACCCCTCTCTCTCCGAGGAGATGAATGTAGAATCCCAAGTAGTAATGATATGTGAGAAGATATTAAAGATATACTTGAACTGTGCGGGATATGAACTGTCTGATCAAAATAAAAAAGATGGACTGACCTTGCACTGGATACTCCCTCTGGGATCAGCCAAGAAGGAAGAATTGGTTGCTAGGGCTTCATTGGTTGTTTTGGTTTTGCAGTTGATAAGCAGTTTGGAGAGAGATTCATTCAAAAGAAATTTGCCCTGCTTTTTCCCTTTGCTGGTTAATCTTATTCGCTGCGAACATAGCTCCGGAGAAGTGCAGCGCGTACTGTATGACATCTTTCGGTCATCAATAGGGCCAATTATTCTGACTTAATAAGCAATAATTTTTTTTTTTTATGTTGCACATATATTTCCTTTTTTGGTTGTATTTTACATTGACAAAACGAAGTTCTTTTGCTGGTTTAGATTTGGATTTATGTGAAGGTGTCCTGCACTAGCATCAAAGTTTTGACACTGCAGGTATGCTCTCACTGCCCATCCCCGTCCCCCCTCCCCTCTCAGCCTAATTCTCTCTCTCTCTCTCTCTCACTCTCTCTCTCTCATATTGATTTCAAGTTTTGTTAGAATGTTATCACCCTTGTGGGAAAGTTAGTTTGTTCATTATGTCCTTTTGCTGCTGCTGCTGCTGCTCTCTCTCTCTCTCTCTCTCTCTCTCTCTCTCTCTCTCTCTCTCTCTCTCTCCTATTGATCACCCTTGTTGTGAGTGAGCTTTTGTGGTTTGTTTATCAGGATGACTTCTCCATAATCGGATAACAATTATTACATTCAAGAAGGCTCCTTGTTGAGAGTTAATGATATTTTTTGGTTGTTGGGCGTATTCATTGTTGGTGTCATCTTTGGAGTGAGGAAATGTTAGACTGAGCTCTACAGTGAAGGAGATGAAATCTATACTGTCAAATAACAGTTCTCAGCTGTAAGAAAACTACTAAAAAGAAAATAAAAACGAGATGGTGGCATCAACTAAAGATTTCTGTTGAGTGCAGCCAACATTAGACTTGCTCATTCACTTATTATTCAAGTACGTTTGTCATTTAATACAAGTATATGGGGTGGACTGGTGATTCCCGGCGTTCTCATTGCTTCATTGCTGGTGAAAGTTGATTTTGCCTTTTGTTTGCCATTGCTGGTGAAATTTCTGTACAAATCAAAGTGGTGGATTAGGCATACAATTGCATAAAAAGAAAATTCAAGTAACAACAGTTGATTCCAAAGTTTTGGATGCTTATTTTGTATACAATTTCCAGCTCGCTCAAGCCTGTTCTCCAGCAGTGAATTTTTGCTGGGTTTCGCTAGTGCAATAACTAAACATGTCGGTTATGTCATTATCTGAATTTTTTCTTGCAAATAATATGCCCTGTAAATTTGTAAAATTATGCAAATACCCGTGTTATGTTGTTGTTTGCACTTGAAGCTCCGAAAACCTTGTTTATTTGTACATGTATTGTTCTTAGGGTATCTTAGAAAGCATCTTTTGCATAAAATCCCAGGTTTTGCCGGGAATCTAGTAGCGGTGTGCATGCAAATGACTAAGGCTTCCAAGCACGCGCATGTAAATACTAATTGCATATTTGCCGAGGCGTATTGCAAAAAGGATTTCCCCATATCATTGCCTATTAGGCAAAAATTTTGATTGCAAACTGTTGAGGTTCTAACTTTTGCTGGCATATTTTGCTTCAATCTTCTGTTGGAAAATTGGTTTTGCTGGATATCAGTGCTGTGGCACGGCAAGTAGGAGCAGTTGTTGTTCAATCGCAGGCATCAGCCTGAAACTATGCTGAATGGAAGAAAACAGAGCATATTTAGCAAGCTACGTTTTGGACGGCACTAAATTAAACAGCACAACATCCTACTACACGGTCAAAAAACCCTTCAGTCTTCTCTTATTGTGGCTTGGTAGTCCGGTCTCTACCAAGAAACCATCAAACTGGTCAGAGGTAACTGGGTTGGTGGGGGTGGCTCCCCACCTAAATAAAACTTTAAAACAGAAATAAACACAAGAAAAAAAAATAATCTCCCTGGGATGCTCATTATTTTTCCATGCTTTAAGCGCTCCCACGACAATGCAATTGCATCTCAGTTTTAACTATTCAGCATTATCAATAGCACAGTTTATATTAAGGCAGCTTGTTGAAAAAGTATGTCATTGCAGAAGGACCAAGGTGTACAACAATTTCAAAACATACTATTGGTGGCCGGAAATAAAAAGGGACATTGGACGCTTCGTAGCACAATACTTAGCGTGTCAACAAGTAAAAGCAGAACATCACATTCTCGTGGAGAAGTTACAAAATTTGCCGATTTTTTTGTAAAAGTGGGAGAATATTACGATGGATTACGTTGTTGGGTTGCCTTGATCACAAGAAGGTCACAGTGCAGTTTGGGTTGTGGTAGACCGTTAGACAAAGTCGGCTCACTTTTTGCCGATCCACACCACATGGTCGAGGAACAAGTTGGCACAACTCTATTTGGATGAGATAGTGCATCTACATTTTGCATCTCAATTTTGGAAGAGTTTGCATGATGCATTAGGCACAGCTCGATTTTAACACGACATTCCATCCTTAGACAGATGGTCAATTGGAAAGGACAAATCAAATTCTAGAGAATATACTTCGAGTGTGTATTTTGTCATGTCCCGGGCTCCAGTGGAAGCCTACCTGGCACATGCTGTCACGGCCCGGGCCCCAGCGGAAGCCTACCCAGCACGCGCACAGACCCGCCATGTGCACAAGACACCCCCCGGTACACACAAGGCGTCTACATCAACAAAGTGGAAATAAAGCGATATACACATCCTACTAGTAATCAGAGCACAAGTACAACTAGACTATGCATAAAAGAAGAGTAAATAACTACTATCATACAAGAAGTAGAACCAATATACAAAAGTAGTCCTCTCAAGTGCATTCTACCAAAATATATAGGTGGTCTCTATAACAAAATACAACAATACCTCTCCAACTAAAACAAAAGAAAAGGTGTCCTGTAACCACCTCGCAAGGCTCAGAAGATTACTCTAACTATGCGAAATCCCTTTGTCACGATCCCGAGCCTCTCCTGCTGTGGATGGCTCTGAAATAAAACAACAAACCAATGGGGGTGAGAACTATTAGTCAATAGTTCCCAGTGGGTAATGTCACGCCCCGGGGTCGAAACTGCGACCCGGGCTCGCCAACAGATCCGCCACCTATGCCAAAGCCCGCATAGGCGAAGCGTCCTACCTGCAAGAAAAGTACTACAGCTAACAGATATCAGAGCTAAAAATAAAAATCTGCTGAATAACAAAAATCAACCACTGTACTACTGAAAAATAATACAACAATGTCCACCTCCCAACAATGATAATCGTACAATATCCTCAGATACAAAACTCATAGCTCAACAGAGAGGTATCTCCAATAAATACATCAGTGTACAGGCTCTCAATACATATCATGTCCTCGCTATATCAGTCTCTCAAAAGAGGAAAAAAAAGTAACTAATCTAATGAAGATCTCCTCTGAAGGGCGTACCGCTACTCTCCAACGACGGGTAGGGATCTAGCACGCGACTCCCTCGCCTCGATCAACAACCGCAGAATCAGCAACACCCGCTAAAACTCTGCAAAACAAAGGAGAGGAAGGAAAAAGGAGGGGGAAAACCCCCAAAGGGTGTGAGAACTACACCAAAAAGGGAGTTCTCAGTGGGTACCGCCGCCAGACCCGACGGTCTGCCCACTAAGTCCTCAAGAGACTTAAAATAACCAAAGAAGTGGGAACTGAACGAGAACGCTGATGTCACCTAACAGCTACCAAGCCTCCATCTAAATGCTCAAGAGGGGAGAATCAAAGAATGGTATGCAACCACTAGCACATGAAGTGCACAATCGACCCAATCGAGCTGACTGCCACATCTGGTCCAGTCAAACCTGCGCCCCACCTACGACCACCTCCCGCTGACGAGCAGGAATTACGTAGGGCGTCCATACGGACTAACTCGCTATCGAGTAGTGGCTCATGCAGGCTATAGTCAAAATCCACTCTCTCTCTCAGAACGGATAGCCTCAAGATCATCAAACCTCTCGCACAACGGTCAACTAACTCACAAAGACCTTGGGACCACCGTCAATCCCCAAACGGTTCCCAACAACACTAGCACTGGTCTAAACACAGCTACTAGACTCTACTCGGTCCCCCTGACACGGGTGCAACAATAAGCAAATATCTGTAATAACCCAATCTAATGCCATCAGTAAAACTGGTACTGCCTGCTGTGCCTGCCTGTATCGGGTATGCTGGCCGACGCATAACACCGATGAAAAGGAGTCTCAAGGACTCAAAGTAAGTAACATATCGGCCTCGAACCGTCCGATCGCACACTCCGGAGTGGCACTCGAGGGGAGCGACCCACACGAGTAAAGTATCTCAGTAACCAGTAACATAAGTGTAAATCAGCAGGACTGGATCATGACTCTGATCAAAGTGGGAAAGCCCAACCACTAAATAAGCCTCGGTCCTCAATCAGATGCAAAAATAAATACTCGAATAGTGGGAAACTCTGTCCACTAGAGAAATCAGATACCCAATCTGGTGCATAAATAAATATCCGGTCAACCGCCCAATATCCGCGATTGCCGCAATACCCTGCCGTCTATAATCAAGTCCTATAACCGACCTCCGGTCAACCGCCCAAAGTCCGCGGTCACTGCAAACCCTGCCAACCGCAATCCAACACAACCCGTCCCTGACACCAATGTCCCGGCTACACTACCCCAGACCCCTGCTCGCACCCGAGCAACACAGACCGCCTGACTAACAAAGAAGGAGAAAAGGATAAACATGGTTTCTCCTAAGTCAAGTTCCAAAAGTAGTGCAGCAGTAAAAGATGGCCTAACTACATGTCCATACAAGCATGCTTTTGTCCTCAGAAACGATAAAAGAGGGTGAAACATATAATAGCAAAGCATGCTAAAATATTCCTACTATGGTATACCAATCTCACCCAAGTAGGCCATTCCTTACTTACCTCTCGCTCATATCGGTTGTACATCAAATATGCCTGCTATCAGTCATAGAGGGGTGACATCCCCACAAGTGCACTTACAATCACCATAACATAACAATCTTATCAATATTAAGCTTACCCACCTGAAGTGCTCAATCCAAGGCAAACCTGGGGTCGGTGAAGAGCGTGGCCACTTGCACGCACAATCCGCTGAACCCGTATCCACGGTACATGTCGCGCAAACCTCGGCTCCTAGCAGTGTTCCAAAAACACTCGCGAACCCTCCTGGGTACAACAAAAGGTCCAAAGTTACACTTTATGCTAAAATATCCAAGTATACACCATCTGCTGAAACCAGCCCCGAAGATGTGCAATTTTCACCTGCAGAACGGACTCTGAAAAATCCATCAAAAATACTGTCGCGATCGTCGCGTCGAGACCTTCGAAACGAGTATCTGCACGTCAAAATTCGAGTCCCGAAGGCCGAGTTACAAATTCCACAACGCGGTGAGCGCGAAAGTCCACAACATACACAACTGTAATAGTCTGCACAGTAAAGGGGAAAGAATACACCTTCGGGCGAATCTCAGAAAATTCCCCGAAAAACACGACGGTAATCCTTACGACGCGTAGATGCAAAAAGTGTAAAGGCACGCCTCAATCCGAGTTCGTAGCAATTGCACGCAAAACGGTGCACACTTTACGAGTTCGCGCGCAAAACGATGCGCGGCCACCAAACCTGCACACAAAACGGTGCACGTCATTAAAAACCCGCACGCAAAACGAGGCGCGACCAAAACGCCAGCAACAGTCCGCGCAGTAAAACGGCACAGTAAAACACGGTCCCTAACACGCATGAGGGCGTGGGGTCAAATCCAAAATCCAAAAGGAAAACTCAAAACTGTGCCAAAAATACCGCAAAACAACAAACGGGACCTACCTCGACTCGTCGCGCCGTCCAACGCGTCAATCCGGCTCCTTGGAACACCTTGTGCGCTCCACGGGGTCAACGGCGCGCTCGCGCACCCTCGAAACCCCCCCCCCCCCCCCCCCCATGAATCGCCCTCTCCCTCCCCTTAGCCTCTCTGTGCGAGCAAAAAGGAGAAAAGAGAAGAAATGGGGCGATTCGGGCCTTTATAGGCCGAAATCCCACATTCGGGCGCAACTTCCGGGCGCCCGAAACTCGTTTTCGGGCTGCTACAGTAACCAGCCCCGCGGTCCACGCGTCCACGCCGCGCCAGCGAGGCGCCACGTCATCCGCGTTCGGCCAACCGGGGAGCGACACGTGTCCATGGACCCGTGCACCGCGACCACGGACCGGCGGCAGCCAATCGGCGGCCGCCACGTGGACCGCACCCGCGCCCCGCGCTGACGCACAGCAGCAGCGACGCGTCACGTCGCGCTGACCCGCGAACGGGAGGCCGACACGTGGCCTGCCCCCCGCTGACGCCGTGCCAGGGCCCGCGCGCCTTCCCCGCGCAGGTCTGCGCCTCTGCCAGGCACGCTTCCCGAGGCGGTCCCCCGCCTGCTCCGTAAACCGGGTCCACGGCACCGACCTATCAAAACCCGCCACGTGTCCGCCCTCCGGTGCACGCCGGCCCGTGGACCGCGCGCCTGCCAGCGCACTGCACGCTGCCCGCGCCTGCCCGCCGCCGCGCCTGTGCCTGCCCGAGCCCGCGCCGCCGTCGCCGGCGCTGCCCCAGCCGCCGGAACAGTACCCCTTGCCTCAAAATTCATGCCGGGTCATCCGGGCTCCGAAAAATACAAGTAAGTAGTCCATTTTTAATGTTTTCGCGCGCTGAATCTGAATCCGCTGTCCGTTTTGCCAAATTCCAACTCTAAAAATTACTGAAGGCATCCGGAAAGGTGTTCTTTTGTCCAAACTTCGCGTTGAGCCCAATTTTAATATCCATTGCACACGAAACCACTTCTAAACATTCGACGGGGTCATCTGACTACTCTCGTGATCCCTAAAACACACTGAGTCCATCACTAGTGTCCAATTGGTGCATCAACACCACCGACACGCCACATAGGCCTCCAGAAGCTGCTGGTCAACCAGTAATCACATCGTGGGGATCCAGGTCCTCACAGGTAAGCCGCCGAGAGAAGCGAAATACACCACTAGGTCAAAACTGAGGCAAAAGATAGTATAACTGCTGAAATGGAATACAGATATGTAGAGGCCCAAATCCCTATGTAGCTTTTTTCTGTGAATCCACGATGTGAAACACCTATTATTAGTATATCGGGCCCATAATGCATCAAGTGGATGTGTTAGATGGACTCGGTGAGGTTTCTGGATCAAGCCTGTCTTTCAGCTGCTTTTGCCGAATTTTAGAAGAGGTTTCAGGCTGATCGGAGGTTGGTTTTGGATTCAGCGCGGAAAAACGCTTGAAAACGGCTATTTGTTTGTATTTTTTTGAGTTCGGATGCCCAAAAAGGGGCTCCCGAAAGTTTCTGTGCATTTCTGGTGCATGGAGGAGATGTGGACCGGCCGAGGCGCCACGTGGAGGCGCCGGATTGGCCGGCGCAGCACGCGCGGTCCGCGGGAGAGGCGCGGCGGTGCATGGACCTGGGGTGGCGCCACGTGGCGGCCCCGGGTTGGACGGTCCACGCCGCGCGGCGCACGGAGCCGGGAGGGCAGGTACGGCAGGTGAGGGGTTGGTAGAGCGGCATGGCGGGCCACGCGCGGGGCGCCACGTGGCGCCACGTGGCGCCCCGCGAGTGGCCAGCGCCACCCGCTCCCCGCTGCGGTCGGGCTACGCGGCGCGGGCGGTAGGCCCGCCCCGCTGCCGCGTGTTCGGGGCCACGTGTCCCGCCCGGAATGAACCGGGCGCCAACTACGGTGTGCCGTGTTCGGCGCCCGGTTGTTCCGGGCGCCTGAAAACGTACCCAAAAGGGGTATTCCCCCCCTCTCCCCCACTTCTTGGCTATAAATAGCCCTTTCACCTGCAGTTTGGGGCTTTTCCCGAGCTCATCTGCGGTGGAGCACTTTAGCAAGGTTGATCTTCATCTTGTGCTGCGTCCCTTGAAGGAGTTTCGGAATTTTTGGAGATCTCGACATCGGCGACTTCTGCGATTCGGCGCACTGCGACGTTCTTCTTCCGGTGTTCTTTTCCGTCGCGTTTTGGTCTGTGGGCTCCCCTAGGCTACCCCGATGGACTTTTGAGCGATTCTTACGGCATTTTCTTTACGACAAGTAGGGCTAAATTTCTCGTATGTACCGCTTCCCTCCGTTTCGAGTATTTATTGGGTTTTTTGGATCATCTTTGAGACCCATTTTTCTGCAGCAGATTTTGGACAGCATTGGGATGTTCATTTTATATCTTGGCTTACGAGTATCGGATTGAGGCGTATAAATACTCAATTTTCATCTACTCTTCGCGAGGAACGCAACGGTAATTTTTATGGATTTTTCTGAGCATTGCACAGAGGTGAAATCCCTCGTTTTCTGTGCTATTTTTGCAAAACAGCAAGTGTTGTTTTTGGAACTGTTACCGGTTATGCTGAGTGCAATACATTTTGCAGTGGTTTGCAAATTTGGGTGTTTTGCAGCGTGTTGGACAGCGGGGGATCTTTTACAGTTGTGGATTTCGCGTTCGAGGTGGGTGATTGTTGTGGACCTCATTTTTGACATACTCACTAGGGATATTAGAGTAATCCCCGAATTGAAATGTTGATTAGCATATTGTGGTTAACTTGCATGCTTGTATGGATTGGATATATGCCCGGTTAGTATTTAGCATTCCTATGAGATCGATTATTAAAATTGAGACATCATGCTTTAATAAATGCAAGAACACTGTTAACTGTCTTTCTTTTATCATCATGAGGACACTTGCATGCTTGTATGGTCATCTAGATAGGCCACCTTTTTCTGCTACACTATCATGCTGGGATTTGACTTAGGAGAAATCATGATTGCTTCTCTTCTCCTTTTTAGTTAGACATGTGGCACATGTTGCTCGGGTTCGAGCAGGGGTTCGGGATAGTGTAGCCAGGACATTGGGTCTGGGACAGGGTGGATTTGATAGTGGATTGGGGTATTGCGGCGACCGCGGACATTGGGCGGTTGACCGGATGTCGCTTATTGGACTTGATTGGGGATTTGTGGGGTGTTGCGGCGACCACGGACATTGGGTGGTTGACCGGATCTTTACTTGTGCATCAGATTAGGGATCGGGGTTTTTTTAGTGGACGGGTTTTCCCACTTGAGCATAGTCATGATCCAGTCCTGCTATATTATGATACTTGTGACTTATTACTTTACTCGTGTGGGTCGCTCCCCTCGAGTGCCACTCTGGAGTGTGCGACAGGCAGGCTTTGAGTTCTTTATACTATTTCTTTGCGTCGGTGTTATGCGTCAGTAGCATACCCGATGCGGCCGGCAGAGCAGGCAGTGCCAGTTTTTATTAGTCCATTGATTATGTATTCAGGCAGGCACTTTTACTGATGCATTCATATAGCTACTCCTTTGGCACTGCATTTAGAGGCATAGTAGTGGTAGCTTCTTTTTATCAGTAGTTATGTTTATAGCCTACCACCTTTCTTTCCCTCGCCTCTGGTAGACCTAGTGGGCACGTCAGAGTTTGAGGCTTAACCTACTAGGGGAGGCTACTAGTTTTATAGTAGTTCTCACCCCCATTGTGCTTTTCCCTTTCCCCCCCATTTGTTTTGCAGAGTCCTCTGCAGGAGTTGCTGGGCCGTCAGCGGCAGATCGAGGTAAGAGGATTGCGGATTAGATAGATCGTCTACCCCGACCGCGAGTGTAGTTGTACTTTTGGTGGTACCCCTATCTTCTCAGACAGTTGTACTTTTATTTTGGGTCTGGCTTTAGCCAGCTTGTTGTATATATTTGGTGAGCTGGGAGAGACACTTGTATTTTATTTACTGTTGTACTTTACTTTATTTCCAGCTTCAATCTGAGATGTATTCGTTTTTAGTTCAGCTCTGTTTTTATGCTCTTTTATCACATCTTCTATATCTGAGTAGGTTACCAGTGCTTCATGTACACGGGAAATTTCGTGTGCACGGCGGATCTGTAGACGGGCCCGGGTTCTGGTTTACACCCGGGGCGTGACAAGATAAATAACAACTAAAATAAAGTACCTTTACTACTATAATGCCTCTATGCTCAAGTACAAGGTAATAACAATATGAAACTATCTGCATTTCATTTACTATCATGAATGTCCAACTACTATGGATGCATCATCAATGTGATATTCAATGTCAAGTTTAGTTAACTTTAATCATTTTCTCTTGAAGACTTTCTTTGACTTTAGCTTGAGCCACGCCTCATGGTCCCGTGGTAGCACCCCCCAATGGAACTATGCCTATTCAACGGCGGCCCAATCGGCACCCAATCCCGCACGGCGAACATGATGTCGCAAATGGCCAACTCCGAAGTGCCTACTTGGAGGGAGCGACCCTACCAAGCATGTGTGAATGAGCACAAACGGCAAGCAAGCAAGTCCCGATCATCGTGTCTAAAATACGGAATAGCAATCTTTAGGTCAGAGTATAGTATCTCAAGTGTCAATGTCAAGTATACAATGTAAGCAATGTCATAATAAAAGAGTTTATCATACACTAGTTGTCATCATATCTCAAACATGGAATCTCACAATTTCCTCTTGGTTGTACAAGTTTAGAAGCTTTCTGCTTGTATCTCATTACACTAGATGACACTAATGTCATAATGTCTATCTGTACATGATCATATGCATAGCATATGCCAATAATTTTATAGCATGTATAGATGTTCTCTACTCATATCCAAACTCGTAAAATCACGATAATGACAATCCAATCCCCTCATATAGTGCCCATGTGCATGTTTACCTCTACTATATAGGGTATGAAATTTTCTACACATAAAGGGGTTCAAATGCATGATTAAAAAATCATGATAAATCAAACGATACATGTTTAACATAATAACTATGCCCTAAAAGTCTATGGAAGACATAGGGGGAGTTCACCCATTTCGGTGAGGTCAAACCCACCAGGTGTCAAACCCTTGTGGAAGATCCAAACCAAGTTGTCCACAAGTTCTCTTATGCCCTAAGAGAGATTTTCAAAGGGTCAAAACAACTCAAAAAGCTAATCACGAAATTTCTTAAAAATCATAAAGAAAATAGGTGTAAAATACCTTAGGTTAAGAAATTTTGCAAGATTTTGAAATCAAAGCAAGGAAAGCTTCAAAACCAACCTACAAGAGTGTTCTACACCCATCAATTCCACCCCAAAAGATATAAATTAAAAAACCCCAAAATAAACCATAGTTCTCAAAATTTAGGTTTTCCTACAAGAAATTCCAAAAGAGAAGGAGAAGAAATATTCTTTACCTCTCTTAAGCACAAAACCCACCTTGAAAATGATAAGGAAAGGGAACTAGGGCTCAAAACTTCATTCTTCTTCAAGCTCTTGCTTCCCTCCAAGTCCTTGTTGCGAGCTCCAATGGTGGAGAGGAGGAGGAGGAAGAAGAAACCAAGTAGAGAGATGAGTTGGAGAAGAAAATCCAAGAAGAGCTCACCTCAAACTCTCTCTCTCTCTCTCTCTCATTCCTTTGCACTCTCCAAATGTGGCGCGCCCGCGCAGCTGTCGCGCGTGCGTTGATCGGCCAATCCCTTCGCGCCACGTGTCACCGCCTCCACTCGCTGCGCCCGGTGCACGCACTCGATGCACCCGCGAACCAGTAGCCGCCACGTGTCCCCGAGCGTCCAATGGAGACCCGCCACGTGGCACACCAAACTCTGAACACCGCGCCTGCCCGCGCCCGCGCCTGCACGCGCCCGCGCCGCCGGCGCTGCCCCGGCCGCCGGAACAGTAACTTTAGCCTCGAAATCCGTGTTTGCGTATCCGGGCTCCGAAAAATACAAGTAAATAGCCCATTTTCATCATTGTCGCGCGCTGAGTCCAAATTCGAAGTCCGTTTTGCCAAATTCCTCTTCTAAAATTTGTCAAAGGCATCTGGAAAGGTATTCTTAATCCAAATTTCGCTGGATCCAATCCTGAGGTCCGAATTGCGCACAAGCACCTCCAACACACCGAAAAAAGCCTCCAGAAGTCATTGATCACACTGCAAAAGCTCTGCGGAGATCCGGGTCATCACACCGCTACTCTCCACAGACGGGTAGGGATCTAGCTCGCGACGCCCTCGCCTCGCACAGCAACCGCAGAATCAGCAACATCCGCTAAGACTCTGCAAAACAAATGAGAGAAAGAAAAAGTAGGGGGAAAACCCCCAATGGGTGTGAGAACTACACCAAAAGGGAGTTCTCAGTGGGTACCACCGCCAGGCCCGACGATCTGCCCACTAAGTCCACTAGAGGCATAAGATAACCATGCAGTAAAAACTGAACAAGAAAGCTGGAGGTACTCAACAGCTACCATGTCTCTATCTAAATGCTCAAAAGGGGAGAACCAAAGAAAGGTATGCCACCACTAGCACATGAAGTGCGCAATCGACCCAATCGAGCTGACTGCCACATCTGGTCCAGTCAAACCTGCGCCCACCTACAACCACCTCCCACTGCCGGGCAGGAATTACGTAGGGTGTCCAAACGGACTAACTCGCTATCGAATAGTGGCTCATGCAGGCTATAGTCGAAATTCACGCTCTCTCTCAGAACATATAAACTCAAGATGCTCAACCACCCACACAACGGTCAAAGTACTCACAACGACACGGGACCACCGTCAAACCAAACGGCTCCCAACAACACTAGCACTGGTCTAAACTCAGCTACCAGACTCCACTCAGCCCCCAGGCACGAGTGCAATAATAAAAGTACCTGCCTGCAATAAACCCAATCAATAGACCAGTAATCACTGGCACTGCCTGCTCTGCTGTCGAACTCAAGAACCCAGTAGCTGATCGGCACACAGCTCGATCTCAATATAACCAATCGACCGGCACACGGCTCGGCCCTAAGCCTACTCCGGAGTGGCACTCGAGAGGAGCGACCCACACGAGTAAAGTAACCATATCGCAAGTATCTCGCTACAGCAGGACTGGATCTCGACTCTGATCGAGTGGGAAAACCCATCCACTAAAGAAATCTGATGCCCAATCTGATGCTATAGTACAAATCCGGTCAACCGCCCAGTATCCGCGGTTGCCGTAATGCCCCACAATCCATAAACCCATAACCGACCTCCAGTCAACCGCCGAATATTCGCGGTTGCCGCACTATCCTGCCATCCACAAACAAGTACAACCGACCCTCGGCCGACCGCCTAATGTCCGCGGTCACCGCAATACCCACAATCAAATCCAACCTGTCCCAGACCCAAAGTCTCGACTATGATATCCCAAACCCCTGCTCGAACCCGAGCAACCTGAATCTAGAAAGAAAGGAGAAAGAACAAACATGGTTTCTCCTAAGTCAGATTCCAACGTGATAGTGTAGCAATAAATGATGGCCTATCTAGATGTCCATACAAGCATGCAAATGTCCTCAAGAAAGATAAAAGGTAATATAGCAAATAGTAGCACCACCTGCCAAATCCACCAATCTACAACACCAGTCCATAATCCATGGTCCATCAAAATCATCAGAATGATACCCGCACATAGATATAGCCTCCTACTCCATCGAGTAATCATATCATAAAAGACTATGTGCAACATGGCATGCTAAAAGATCACTATTATAGTATATCAATCTGCATGATCTAGGCCATTCCACAAGCTTCCATCTCGATGCTAAATATTGTACAATTAAACATGCATGCTAACAATCACATAGGATAAATCCCATTAGGTAAGCTTTTACTATTCATAATTCTGGATATCCAAATCTAGCAAGTCCTCAATAATATTTAACATGAATATTCACTTGCAATTCCTTGTACAACTGTCATCCCTAAGCTTACCCCTTAATTACAAATATTGTACCCTAAACATGCATGCATTCTAACATACAGAATTAGAGAATCGTCCACCGATTCTGGAGATGAAGCAACCCACCTGAACGCTTTCCGCAGGCAAAGCCAAAGTCGGTGATGTGAGGACCTGAATCCCCGCGATAGTATTACTGTTGGATCAGCAGCTTCTGGAGGCTTATGTTGGGTGATGGAGTTGTTTTTGCGCAAATTGGACACAAGTGACGGACTCAGTGTGAGAAAATGGATCACAAGTGTATTTGGTTGCCCACCGAATTTTAGAAGGGGAATTGGGCAAAACGGACATCGGATTTGGACTCAGCGCGCGAAAACGATGGAAATCGGCTACTTGCTTGTATTTTTCTGAGTTCGGACGGCCGAAAACGGACACCCGGAAGTTTTCTGTTGTTTTTGGGTGCACGGTGGACCGGTGGACCGAGGAGCGTGCCACGTGGAGGTTTCCGATTGGCGCTGTACGCCACGTGGCGGAGCTGCAGTGGCGGCGCAGTGGGCCCGGCCCACGGGAGCAGGCGCGAGGGCGCGGGCAGGTGCGCGGGTGAGCGCGGTGCACGGGGGCGGCGTGCCACGTGGAGGTTTCTCATTGGCTGGCTTTGGACGCGTGGCAGCAGGACGGTGGCTGTCGCAGCGAGCGCGGTCCACGGAGCAAGCGGGGAGATGCCTCGGGCTGCGTGCCGGTCAGGGTGGCAGGCGGCGGGAGCAGGCGCGCGTGGGCGCGGTGACCGAGCTGCTGATCGCGCGGTTCCCGCGTGTGGGCGCGCCACACGTCAGCCTCCGCGCGGGCCACGCGGCGCATGGCGGTTGGCGGTCTTGGCTGTCGCCTGTTCGGGGGTGACGTGGTGCATCCTGGCAGATTCGGGCGCAGCGAAGTGGGCGCACTTTGCGGCACTGTAGCAGCTCGAATTATTTCGGGCGCCCGAAAGTGGGGACAAATCCGGCATTTTCGGATTTGTTCAGTTTGGCCTATAAATAGGCCGAGAACAACTGCATGTAGCTCTTTCCCTGCTCAGTTTCTCACAATGCAACCTTCAGCAAGATTCTTCCTCTTCCAGAGCTGCTTCCACCTGAGGATTTCTGGGATTTTTGGTGGCACGCACTTTGAGGTTTTCGATTTTACGGCGCAGTGCGACGATTTCTCTTTGGTGATCTTCTCCGTCGCATTTCGGTGCACGAGCTCCCCCGGCCTACTCCGACCATCTTTTCCGGCGATTCTTGCGCCATTGGCTTCACGACAAATAGGGCTACGACTCTCATGATTTGATCTTGTCCTCTTTTCGAGTTTTTTTTGGAGTTTCTCGAGCCTTTTTATGACCTATTTTCCACTGCGGAGTTTTGGACAGCACATCGGTTTTTCGGCTATATCTTCGCACTCGGGCATCGGATTTGGACTCACAAGTACTCGTTTTGCATCTCCGCATCGCAGGAAACGTCCTCGTATTTTCTCTGGATTTTTTTGAGTTTTCCCCGAAGGTGAAAATCCCCCTTTTTCAGGGCGGAGTCCTACAGATTCTGTACTTGTGATTTTTGAGGTAGTCACTTTGTCGATTTTGTATCTTGAACTACAAAACTCGATTTGGGGCGTGCAGGTACTCGTTTCGGTCGGCTCGTCGCGACGGTCGCGGTGGTAATTTCTCTGGAATTTTCCGAGCCCATCTCGCAGGTGAAAATAGCACAGTTTTGGGACTGTTTTTGGTGGACAGCATGTAGTTGGGATTAAGTGTTTATTTGAGCTTATTATTGGGGGTATTTGTTTTGTACAGTTATCGCGGCGGGCTATCATTTGGGCGAGAGCACATTTGAGACTTGGATTTAGCGTTTCAGGTGGGTTGCTTCATCTCCAGAACCGGTGGACGGTTCTCTAATTCTGTATGTTAGAATGCATGCATGTTTAGGGTACAATATTTGTGATTAAGGGGTAAGCTTAGGAATGACAGTTGTACAAGGAATTGCAAGTGAATATTCATGTTAAATATTATTGAGAACTTGCTAGATTTGGATATCCAGGATTATGAATAGTAAAAGCTTACCTAAAGAGATTTACCCTATGTGATTGTTAGCATGCATGTTTAATTGTGTAATATTTAGCATCGAGATGGAAGCTTGAGGAATGGCCTAGATCATGTAGATTGACATACTATAGTAGTGATCTTTTAGCATGCCATGTTGCACATAGTCTTTTATGATATGATTACTCGATGGAGTAGGAGGCTATATCTATGTGCGGGTATCATTCTAATGATTTTGACGGACCATGGATTATGGAGAGGTGTAGTTCATTAGGGATTCTGGCATGTTGTTTATACCCTAGTGGATCTATTATGTGATTTACTCCCTTTCATTTCCTTGAGGACATTTGCATGCTTGTATGGACATCTAGATAGGCCATCATTTATTGCTACACTATCATGTTGGAATCTGACTTAGGAGAAACCATGTTTGTTCTTTCTCCTTTCTTTCTAGATTCAGGTTGCTCGGGTCCGAGCAGGGGTTTGGGATAGTGTAGTCGAGACTTTGGGTCTGGGACAGGTTGGATTTGATTGTGGGTATTGCGGTGACCGCGGACGTTGGACGGTCGGCCGAGGGTCGGTTGTACTTGATTGTGGATTGCAGGATAGTGCGGCAACCGCGAATATTCGGCGGTTGACCGGAGGTCGGCAACCGCGAATATTCGGCGGTTGACCGGAGGTCGGTTATGGGTTTATGGATTGTGGGGCATTACGGCAACCGTGAATATTCGGCGGTTGACCGGAGATCGGTTATGGGTTTATGGATTGTGGGGCATTACGGCAACCGCGGATACTGGGCGGTTGACCGGATTTGTACTATTGTATCAGATTGGGCATCAGATTTCTTTAGTGGATGGGTTTTCCCACTTTGATTAGAGTCGTGATCCAGTCCTGCTGATTTATGATACTTATGATACTTGTTACTGAGATACTTTACTCGTGTGGGTCGCTCCCCTCGAGTGCCACTCCGGAGTGTGCGACAGACAGGCTTTGAGTCCTTGAGACTCCTTCTCATCGGTGCTATGCGTCGGCCAGCATACCCGATACGGCAAGGCGCAGCAGGCAGTACCAGTTCTTACTGGTCCATTGATTGGGTTTATTACAGGCAGGCACTATTATTGCTGCACTCGTGCCTGGGGGCCGAGTGGAGTCTAGTAGCTGAGTTTAGACCAGTGCTAGTGTTGTTGGGAGCCGTTTGCGTTGACGGTGGTCCCGGGGCGTTGTGTGTACTTTGACCATTGTGCGAGAGGTTCGGGGATCTTGAGTCTATCCGTTCTGAGAGAGAGCGTAGATTTCGACTATAGCCTGCATGAGCCACTATTCGATAGCGAGTTAGTCCGTTTGGACACCCTACGTAATTCCTGCCCAGCAGTGGGAGGTGGTTGTAGATGGGCGCAGGCTTGACTGGACCAGATGTGGCAGTCAGCTCGATTGGGTCGATTGTGCACTTCATGTGCGAGTGGTTGCATACCTTTCATTGGTTTTCCCCTTTTGAGCATTTAGATAGAGACATGGTAGCTGTTGAGTACCTCCAGCTTTCTTGTTCTGTTTTTACTGCATTGTTATCTTATGCCTCTAGTGGACTTAGTGGGCAGATCGTCGGGCCTGGCGGTGGTACCCACTGAGAACTCCCTTTTTGGTGTAGTTCTCACACCCATTGGGGGTTTTCCCTCTCCTCTTTCTTTTCTCTCCTTTGTTTTGCAGAGTCTTAGCGGGTGTTGATGATTCTGCGGTTGCTGTTCAAGGCGAGAGAGTCGCGAGCTAGATCCCTCCCCGTCTGTGGAGAGTAGCGGTACCCTTCATTGGAGATCCTGAGTACAGTTAGTAGATTATTTATTTATTTTTCCGCTTTGAGAGATCATTGTATTATGAGGATCTGACTTGTACGGAGAGCCTGTACACTGATGTATTATTTCAGGTTACCTCCCTTCTGAGTTCTGGTTTATTGTATTTGAGGATATTGTATGATTATCATTTATGGGAGATGAATATTGTATCATTATTTCCAGTTGTACAGATGAGTGGTTTTAGTTCTATAGCACTTTTATTTTATAGCTCTGATATCTGTTTAGCTGTAGTCCCTTTTCTTGTAGGTAGGACGCTTCGCCTATATGGGGTTTTGTATAGGCGGCGGATCTGTTGGCTAGCCCGGGTCGCAGTTTCGACCCCGGGGCGTGACAGATTAGGGTGGTATCAGAGCCTAGGATGTAGGTCATGGTGGACTTAGAAACCCTAGGCTTATGGTTTGACCCTTGGATGACTTCGTGAGAGTCGTGACTTGTAGCGAGAGTCCTGATTGAGTTTTATACCTCTCCCATGGGATGGGATGAGTGATTGACAAGTTTATTCTTCTAAACTCGCCCGCTCGGCGATGGTGGTCGTCGCTCTGGCTACCGCGAAGAAGAAGCACGATCAGGCCTACCATAGGGCGCAGAAGGTCAAGCCGTCTGTAGGGAAATGAAGGGTGTTGAGGCCATCGAGGGTACTATGAAGCCTGCTCTGGGGCACGCCGCCTGAAAGTGTCCCGTCTGTCCGCAACGGCAACAACGACCCTGCCTCTGAGTACACTGGCTCGGTGGGTGCGGTCCTCCACAGATAACACAGCTGTCCTGGCGCGACTGCCGCAGGGACTGCTGCTAATGCTGAGACTGCTGCTGCCGAGGCGGTCGATGCTGCTGCCGCTGAGAGTGACGGGGTGCACCTGACCTCTGGCGCCCCTGAAACCCACGACCCTGAGGATAGAATCGTGGAGGTCTCGGGGGTCCCTGACGACTCGTCTGACCCTCGTCCACCTGTGCTGGGCGCTTTGCCCCCGGAATCACTGCGGGAGCTGGAGCCACCTCGTCCATCACTGCCTCCCCGCGCTCTACATAGAGTGCCTGCTCCATTGAGGGATCCAACGTCTGCAGTCTGCACGAACGGACGAACTGGTAAATGTCTCGGCGCAAACCTCGCTCGAACATGTAGATCCGATGCGCCTCATCCCTGGCCATGTGTGGTACACTAGCCAACAACTGGTTAAAGTCTGCGATGTACGCCTGCACGGTACGGTCTCCCTGTCGGAGATTCTTCAACTGCTCCTCCAACCTCTGCCTAACACTCTCCCGGAAGAAGGCTCCAAGAAGTAAGCTGCGAAACTCCGCCCAGGTAAGAAGCTGAGTCCCAGGCGGACCAACGGGTCGAACACGTCGCCACCAGGCCTCGGCGTTGTGCTCCAAGAAGTTCGTCGCCAGCAGAACCTGAAACCGCTCCTCGATAAACAGATTCTCGAAATGTCGCTCCATCGTCGTGATCCACGACTCCGCCTCCCACGGCTCCGAACTCTGCCCCGAGAAACGAGGCGGGTCAAACTGGCGGAATCTCATCAATATATATACCACCTCTCGCTGCTCTGCAGGGGTCAATGGTCCCGCCGACCCAGACGGCTATCTGCTAGCAACCGGCGCAAATAGGGGCCGCCGGTGCCGTCGGTACAACTGGGGGTGCCACGGCCGGCGAAGATGGTGCGGGGGAACTCTCAGGGGGTGCTGTAACAGGCTGCGCCCTCTGCTCAAACATATGCATCATCCGTTCCATGGCCTCCTTGTCACGCCCCCGGGGGTTTTTGAGTCTATCAAGCGGAAAATCGTGTGTATCTTTTTTTTTTTTTCTTCTTAACAAGGTAATTTAAACCTCAACCCCGGTGCGTGCCAGACCGCCACATACACAAATTCTCCCTGCCCACGGACAGAGTCTCCTTTGTATATGCACGGCGTCTCATTTACAACAACATACATCAAACACCAACCATCAACCATACAATAGACATACATCATCAAGCGGAATATTAAAGCGGCATCAATGTTTAGAAAGGATAAAGCCAGCGGATGCAAAACCCGTGCCCACACGGCACTTCGTTTTGAGAAAACCTTTTCGAAGTCATTTGGTTTATCATGAAAACGTGCCGCATAAGAAAACATCACCAAAAGAACCAAAATATAAAAGTACACCTCATCCACAGCGCTAAGTAATACATGTCCACGAATATTACGACCCACAAGCAAATTAACTAAATTAAGCGTAAGAGAAATGAGATAATAAAAACCAAGTGTTCTGACTACGGCCCTCGCGACGCAGTCTCACCGCCCTCCCGGCTAACGCACCTCGTAACACCTGTCACGGAGTGGGTAATGTCAGTGACAAACAAAGTAGATGTCTAATAACAATAAGGAATAAGGAGCAAACCGGAAACACCGGAACCATTTTGCTAAAACCCTGCACATATTAAGCTGGGCCCCAACCCCAGATTTATCAATTTAATTGGGCACCAACCCCAGATTTATCAATTTAATTGGGCACCAACCCCAGATTATTTGTCGGAGAGACTAAAGTCTCCCCTCGTGCGCAAACACCTCTTTGATGCTTTTAACCTCTTCGCGGTGCTGGTGTGCTATTTTCAGCGGGCGCGAAGAGGTCCTCACGGCACCCACACTTTTGTGAGGAACACGGGTCATAAGAGACCACTCTTCCGGAAAAGTACACCCATGCGGAGGCCAATCTGCCTGTGTACGTGCAGCATCCGAAAACGGATTTGCCGAGATCGGCGTGTCATGAGCACCTTCAATTGTTAGATAAAAACACAATTATGCGAAAGGTTAAACTGTTCATCTACTTTGTTAGATAAATTAAGAGCACTTTAATGACGATAGATGCACTTACTGCACTTGTTGCACTTATCGCAACCGTACCTACCTATTTGAAGAGAAGTCGGAACACCTGAATCTTTCGCGCACCCCCGCCGCGCACTTGGACCTAAAGAAAAGTCCGCAAGGATAACTATAGTCAAAAACGTGTACAAACATCCGAAAACACAAGACCCAATTTACTCTTTTCGACGGAAAAGTCCAACACCGTCCGGGTTGACGATCCGGAATTCCCGCGCCGCCGTCGTCGTCCGCCGGAGCCCCGCGTGGTTCGGAACCGCGCGGCGGGTCTCCGCGGGCGACGCCCACGCGGCGCGGTGCCCCACGCGGCGTTGCCCGTGTGTCACGCCCCCGGGGGTTTTTGAGTCTATTTAAGCGGAAAATCGTGTGTATTTTTTTTTCTTTTAACAAGGTAATTTAAACCTCATCCCCGGTGCGTGCCAGACCGCCACATACACAATTTCTCCCTGTCCGCGGACAGAGTCTCCTTTGTATATGCACGGCGTCTCACTTACAACAACATACATCCAACACCAACCATCAACCATACAATAGACATTCAACATCAAGCGGAATAATAAAGCGGCATCAATGTTTTAGAAAGGATAAAACCAGCAGTTGCAAAACCCGTGCCCACACGACACTTTGTTTTGAGAAAACCTTTTCGAAGTCATTTGGTTTATCATGAAAACATGCCGCATACAAAAACATCTCCAAAAGAACCAAACTATAAACGTACAACTCATCCACAGTGCTAAATAATACATGTCCACGATTATTACTACCCACAAGCGAATTAACTAAATGCGTAAAAGAAATGAGATAATGATAATAACCAAGTGTCCTGACTACGGCCCTCGCGACGCAGTCTCGACAAACTCCCGGCTAACGCCTCTCGTAGCGCCTGTCACGGAGTGGGTAATGTCAGTGACAAACAAAGTAGATGTCTAATAACAATAAGGAATAAGGAGCAAACCGGAAACACCAAAACCATTTCGCTACAACCCTGCACATGTTAAGCTGGGCACCAACCCCAGAATTATCAATTAAATTGGGCACCAACCCCAGATTATCTGTCGGAGAGACAAAGGTCTCCCCTCGTGCACAAGTACCTACTTTGATGCATTTACCCCTTCCACGGTGCTGGTGTGCTATTCCCAGCGGGCGCGAAGGGGTCCTCACGGCACCCACACTTTTGTGAGGAACACGGGTCATACAAGACCACTCTTTCGGAAAAGTACACCCATGCGGAGGCCAATCCGCCTGTGTACGTGCAGCATCCCAAAACAGATTTGCCGAGATCGGCGTGTCATGAACAATGCGACCGCAGCCGCTTCAATTGTTAGATAAAAACACGATTATGCGAAAGGTTAAACTGTCCATCTACTTTGTTAGATAAATTGAGAGCACTTTAATGACGATAGATGCACTTACTGCACTGGCTGTATTTACAGCAACCGTACCCACCTATTTGGAGAGAGATCGGAACACCCGAATCTTTCGCACACCCCCGCTGCGCGTCTGGACCTAAAGAAAGTCCGCACGGATAACTATAGTCAAAAGCGTGTACTAACATCTGAAAACACAAGACCCACTTTACTCTTTTCGATGGAAAAGTCCAACAAAACTCAATCCTCAATCGGTAGCCCACTCGGGACGTCCCTGGTTAGACCAAGAAGGCCCCGACGGCGGAAATGATGAGAAAAGAGACCCGACGGCACGCCCCCGACGATTTCGTCGAGGCGCGGAGCGTCGGCGAAATTAGCACCCGACCTAAAAAAATAATGACCAAGAAGGTCCCAGGTGGCCATGCCAAGAAAGCCACGGAAATAACGATCCCAACGGCGAAAACGGCGTTCAAAACGGTGGAAAAACGGACAAAAACGGAGCTACCGATCTTTGGGCTGTCGGGTGGTGCACAGGAGCAACCGTGGACCGGGTTTACGGCATCAGGCGGCGGCGGCATGCGCCGAGTGCACACAGGAGCGTGCACCAGGCGGGACGGGCCGGGCCGCGCACGGTGCTGGCGCGCGCCGGGTTCGCGCATTCGGCCGTGGCGTCGCGCACCGGGTGCACGCCCAGCGCGTGCACCGTGCTGGACGGGCCGGGCCGGCGCACGGATTTGTGCGCCGGTTCTTGGCCTTCGATGTCGCAGGCGTGCACTGGGTGCACGCCTGGACCCGTGGACCGCGCTGTACGGAAAAGCACAGTAACTTCCCGTTTCGCGATTTCTTCTCCGTTTGCGCTCCCGTTTCGCGGTTTCTTCTCCGTTTTCGCTCCCGTGCGACTCCGGCGAAGACCCCGCGACCATGGTAACGGCGGCGGCGGCCTCCCGTTTAAAAACGGCGGCGGCGGCCTCCCGTTAACCCACTATGTTCCAACGAAACATCCCAAAAATCTCCGAATAAAAACACGATAATTCTAACGACTAAACCAACGATCGACGAACAACCAAAACGTCGGTCGGAGGTCCGATAACAAGAACTCGATTAAAGACCACCAAGAACTCAACGAAAGAGATGACGGAAAACTCCCAAATAATTTAAATAAATTATTTTACTAACCGAAGATCGACGGGAAGGTTGTCCGGTCGCGTTCTTGCCTTCGGTTCGGTGTCCGGGAAGATCGGGCTCCTTCTCTTTCTCCTTTCCCTTTCTTCCGGCTAGGGTTCCGTCTTTTCTTTTTTTTTTTTTTCCCTTCTCTCCGATTAGGGTTTTTATTTTCTTTTCTTTTCCTTTCCGATACTCAGGATCCCTTATATAGTCGTACTTTACCTTTAATTAATTCCTCTTTAATTCGTACGTAAGAGAATTAATTAATTTTCCGTCTGGGATAATTAATTAACTAATTAATTATCCCCCACGAGATAAACCACCTTATCTCTAACGGGTGCAAGATATTTAGCACGGATTCCGATGCACGACTAATTACCATATCACTTTGGGTCCCGTTCAGGGGGTTCCCGATATCGGATTTCAGATCCGATCGCGCCGTCGGCTTTCTTTTTCCGCGCTCTATCGCAGAAAAATACTAGCATCTCACAATGGCCAACTTCAAGAATTGAATAATTTTATTTCACTTAAAGGCTTAAATGACTATACCTAAGTCAAAAATACCCCCGAAAGGCCGGATCACTACACCACTCACACTTTATAAAAAGTTTCGTCCCGAAACTTAAGTACAAACCCCACTAATCAATTCGGGGAAACATTCCCTCATCTTCGATTCCAGTTCCCACGTCGCCTCGCGCTCTTCGTGGTTGCTCCACTGGACCTTCACATAGGGGATAGTTCGATTGCGCAACTTCTTGTCCTCTCTCGCCAAAATCCGCACCGGCGTCTCCTCGACGCTTAAATCCTCTCGCAACTCGATGGTGGAGGCATCCAAGGCATGAGAGGGATCAGCTAGGTATCTCCGGAGCATTGAGACATGGAATACGTTATGGACTCGTTCGAGATTCGACGGCAGAGCTAATCGGTACGCCACCGGTCCTATGCGTTCTAGGATCTCGAACGGTCCTACGTACCTCGGGCTTAACCTTCCTTTTATGCCGAAGCGTCGGTTCCCCTTGGAGGGCGAAACTCGGAGCATCACATGTTCACCCACCATGAACTCTAAGTCTCTGCGTCTGTTGTCCGCGTAGCTTTTCTGTCTGCTCTGGGCGGTCTGTAGTCTTTGTCTAATCAACCGCACCTTTGCTTCGGTCTCCTCCACCAAATCTGGCCCCAGAATCTTACGCTCACCCAGGTCGTCCCAGCATATTGGAGACCGACAGCGGCGCCCGTACAGGGCCTCGTATGGTGCCATCTGAATGCTGGCCTGGTAACTGTTATTATAGGCAAATTCCACTAGGGGCAACACCGTGCCCATCCTTCGCCCAGGTCTAAAACGCATGCCCGAAGCATGTCCTCCACAATTTGTATCACCCGCTCTGATTGTCCGTCGGTCTGCGGGGTGAAAAGCCGTACTGAAGTGCAACTTGGTTCCCATTGCTCGCTGCAGGCTCTGCCAAAAGTTTGACACAAATCGTGTTTCCCTGTCCGACGTGATGGACGTCGGCACCCCATGCAACCTTACTATCTCGTTGATGTAGGTTTGCGCCAGTCGTTCCCGCGCCCACGTCGTGTGTATGGGCAGAAAGTGGGCCGATTTCGTCAGACGGTCCCACGATTACCCATATTGCATCGTGTCCTATGACGATCTCGGGAACCCCGGTCACAAAATCTATGGTAATCATGTCCCACTTCCACATGGGTACCGGTAAGGGTGCAATTTTCCTGCTGGACGCTGGTGCTCGGCCTTCACTCGTTGGCACACCAGGCAGTGTGCCACAAACCGAGTCACGTCTCCCTTCATTTTGGGCCACCAGAAGGTCTGATTGACGTCCTTGTACATCTTCGTTCCCCCGGGATGCGCTGTATATGGAGCGGTATGCGCCTCCCGCAGGATTTCCTCTTTGAGTTCCGGTAGATCCGGCACGCAGATTCGTCCCCGAAATCGTATCGTGCCGTCGGAGTTTACTGCGAAGTCTCCTCCTTGGTCGGCAGTCACTCTACTTCGCACCAGCTGGAGTTGGTCATCAGTTGACTGCCCCTCGAGAATTCTGTCAAGCAGGGTAGGTCTGACCACCAGTGTCAGAAGTCGTTCGACTGTACCCGCCGGCACTACCTCTAGTCTTAGTTGCGAAAATTCCGCAATCAGACTATCTTGTTGGGTGATGGCACCTACCCCTGCTTTCTCGGCCTGCCCCTTACGGCTCAGGGCGTCGGCCACCACATTTGCCTTTCCCGGGTGGTAGTGGATCGTTAAATCGTAATCCTTCAATAGCTCGAGCCACCGTCTTTGTCGCAAATTTAACTCCTTTTGGGTGAAAAGATACTTAAGACTTTTATGATCCGAGTACACATTGCAGTGTGCCCCGTACAGGTAGTGTCTCCAAAGCTTGAGGACGAACACAACCGCTTGCGAGTTCCAAATCGTGCACGGGGTAGTTTCGCTCGTATTCTTTGAGCTGCCTTGACGCATAGGCTATAACCTTCCCCCGTTGCATGAGCACTCCACCCAGTCCGTTTCGCGACGCATCGCAATACACTTCATAATCCTCCCCTGGTTCCGGCAGGGCGAGGATCGGAGCTCGCGTCAATCTATCCTTGAGCTCCTCGAAGCTCCTCTGACATTTGTCCGTCCAGATGAACTTTTCCCCTTTTTTAGTCAAGCGGTTTTAAGGGGGCGGCTATCCTGGAGAAATCCCTTCACAAAGCGCCGGTAGTACCCGGCTAACCCCAGGAAGCTTCGAATCTCCGTTACCGTCGTCGGTTGGGTCCAGTCCGTCACCGAATCATCTTCTTCGGGTCGACTGCGACCCCAGCCGCCGAGATTACATGTCCCAAGAAGCCAACCTCTCGGAGCCAAAACTCACACTTTTTGAGTTTGGCGTAGAGTTTTTCTGTTCCCGTAGGGTCTGGAGGACGGTGCGCAGATGTTCTTCATGTTCCTCATCTGTACGGGAATAGATGAGGATACGTCGATGAAGACCACCACGAATAAATCCAGAAAGGGTTTGAACACCTGTTCATCATGTCCATGAACACTGCCGGGGCATTCGTGAGCCCGAACGGCATTACAGTAATTCGTAATGACCGTAGCGAGTCCGAAAAGCCGTTTTGGGGATGTCCTCCCCCTTTACTTGGACCTGATGATAGCCCGACTGCAGGTCAAACTTTGAAAACACCGTCGCCCCCTGTAGTTGGTCGAAGAGGTCGTCGATCCTTGGCAGGGGGGTACTTGTTCTTAACGGTGACCTTATTTATCTCCCGGTAGTCGTACACAACCGGAGACTTCCGTCCTTCTTTCTCACAAACAGGACGGGCGCGCCCCAGGGCGACGCGCTAGGTCTGATGAAGCCCTTATCCAAAAGATCCTCCAACTGTGCCTTGAGTTCCTTCAACTCCGCGAAGGCCATCCTGTACGGTGCCTTGGTGATGGGTTTGGTGCCGGGAAGTAGTTCAATAGGGAAGTCGACTTCTCGTTCCGCGGCGCTCCGGGAGCTCTGCCGGGAACACGTCCGGAGATTCCCTTACCACGGGACCGCTGATCCCTATCTGGGGAGCGGCCCTGAACTACCTATCGGCCTCATTGGGTTCTCGGCTGCAAGGCATAGGGTGGAGCTATTTATTCCTTGCATGGCCCTTAACGGGCCCACGAGTTACACAAGGTTCTCCTATGCTTCGAAGCTCGCCCTCGCGCATCGGCCGGGGGAGGCTTCGCCTAATACTTAAGGATTCTAGATGAGAGGGAGCGAGAGAGAGAGTCTAACAGGGGTAGCAGGTTAAGGTGTGACCGGTGCTCCTAATCTAAGAGGGAGAAGTGGAACCAAAAGTTTACCTGCCGTTACTAGGTCTGGGACGTAGCGTCCTCCACTGCAGTATCCCGGGGAGTCCGTCCACAGCCCTTGGGCCAGCGTCGTACGGCGTGCTGGGGAAGGGTACTTGTCGTCTGAGGAGTCTGCAGATTGCTGGTCGTCAGCGAATCCCTTGGCTGAACGGGGGCCGCAGCACCCTCTGGTCCTTTCTGCTGTGGGTGGCGCGACGGCCGGCGGAAGTGGGCCTCTGAGGGCAGAATGCACGGGAGTGGTCCGGTAAGCCGCACTGATTGCAGTAATGGTACCTCCACGTACATTCTGCCACCGGGTGAGCACCCTCGCAGATTACGCACGGTCCCTGAGGTGGTTTCGCGTCCCTCGCTGGTGTCGGTTCGTCCTCCCGCCGCTTTCTCGGTCGTCTTCCTCCTTGGCCCTCCGGGGCGGGGCCCCCTCGTGGAACGGGTGCAGCAGTCTTCCCGTTCCTCCTCCGGTCGCGGGTGCCGGAGGCCTGGTGGTGCCGGTTTCCGTGGGCACTCGAAGCGTGCGTGTCCTGGCTTGCCACACCGGTAGCAGTGGTGTGACTCTATGGACAGTCAGTCACCTGATGCGCCCCGCTGCATATGGGACACGGTTTCCCCCTGCGGTGTGGATCCTCCTCTCCGTACCTTTCCAAAGGTTCCCTCCGTCCTCGGACGTTTGAGTGCCGGGGCCCTGATGGAAGGGGTTCCTGCCGGTCTGGGATAGGGATAACACTGCCGAGCGCGTGCCTCGGCCAGTTCTTGCTCTGCCCGCTGGGCCAATATAACTGCTTCATTAAAAGTAGGGAATCTGTCGGCGGCATTCCCCGATAGGTGCCGTTCCTGGCGTCTTGCCGGATGCGGTCGACACCCTCAAAATCCTGAGTCAGTATGTCTAGGCGCTCTGTGAGAGTTAGGCATTTGCCCCGCTATGTCGCGTAGCTGGTTGCGGAGTATGCGGTTGGCTGCAGCTATGAACTCCATCCTGTCCATTGAGAATGGTTAGCACTCGGTGGCCGGATCCTGGCCGTTGTCCGCTGTAATACAAGAAACCACGTTAACCCTAAGGGTTATAACCCTAATACCCTGTCTTATGATTACGCCTACATTACGTCCCCTTTTTCCCGTACTCTCACGTACTACGCACTATACCTTGGTTATCTCAAGTCTAATTTGCTTGTGGTACCCGCACTGTGGATGCGGATCACGTCTACTATTGTTATGGTTGTTTTCTCTGATACATTTAATCTGTCACGCCCCCGGGGGTTTTTGGTCTATTTAAGCGGAAAATCGTGTGTAATTTTTTTTTCTTTTAACAAGGTAATTTAACCTCATCCCCGGTGCGTGCCAGACCGCCACATACACAATTTCTCCCTGTCCGCGGACAGAGTCTCCTTTGTATATGCCGGCGTCTCACTTACAACACATACATCCAACACCAACCATCAACCATACGACATTCAACATCAAGCGGAATAATAAAGCGGCATCAATGTTTTAGAAAGGATAAAACCAGCAGTTGCAAAACCCGTGCCCACACGACACTTTGTTTTGAGAAAACCTTTTCGAAGTCATTTGGTTTATCATGAAAAACATGCCGCATACAAAAACTCTCCAAAAGAACCAAACTATAACGTACAACTCATCCACAGTGCTAAATAATACATGTCACGATTATTACTACCCCCAAGCGAATTAACTAAATGCGTAAAAGAAATGAGATAATGATAATAACCAAGTGTCCTGACTACGGCCCTCGCGACGCAAGTCTCGACAAACTCCCGGCTAACGCCTCTCGTAGCGCTGTCAACGGACTGGGGTAATGTCAGTGAACAAACAAAGTAGAGTCTAATAACAATAAGGAATAAGGAGCAAACCGGAAACCCCAAAACATTTCGCTACAACCCTGCAACATGTTAAGTGGGCACCAACCCCAGAATTATCAATTACATTGGGCACCAACCCCAGATTATCTGTCGGAGAGACAAGGTCTCCCTCGTGCACAAGTACCTACTTTGATGCATTTACCCCTTCCACGGTGCTGGTGTGTATTCCCAGCGGCGGCGAAGGGGTCCTCACGTCACCCACACTTTTGTGAGGAACACGGGTCATACAAGACCACTCTTCCGGAAAAGTACACCCATGCGGAGGCCAATCGCCTGTGGACGTGCGCATCCCAAAACAGATTTGCCGAGATCGGCGTGTCATGAACAATGCGACCGCAGCCGCTTCAATTGTTAGATAAAAACACGATTATGCGAAAGGTTAAACTGTCCATCTACTTTGTTAGATAATTTGAGAGCACTTTAATGACGATAGATGCACTTACGCACTGGCTGTATTTACAGCAACCGTACACACCTATTTGGAGAGAGATCGGACACCGAATCTTCGCGCACCCCGCTGCGCGTCTGGACCTAAAGAAAGTCCGCACGGATAACTATAGTCAAAAGCGTGTACTAACATCTGAAAACACAAGACCACTTTACTCTTTTCGACGGGAAGCCACAAAACTCAATCCTCAATCGGTAGCCCACTCGGACGTCCCTGGTTAGACCAAGAAGGCCCCGACGGCGGAAATGATGAGAAAAGAACCCGACGGCACGCCCCCGACGATTTCGTCGAGGCGCGGAGCGTCGGCGAAATTAGCACCCGACCTAATAAATAATGACCAAGAAGTCCAGGTGGCCATGCTAAGAGAAGCCACGGAAAATAACGATCCCAACGGCGCGAAAACGGCGTCAAACGGTGGAAAACGGACAAAAACGGAGCTACCGATCTTGGGCTGTCGGGTGGTGCACAGGAGCAACCGTGGACCGGGTTTACGGATCAGGCGGCGGCGGCATGCGCCGAGTGCACACAGGAGCGGGCACCAGGCGGGACGGGCCGGGCCGCGCACGGTGCTGGCGTGCGCCGGGGTCACGCATTCTGCCGTGCGTCGCGCACCGGGCCCGGGTGCACGCCCAGAGCGGGTGCAGTGCTGGACGGCCGGGCCGGCGCACGGATTTGTGCGCCGGTTCTTGGCCTTCGATGTCGCAGGCGTGCAAGGGTGCACGCCATGGGACCCGTGGACCGTGCTGTAGGAAAAGCACAGTAACTTCCCGTTTCGCGATTTCTTCTCCGTTTGCGCTCCCGTTTCGCGGTTTCTTCTCCGTTGTCGTCCCGTGCGACTCGGCGAAGACCCCGCGACCATGGTAACGGCGGGCGTCGGCCTCCTTTAAAAGGCGGCCGGCGGCCTCCCGTTAACCCACTATGTTCCAACGAAACATCCCAAAAATCTCGAATTAACAACACGATAGTTCTAACGACTAAACCAACGTACGACGAACAACCAAACGTCGGTCGGAGGTCCGATAACAGAACACTCGATTAAAGCCCCCCAAGACCGCAACGAAAGAGTGACGGAACACTCCCAACTACTTAAAAAATTTTACTAACCGAAGATAGACGGGAAGGT
>CM055072.1:28868363-28996286 GCA_029204045.2 Tillandsia leiboldiana
GAATCTTCGGAGTCGATGTTACATTTTACGTGACCGTGAAAATCTTGGAAAGTCGACTTCGAAGTAATGAGGAGGGTCTTTGTTGGGTTATTCTACGAATAGCAGAGCATATCGAGTATTTAACATTGAATCTAAGACGATCGTAGAATCATAAATGTTAAAGTAGATGAAGCTTCTCACTTTGAATCTGAAAAATCTACCCTCGATATCTCTCTAGATGATGATTCTCCTGCTAGTGCATCTTCTCATAATAATACTTCAATATTAATGATGCATCTAATGGTTCTTCTAGTTTATCTGATGTGCAGGAATCATCTCGTGTACTCCGAGTACTCCGTTTCAACAAACGCTACGAATCTCCAAGGATCATCCGGAATCGAACATCATTGGAGATCCACAAGAAGGAGTTAGAACTCGAAGGCAGTTGGTTTGCGGATTGCTTGCTACGTATCTTTAATCGAACCAAAGACAATAGATGAAGCTCTTCAGGATGACTACTGGATTAAAGCAATGCAGGAAGAGCTCCATCAATTTGAGCGAACAAAGTCTGGGAATTAACGAAGCCTCCAAAGCAACATAATGTGATAGGTACCAAATGGATCTTCAAGAACAAGAAAAGATGAAGATGGTACTATCATCAGGAACAAGGCACGACTAGTTGCTCAAGGCTACTCTCAAGTAGAAGGTATAGACTTTGACGAACTTTCGCCCCTGTAGCTAGACTCGAGTCCATTCGTATACTGTTTGCTATTGCTTGTCATTTTAAAATCAAATTATTTCAAATGGACGTCAAGAGCGCATTTCTAAATGGGTTTTAAATGAGGAAGTTTATGTAGCTCAACCGAAAGGTTTTGTAGATCATAAACAACCTAACCATGTTTTTCGTTTGAAAAGGCTCTTTACGGTCTGAAACAAGCACCGCGAGCATGGTACGAAAGGTTAACAAAGCACCTTTTGAGAAGGGCTATACTCGAGGGGGAGCTGACAGGACTCTCTTTGTGAAGCATTATCAAAATAATTTCATTGTAGCACAAATCTATGTCGATGACATTGTATTGGTGCGCAACAAAGATAATGATGCTTCTAAATTCGCGGAGACCATGGAAAGCGAATTTGAGATGTCCATGATGGCGCGAATTGTCTTATTTTCTTGGATTGCAAATTAAACAAAATGATGAAGGTATTCACTTGAGTCATCCAAGTATGCACTGGAGTTGGTCAAAAAGTTTGATCTAGAAAATTGTAAAGATTTTCCCAACTCCAATGGGAACTAGCCACAAGGGACTTGGAAGTGAATCACATAGTGAGAATGTAGACGAGAAACTGTATAGAAGTATGATTGGAAGTCTACTTTACCTCACGGCTCGCCCGATATATCCTTTAGTGTTGGGATTTGCGCGAGATATCAATCAGCACCAAAGGAGGTTCACCTGAAAGCGGTGAAACGGATCATCCGGTACATCAAAGGATCAATTAATTTCGGAATTTGGTATCCTATGGGAACAAGTCTGGACATTGTTGGATACTCAGATGCCGATTGGGCAGGATCAGTGGATGATCGGAAAAGCACGAGTGGTGCATGCTTCTATCTTGGCCATTGCCTTGTTGCATGGCACAGTAAAAAGCAGAATTGCATAGCACTCTCGACTGCCGAAGCGGAATACATTTCAGCTGGAAGTTGCTCAAACAACTCATTGGATGAAAAGCGTATTGAGCGACTTCCGCATTTCAGCATCTTCGGTAACAATTCTTTGTGACAACACAAGTGCAATTAACATTTCTAAAAACCCTGTGTTGCACTCTAGAACAAAACATATTGAACTTAGATATCATTTTTTGAGAGAGCTAGTTGAATCAAATACTCTTCAACTTTCATATATTTCAACTGAAGATCAATTAGCTGACTTTTTAACAAAACCTTTGGATCAAAACGTTTTATTCATTTGCGAAAAGCAATTGGTATGCTTTCCTTGAAATAAATCTTTTTGAAACCTTTGCTTAGGATAGGTTTTGTATTTGTTTTTGTTTTGTTCATTATCTATGTTTATACATAGGACATTAATTGAGCATAGATCATAATTGACTTTAATTGCATCTTTTCGCACATTTAGAAATTTATTATGCTTTTGCCATCATAATATTTCATTGTTGCAATGATCATTTATGTAATTAAATCATCTTCTAAAGTGATCAAAGTCAATTTCTCTCTCAATGATCTCTTGGTATAGTCATTATCTTATTGACTGTTTAGTCGAGTATGAAATCGAGATCAATTTTGGTTGAATACTTTATATCTTAAATAATTGATAGCCAATTGAGGGGGAGTCAAAGAAAATAAAATGCTCAAAAGATGTGGAAAGAGTTACATCCCAATGAGGAGTGTGAAAACTACCACCACATGGAGGAAAGAGCTACCACCTCGGTCGTCCGAGTATTGTGTGCAGCTACCACATGTATACCAAGCATGGTTGTTCAAATTTTGATTAAGTAAAATGCATGTTGAAATACTTGACTCTGTCAAATTTCAAGGTTGGTATAAGGTGGGATTTTAAAGAAAGATGCTCAAAGAGCCACTCTCTTCAACAGATTGTCTAGATACATTATCTACTATATTTGGATTTCAAACATCTATTGATCTTTGTATTTCATTTTCTTTACGAATTGATGATTTGATAAAGGCATTACTCATAAGATCAAGTTAGATGTAATTGAAGGTGTTCAACTTTAAGGGATTTAATTTTGTAAATTTTCGTTTCATTTTTGGATATTATTGATAGATTTGGCATAATCTAATTCTTGTGTGTGAAACGATGCTTTGTGTTAAAGTTGATACACATTTGTGCTTACAATCTTTTTCTGGTTTTCTTGAATTTCTCTGAAATTTTTCTAAAGAAAAAGTTGGGGCCGATCCGGATCGGGCAAGGTGATCCGGATCCCGAACGCAGGTTTCTCCTGCGGGCTGACGATCCGGATTGGACCTGCCGATCCGGATCCCGAACGCAGTTTCTCACTGCGGGTAGCCGATCCGGATCGCAGTTATGAACTGATCCGGATCGCGGCTAGGTTTTATAAAGAACAAAAGGGTTTTGATTTCTTTACTCCAATCTTTTGTTCAAAGTTTCCAGAGCGCTTTCTCTCTAGATTTCATCCTCCTTGGAAGCTTTCAAACTCAAGTTCTTCAATCCAAGTAAGTTTTATTGATCAAAATCTCGGTTTTTCACCGTTTTTTCTCTTTTCCTCCTCAAACGCACGAATTTCTTGGATCAACTTTGTTTGTGGATGGTTTTTGATCAAATTTCTTTTGAAATAAGAACTCTGGGTAGATTAGTTTTGATTATATGCTAGGTATTCTCCTGATTAACGGATTTTTAGGCTTCGATTTCTAAAATTTCGGTTTTAGGGCATATAATAAGGATTTTCGAAAATTATGCAATTGATCTATTTTAAAAGTCCTTTTGCAAAACTAATTTGATTCTTAGTCTCTCTACATGATTATGATTGTTTGGGTACAATTTTTCCAATTTTTGAAAACTAAGAATTTTGTGTTCTTGAGTTGGTCTTCACAGGATTTACACTCTTCTCCTAAAGCACTTCTGATCAATGGACTTAATTCAATGAGGTTATCTTGGTTAATCCTCTCTGGTTCAATGATGCACACAAGTATAATCTGTTAAAAGGGAACCAGATGATCAACTCAAAACAGACAAAAAGGCAGAGGAAGAGGAAGACAGTCAGACTATGATGATGAAGAAGGGATGAATTCTTCAAAGATGTTCAACAGAAAAATTGATGCAGGAAAACAGGGAAATCTGTCAAGGGCAAAAGGCTAATGAAATCTGCATCAACAACTAAGCAATATACGAGACGGAAGACTGTTTAATGGAGTGAAAATCAGCCTAGAGGCCTCTCACCAGAGCTCGCTCACTCTCTGGAATTCTACAAACTGAATCTCCATGGGTTACGGGACGGATGCCCCATCTGCATCTAACAGCATCCATCACACTAAAGAGACAGGCTACAGACGCTGCTGTGTTGGAATCGCTTCGACAGGAACAACAAAGACTGTCTGCTGAACAAGAAAGAATGTCGAAGAAACTTCAGCAACTTTCCTCTAAACAGAAGAAGATCAAGAAGAGTGCTCAACTATTTCGACAATGCTTAAAGGGATTTTGAGCAAGCTCAGTTGTACCAGCTCGACTCCTCCGACTGAACTGCACCTTCCTTTTCTTCTTTTTGTGCAGGATTTGATTTTAGATTTAGTCTTATCCTACTTTTAGTCTAGTTCTCAGGTTTAGTTTTATTGGAACTTTTCACTCTCCTAACATTTCGTAGTCTTAACTACATTTTGGCTTTGTTTTGTGACAAAAAGGGGGAGAGAGTTTATAGAGAACTTGAACAAGATGTGAATGAAAATGATGTTATGTTGGAACATCAAAGTAAGTTGAACCCAAGGTCCAATGTGATGGATGTACATCAAGGTAAGTAAGATCAAACTTCAACTTTTGGTTTTTCCATTTGTTGAATGCATGCCTCGACTAACTATTTGCTAACTATTTGGGCATGTAATATAACTAACAAGTTGATGTTCACTAACAAGTTTGTGACACTTGGTTTTTGATTGCATAGAAGATATGTGGGTTCTTAACTCTGATCAATTACATATCTATATATATATTAGTTTGTCACAAAACATGTTCATGACATTTGGTTTTTGATTGCAAAAAGATATGTTGGTGTTTTAACTATGATCTGTTTACATATCTGAATGTATAAATGTCATGGTAAGTATGAATGAGTTTAAACTTCATCTCTGTTTGTGGTTTTTTGAATGATATAAAATTCTTGAGGTATCTAACGATTTCTTTTGTCAAGAATGATTTCTTTTTGCAGAGAGTACAGATGTCTAAGTCTAGAGTCTGTTTTAGGAGTTTAACTCATGTATTGTATTTTGGATCTCCATTGTAAATTTTTGTTGTATGGTGATTAGCAACAAAAATATTCTTTTTGAATTTTTCTTTAGTGGATCTATGTTTTGTCACGAAACCGCCAAAGGGGGAGATGTTACGGAATTTGAGTGGCGTAGTTTCGTGAAAGTTTCAAGTCCTGAAGATTGAAGGTGAAGAATGCTGGATCATTTAACTCAATCTCAAGAAGAAGAATTCAAAAGGATCAGGTAGGTTTAACTAAAGATTTTGTGTGATCCGAATACTTCTTGTAGTGTATGAAACACTTGGAAGAGTCTTTCATTTGCATTAAAAATCAAAAACTGGACTTGGGACATGTTCAGGATCCGGATCAGGTTTTTCGATCCGGATCCCGAAGGTGGTTCGTTCATACATCGTCGCAATCCGGATCGTAGTCTCTTGATCCGGATCCCGAACGTTGAGTTTACCATCTACCTTGGACGATCCGGATCTTGCTTCGCAATCCGGATCCCGAACGTTGATGTTTGGTGAACTGTATGAACGATCCGGATCGTAGTCACATGATCCGGATCCCGAACCTTCGTTTTTTCTGGAATTGGCTGATTCGTTATGACGATCCGGATCCCAGTTATCACGATCCGGATCGCCGTCCGTAAAAATCCAGAAATGGTAGGTTTTTTTATTCTTATCTCCTTCCTAGGGTTTCTAACCTATAAATACACCCTATGTCTTTCTTTCTAGGGGGAATCCACATAGCCGTCATTTTTCTTGTATCATCTTATACGGCTATAGATCCACATATAGAGAAGAAAGGAAATCATTAGAGAATACTCTATGTTTCTTCATCTATATTGATTAGTTTGATTCTAGGTTTTCATACTCACATTTTGAGTTGAATCAAACTAATGAATACTTAGATGGTATTTCCGATCTATCTTTGATCTAAGTATTCGGCGGATCATCACCACCCAAAAACAACGATTTTACCCCAAAAATCGGCGCGTGGATTCGCGTGTCCTTGTGGATTCAAGGTTCAATCGCTCTCGTGGATTCAGAGCGAGGCACGTTCGTGGATTCGAACGGTGCTATTGGGTGAAGACCGTGGATTCGGTCGGACGTCGTGGATTCGACGTTGGACGCCGTGGATTCGGCGTTGGGCGCAGATCGTGGATTCGAGAAGCGTCGGAGCGAGCGGAGAAGATCCTCTAGGAGCGTATGGAAAAGGTTGAGTCGTAAGTGTGTACGGTAAATCACCTTGTACGTGTTTTAATTCTAGTGGATTTCTGCCGTGTTATCGGTCCCGTGGTTTTTTACTCCGGTGATGGAGTTTTCCACGTAAAAATCTTGCGTGTTATTTTATTTTCCGCATTGGGTTTTATCGCAACGATTTTTTGAGTGTTTATACGTTTACACCTATTCACCCCCCTCTAGGTGTTTCTTCCCCTATAGATCCGTATTATATACGTGACCCAACAAAGAAGAAAAAGTATTGCTCGCAAAAGAGGGAGTGCACAAGGAATCTCCATTGAGCAACCAGCTGATAGGCAAGCACCTCCTCAAGACTTTGTCAGCTCGGCAAGAATAAAGGATTTTGAAAACAGAGAATGCATTGGAGAAAGGCATGTTGATGTAAAAGCCTTAAAGCAGCGTTCTCAGACGTTTGGGACTTTGTTTGACCAGAGAGGTCTTGCTTCCATTTGCGAGTTCCCGGAGACCACTGGGTATTGTCTTCACTCAGTGAGGATGTTTTATCAGAATGCCTGCTATCTAGTTGATCAGGAAAGCGGGCGTCGGGATTTTCAAACATTAGTCAAGAATGTCAGAATCAAAGTAACGCCTCAGCTAATTGGTGAAGTACTAGGGATGGACGCCCGAGCCGATGGCACTCATTACCTGAAGAATCAAGCCTTCAACACCTACTCCTGGAGAGTGGTAGTTGATGGAATCTGTGTTCCAAATACTCGGTCGACAGGAAACTCCGTTTTCTCGAAAGAACTACGACCAAAGTACCGCATCTTAAATCTTATTGTTTGTTACAATATTATTCCAAACATGAACACAAAGGTTCTTCGGTGGGAAAGAATGATATTCCTTTATCTACTTGGAAACCCCGCAGCAGCAATGGGAGCTAACTTAAACATTCCCTACGTCATCTGGTCAAGGATGGCACGATATGTGGAGCAAGCTCATCCGTCAGAGAGACTACCTTTTCCAATGATCATCATGCGCATTCTTCGCAAATTTAAAGCTGACACAAATGCGAGTTCCTATCTGCACAGTTTAGGAACGATCAATGACACAACAATTGTAAAGTCTCTTTCGACGAAGCCAGATGAACCTTTCATACCTCTTCACCGGCAACGAGAACAACGACAACAAGCAACAACCTCTGCACCGGCAGCAGCTCCTCCAGTTCAACCAGCACCTCCGGCACAAGAAGCACCACAATCAACTTCTGATGATGATGCATCTGTTACCTCAATCTATAAAGAACAGCAAAGGCTCTCCAACGAGCAAGAACGTATATCAAATGAACTAATTGAGGTAAAGGAAGAAATAAAGAAGGTAAATAAAAATCAATCAGCAATGAACAAGCGAATAAAGAAGATTTTCCAAATCCTCGGCTGTATCAGTTCAGACGAGTCTGAATAATCCGTATCCTTCTAATTTCTGTTTATTATGCATATGTTTAAATCCTTCTGTTGTGCAGGTTTTTAAGTTTTAATTTGAGTTTTTAGTTCTCTAACTTAAACTGTTAACCATTCTCTCCACTTCTGTAATCTTTGGCTTTATTTGTGACAAAAAGGGGGAGAGAGTTTAGAACAATGATTTGAACAATGATCTATGATTGTGAAAATCTTGCTAATGAACAATGATTGTGAAAATCTTGCTGATGAAGATTTTGTATACATCAAGGTAAGTATCACTTCAACTTCAACTTTGGTTTTCATCTTGTGATTGTTTGCATGTCTCAACTAACTATTCGACTAACTATTTGGGCATGTAATATAACTAACAAGTTGATGTTGGACTAACATTGTGTGACATTTGGTTTTTAATTGCTAGAAGATATGTTGGTTTTTGACTATGATTCTCTTACATATCTGAATTCTCAAATGTCATGATGATCAGATAAACTCTATCTCTGTACTAGGTTTTGTATGCTAAATATTCTTGAGGTATCTAACGATCTCTTTTTGTCAAGAATGATTTCTTTGTGCAGAGAGTATAGATGTCTAAGTCTAGAGTCTGTTTTAGGAGTTTATCTCATGTTTTTAAATTTTTGGATCTCCATTGTAAATTTTTGTTGTATGGTGATAGCAACAAAAATATCTTTTTGAATTTTCTTTAGTGGATCTGTGTTTTGTCACGAAACCGCCAAAGGGGGAGATTATTACGGAATTTGAGTTGGCGTAGTTTCGTGAAAGTCTCAAGTCTTGAAGATTGAAGGTGAAGAAAGTTGGATCGTTTAACTCAATCTCAAGAAAGAAGAATTCAAAAGGATCAGGTATGTTTTACTAAAGATTTTGTGTGATCCGAATACTTCTTGTAGTGTAGAAACACTTGGAAGAATCTTTCATTGCATAAAAATCAAAAACTGGACTTGGGACATGTTCAGGATCCGGATCAGGTTGTTCGATCCGGATCCCGAAGGTGGTTCGTTCATACACCAGTTCAATCCGGATCGTAGCCTCTCTTGATCCGGATCCCGAACACTGAGTTTACCATCTTCCTCGAACGATCCGGATCAGGCTTCGCAATCCGGATCCCGAACGTTGATGTTTGGTGAACTGTATGAACGATCCGGATCAAGCACTTCGATCCGGATCCCGAACCTTTGTTTTTCTGGAATTGCCTGACTCGTTGCGACGATCCGGATCACAGTTAATCCGATCCGGATCGCCGTCCGTAAAATCTCCAGAAATGTTAGGTTTTTGATTCTTATCTCCTTCCTAGGGTTTCTAACCTATAAATAGACCCTATGACTCTTTTTCTAGGGCTAATCCACTGTGAATCGAAATAGCCGTCATTTTCATATATCATCTTTTACGGCTCTAGATCCACATATAGAGAAGAAAGGAAATCATTAGAGAATACTCTATGTTTCTTCATCTATATTGATTAGTTTGATTCTAGGTTTTCATACTCACATCTTGAGTTGAATCAAACTAATGAATACTTAGATGGTATTTCCGATCTATCTTTGATCTGAGTATTCGGCGGATCATCACCACCCAAAACAACGATTTACCCCAAAAATCGGCGCGTGGATTCGCGTGTCCTTGTGGATTCAAGGTTCAACCGCTCTCGTGGATTCGGAGCGAGGCACGTTCGTGGATTCGAAGGGTGCTATTGGGTGAAGACCGTGGATTCGGTCGGACGTCGTGGATTCGACGTTGGACGCCGTGGATTCGGCGTTGGGCGCAGATCGTGGATTCGAGAAGCGTCGCGGAGCGAGCGGAGAAGATCCTCTAGGAGCGTATGGAAAAGGTTGAGTCGTAAGTGTGTACGGTAAATCACCTTGTACGTGTTTTAATTCTAGTGGATTTCTGCCGTGTTATCGGTCCCGTGGTTTTTTACTCCGGTGATGGAGTTTTTCACGTAAAAATCTTGCGTATTATTTTTATTTCTGCATTGGGTTTTTATCGCAACGATTTTTTGAGTGTTTATGCGTTTACACCTATTCACCCCCCTTTAGGTGTTTTTTCCCCTATTTAGATCCTTATTACATATAACCCAACATATTACGACCCACAAGCAAATTAACTAAATTAAGCGTAAGAGAAATGAGATATAAAAACCAAGTGTTCTGACTACGGCCCTCGCGACGCAGTCTCACCGCCCTCCCGGCTAACGCACCTCGTAACACCTGTCACGGAGTGGGTAATGTTAGTGACAAACAAAGTAGATGTCTAATAACAATAAGGAATAAGGAGCAAACCGGAAACACCGGAACCATTTCGCTAAAACCCTGCACATATTAAGCTGGGCCCCAACCCCAGATTTATCAATTTAATTGGGCACCAACCCCAGATTTATCAATTTAATTGGGCACCAACCCCAGATTATTTGTCGGAGAGACTAAAGTCTCCCCTCGTGCGCAAACACCTCTTTGATGCTTTTAACCTCTTCGCGGTGCTGGTGTGCTATTTTCAGCGGGCGCGAAGAGGTCCTCACGGCACCCACACTTTTGTGAGGAACACGGGTCATAAGAGACCACTCTTCCGAAAAAGTACACCCATGCGGAGGCCAATCCGCCTGTGTACGTGCAGCATCCGAAAACGGATTTGCCGAGATCGGCGTGTCATGAGCACCTTCAATTGTTAGATAAAAACACAATTATGCGAAAGGTTAAACTGTCCATCTACTTTGTTAGATAAATTAAGAGCACTTTAATGATGATAGATGCACTTACTGCACTTGTTGCACTTATCGCAACCGTACCCACCTATTTGAAGAGAAGTCGGAACACCTGAATCTTTCGCGCACCCCCGCTGCGCACTTGGACCTAAAGAAAAGTCCGCAAGGATAACTATAGTCAAAAACGTGTACTAACATCCGAAAACACAAGACCCAATTTACTCTTTTCGACGGAAAAGTACAACACCGTCCGGGTTGACGATCCGGAATTCCCGCGCCGCCGTCGTCGTCCGCCGGAGCCCCGCGTGGTTCGGAACCGCGCGGCGGGTCTCCGCGGGCGACGCCCACGCGGCGCGGTGCCCCGCGCGGCGTTGCCCATGTGACGGCCGCACGGTGCCCGCGTGGTTGCGGGTCCGTGTGGGTGCCGCCCGCGCGGCAGCCGCGCGGCGCCCGCGCGGGTGCGGCCCCGCGCGGGTGCCTCCCGCGCGGCAGCCGCGCGGCGCCCGCACGGCAGCCGCGCGGCGCCCGCATGGTTGCGGGTCCGCGCGGCAACCGCGCGGTGCCCGCATGGTTGCGGGCCCGCGCGGGGGCCGCCCGCGCGGCAGCCGCACGGCGCCCGCGCGGCGCCCGCACGGTTGCGGGTCCGCGCGGTGCCCGCATGGTTGCGGGCCCGCGCGGGGGCCGCCCGCGCGGCAGCCGCACGGCGCCCGCACGGTTGCGGGTCCGCGCGGCAACCGCGCGGCGGCCGCGCGGCGCCCGCACGGTTGCGGGTCCGCGCGGCAGCCGCGCGGCGCCCGCGCGGTGCCCGCACGGTTGCGGGTCCGCGCGGTGGCCGCGCGGCGCCCATGCGGTGCACGCACGGTTGCGGGTCCGCATGGGTGCCGTCCGTGACCCTCCTCCGCGCGATGCCCTACGGCACCGCGCGCCTCCGCCGTCCGTTCCGTGCCCTATCAAGAAGACGATGTCGGCGACGGTGACGGATACGACGGAGAAAACAAGAAACCAAGAACTCAACAAAAGAGACGACGGAAAAATCCCAAATAATTTAAAACAATTATTTTACTAACCGAAGATCGACGGGAAGGTTGTCCGGTCGCGTTCTTGCCTTCGGTTCGGTGTCCGGGAAGATCGGGCCCCTTCTCTTTCTCCTTTCCCTTTCTTCCTGCTAGGGTTCCGTCTTTTCTTTTCTTTTTCTCTTCTCACCGATTAGGGTTTTTATTTTCTTCTTTTCTTTTCTTTCCGATAATCGGGATCCCTTATATAGTCGTACTTTACCTTTAATTAATTTCTCTTTAATTCGTACGTAAGAGAATTATTAATTTTCCGTCTGGGATAATTAATTAACTAATTAATTATCCCCTACGAGATAACCCACCTTATCTCTAACGGGTGCAAGATATTTAGCACGGATTCCGATGCACGACTAATCACCGTATCACTTTAAATCCCGTTCCGGGGGATCCCGATATCGGATTTCAGATCCAATTGCACCGTCGGCTTTCTTTTTCCGCGCTCTATCGCAGAAAAATACTAGCACCTCACAACGGCCAACTTTTAAGAATTGAATAATTTTATTTCACTTAAAGGCTTAAATGACTGCATGTAAGTCAAAAATACCCAAAAGGCCGGATCACTACACTCCTCCTGGCATCGGGAAGCCTCCTCCTGACGTCGAACAGCCTCCGACATCAGGGCCATATGGGCCCTAAGCTCCTGTACCTCACTCTGCTGTCCCTGTCCCGACTCCTCCTGCTCGGGCTCAGAGGAAGAAGGCTGCGAACGCGTCAGCATCTTGCGCCGCGGAGGCATCGCTCACACCTGAGACAAACAAAAACCAGTCAGAACCAGAACAACACTCGACACAATCCAGCGAAAGTCAAAGGCATGTCCCCCTTCCTGTAGCACTATGTTGTCTGCAGCCAACATAATCGCCACCGAGAGAAGACATGTTGATCACTCATCCCATCTCTTGGGCGAGTTTAGAACTCAATCAGGCCTCTCGCTAAAAATCACGGCTCTCACGTGAGTCATCCTAGGGTCCAACCATAAGCCTAGGATTTCTAAGTCCACAATGACCTGCATCCTAGGCTCTGATACCACTCTAATCTGTCACGCCCCGGCGTCGAAACTGCGACCCGGGCTCGCCAACAGATCCGCCGCCCATACGGGAAGCCCCGTATAGACGAAGCGACTAACCTGCAAAAGATCAACTACACTATACAGATATCATAGCTGAAATGTAAACTGCTGAAATAAAAATATACAACTCCTCAAATAGTACATGCCAGGTCCTCACAATACATAAGTCACTCCAAAACTAAAACTCTCAAAATGTAAAATGTACAAGATACATCTCAAAAAACACTGACAGTACTAGAACATCACCAAAAATGGTGCATCTACTCTCACTGGAAGAAGACTGGTAGGGATCTAGCTCGCGACTCCCTTACCTCGATCAACAGGATCAGGAACTGGAGCAGCAGGAACTGGAGTAGAGGTCCCTAGGGAAAAAATCACCACGGCGGGTGTGAGAACTACATCCCACAGTAGTTCTCAGTGGGTACCGCCAACAAGCCCGACGGTCTGCCCACTAAGTCTACTAGAGGCATAAAGTAACAAATGCAGTACTGAAAGTAAAGGCTGGAAAATAACTCTACAGCTACTATGCCTCTATCTAAATGCTCAAGAAGTGGAACAGATGGAAACATGATGCATCTACTATCTCTCAATATATAATCACCCAATCTACACTGACTGCCACATAGGGTCCAGTCAAACCTGCGCCTACCTACTGCCGTTACATCCAAGGAGGGCCGGACTTACGTAGGGCATCCGTGACTGCCAAAACTGGCCCAGCCAGAGGGACTGCGTTGACAAGTCGCGATAGCAAGTAACAAGCCCAACTCCAGAGTGGCACTCGAGGGGCGCGACCCCACCGAGGAAAGTATCCGCGCATCTCTGTCGAGCTCAAATGTGGCTCATGCAGGCTATAGTACAAATCCACGATCAACAAGATCGACAGCAACCAACAAAACTATCTCTCACTCACAGGCTGGAAAACCACACAGCCGGGACCCACCATCAACTCAGACGGCTCCCAAAAATAAAACACTGCTCTAAATACTACTACCAGACTCCACTCGGCCCCCAGGTGCGAGTGTAACATGCATCCCATAACAACCCGACCACTCGGCCCACTAGCCGGGCGAGGAAACTCTAAGTCCAGGTAAAATAATAAATAACAGTGTGGGAATGTCTAAAGCATAAATAATCTAGCCCAAGTTGGAGTTTTCTACTAGTCTAGTTAAATATGTAGCATATGACGGGGCGCTAGGTCAATGTAGCACTCGAGAATTTCAAGTGTGTTTGCGGGCGAGGAAGCAGATCTAAACCTCAGTGATTTGAATACCGGTGCGCGAATTGCACAGTTTTCAATGCACAAATTCTGCCTTTCCTATCCGAGTCTGATCTCGAAAATCTGAGGTCGCCAGTGCGACCGTCTCATCAAATCGAGTGGAAATGGTATAGACCGTTTGCTGATCCGACGGTCGGATCGTCCGGAAATCAGCAAGAAAACTAGTAGGGCCCGCGACTTAAGTGAATAGCGTTTTGAATAGTGACACCTTGATTTTTGTTTTCCGCGTTGGCCAACGTCGCCGATCGACTGTCTGGAGTCCGAATCTGACGATCCAGGTAGTCGATTTAAATGGCGTTGTCGATCCGAGCGCAATGGCGCAGACGAAATCTACATTTGACGCCCTAGAGCCTCGAAAAGCGTGCTGGACTGTAGATATCGCAGTATTTTGTGGATCTGCGATTTATCAGGATTTTTTAGTCGACGAACAAAAATCGCTACCTGATAGGTTTCGTCGAGCCGGACGTCGTGGTGAAGTCCGTTTTTCCGGTTGGCGACTCGAATGCCTCAAAAAGCGTGAAATACGATGAAAAATGCGACATTTTACGCAATAACCCCTATATTTTATGCTCCGATTTGCGTGTTGCTTTATGAAGAAGGACTTAAGTGCGAGACATAGTTGCTGGGAAGGACTGGGCTCAAAATAGCAAGAGTAGAGGGGTTAAAATGCATCTTGTAGCATGCCTATATGTATAAGTGTGTTGGGTTAGGGTTTCACTTTAAACCCTAATCCCGTGGTCCTCAGCCTAGCCGCCAGCTCCAACCTTCTTCATCACCCTCTGCCTCTCTCCACGGAGGTCACGCCACCAAGCGCCACCGTCTCGTCGCCGGAAAGGAAGAAGAACCAAGGAACTCCTTAGATCTCGGATGGGAAGGTGAGGGATTGCTCCCATAGGACTTGGGTGGTTCCAAGCATCATCTGGGAGTGTCTCTGCGAAGTTGACACCGAGCCAAGGGTTCCCCGACATCGGGCGCCGCCGTGAGCCGCCGCGGAGGTCACCTTCTTCTCTAAGTTTTCCGGCGAGGTGAGTTTTTGGGAAAAACTTCATGCAAATGACTCATGAGTGTGTATATGAGGTACCTGACATCGTGAGGAACTTACCAGTGAAGTCCGGGCTGCCGCCGTGCCCCCGGTCGCCGGCAGGAGCGACTCCTTGCCGGAAGTGAATAATCGGCCGATCTACGGCAAGGGCGTTTTCTGGCCGTTGAAACTTAGATCAAGACCGTCGATCCTCTTCTCCTCATCGACTGCAACCTGTTCCCGAAGTTTGGTGGTGATCAGTCAAGGATCGGGGGTGTACGGACTAGCCCTAGAGTCGGGCTTTGTGTCACCTCGGCCGAGCTTCGTCGTCCGGCGCCGCCGCGCACCCGAGCCGCAGGCCACCACCTCAGCAAGCTCCGTGGAGTCGCGGGGGGCAGTTTGGTCCAAGTTGCGCCGGCCCAGGAGCCGCCGGCCGGAATCCGCCATTAGAGGGCTTAGCTTCGCCGAGCTTGAACTCCGGCGATCGTCGGGGCTCCGCGCGGTGGGAAAACGACCCAGGTGAGTTCCTTGGACATAAATATGGCTCCTTGTGAAGTTGCATGAAGCTTTTGACGTGGGGTTTTGTGTTTCCGTAGTTGCACCACTGTCGCAGCCGAACTCCACCGCCGGCCGCCGCCGTCGCCTCTGGTCGCCGGCCACCAACCCAGGTGAGTTGTAGAGACCCTGTGTAAGTTTTCCATCAAGTTGGTTGAGCCCGAGAACCTCTGTAAAACCGAGTTCCCCAACCTTGTGCATAAGGTGTTTGATTGGGGTTTTTCCGGCCAACCGCCACCTCCGGCCGCCGGCGCCATGCCTGGCTGTGACCAAACTTCCTCTGGGAGGGTCCTTGAACTGATGCTTGACTTTGCTTCAGGTCTGAGTCTGGTCTGATCAGAAGTTGGCCAACCCGAGCCTTGTTTTGCTTTGGAGGGTGCACCACCTTACTCCGGCAAGCTTTCCGGCCGGTCTCCAACGCGCATGAGGTGAGCACTTCACTTATCTGACCTTTCTGAGCATGGTGCTCTCTTTATATCCCAAGTTACATGTGTGGTTTAATTGATGTAGCTAAGTAGATTATTGAGGACTTAGTGTTCATGGGCCAACTTTGTTTTTGGGCCTCATGCTGGCCCAAGCCCGTGAGCACGAGCTTCGTCTCGTCGTTTCGGACGCGCTGAAACTTACGGCGCTGTCTGTCACGCCCCGAGTCCGCCAATTTGTATGCTTCGGGCACGCCAACAGACCCGCCAATCGGGTAAGACCTTTTTCTACCCGAAAGGAACGGTAACATCCATAATAACACAACAAGTGTATGCGGAAGCTCAATATCAGAGTACTAAAAATCTCTACAAATTTAAAACTTTCATTCAATAACAACAGTTAATGCGGAAATGAAAGCATGTGAACCATGCATTAATTTATTACACTTTACATCTCTGAACTTGCAAATAAAATTATTACAATTCCTTTACATAAATTCCTCACTATACAAGGTTCACTCAAGAAATATATAAATGGGATACCTCTGCTAGACCCTCTAGGTCTCTATGCTGCTGGGCCCTTGCCCCTGTCGTATGCCTCGCCGTCTGCATCTGGACCGCCGCGACCGCTGTATCCATACCCGAACCTGTGGGGGGAGTCACCCAAGGGGTGTGAGAACTACAACTGAGTTCCCAGTGGGTTCAACCACCGAGAAAAAGTGTCCTACACCACTTGGTCCAATGGAAGCAATAATAATAGTGATAGGAAACTAAAATCCTCGATATCGCAATGCAGCTATGCAAAATAATATATCACTATCTGTATATACTCAACGACCCAGCACTACTCTGTCTAGTCATACTAGGCTACTAAGCACCAACTCGGCCACTATGCCGCTGTATACAGGGTCAAACTAACCCGGCCACCTTGGCCACTCTAATTTCTTTTTATTCTTTAAATTCTGGTGCTTTAGTTCAAGTTAACCCTCAGAAATTTCTTATCCAACGGGCCCCAGCCCGGTAGTCCTGCTACCATAAGATAAGATTTCTAAGGTTGCCGATAACACCCGCAAGTGTTACCCCGTCCTACGGAAGAAACGTCCCGAACGGGTCTCTACCCGGGAGAGGGGCACTGCCTGCTGCTCCAACATGGCCGCGTTTCACCGTAGGGCCGCCCATTTTATCTTTAATTTTTTTTTTTTCTTTCTTTTCTTTTCTTTTTCTTTTTCTTTCTCTTTTACTTTAGTTCTTAGCCTCTTTGCCTTTGAACCCTTGCTTTTCTTTCTTATTCGAGCTTATAGCTCCCTTTTTGCCACTGGCAAATCTCTTTCTCTTTCCTTTGAGCATTTAGCTCTTTGCTTTCACTTTAAGCCTTTCGAAAGTACCTCGTCCGACGGGTCACTGCCCAGGGAGTCCTGCTCCGCTTGACGAGTCTCAACTTCGAAGGCGCCATTTATATTCTCTTTATGCTTTTTAGCCACTTTTAGCTTGCTTTTAAACTTTACCTTTTTACAACAATTTATCTCTCATCCTAGGTCTCGCCATAAGGATAACTAGGAGTTACTTGGACTCTTACCCTTTCTCTTTATGTTCTCTTTGTCTTAAGCAATTTGCTTGTCTTGCTTATTAACCACTGTTTCATCCTTTACCCTAGGTCTTGCCACACGGGTAATCAGAGAGTCTTCTGGACTCTTAAACATTTCACTTTCCTTTATTTAACTCAAATTGAAGTTAAAGTTATTGTCCATTTGCCCAGACACCATATGACTTTCTAGGGTTATATTTGGTTAACTCTTAACCCTTGGGATCTTGTCCCACTTTTCTGATTCCTCACTGAATCCTAGAGTTAACTTAACTCTATTTTCCTATTCAACTTTTAACTTAGAGTTACACTGACTCTAATTTCCTGTTTACCCTTTCATATCTCCACACTTGATCCATTTTTCCCATTTTCCTGATTTCTTATTGAATCCTAGAGTTAACTTAACTCTATTTTCCTGTTCCACTTTATCTTAGAGTTACACTGACTCTACTTTCCTGTTTGAGAGTTTAAACTCCTCTAGATCACCTCAGGTTTCCTTTACCTAAGTTCCATGTGATACTCATCCTAGAGTTCCTTGACTCTATCTTGTTCACTAGTTCACCTTAGGTTACCTTTACCTAAGTTCCATGTCACATACATCCTAGAGTTCCCTGACTCTATGTTGATCACTCTATCCAGTGTCCTTAGGTTATCCCCTAAGACAATGCCACTCGTCCAATCCTAGGATAACTCCTAAGTTTGATGTCACTCGTTAAATCCTGACTCTAGGTTTTCTCCTAGTCTTACTACCAACATGTCCTTTTCCTTGATGCCACATGATTCCTAGGGTTATACCCTAACATGATCACAATCATAATCAACTAATCATTTTCATGCATGCAATTATTTTCATTTCATTCATCAATTAGTGATTTCTTCTACGCATGCATATTCATCATATATCTTTGACAACCAACAGTTGCACTTTTCCTCTGTGTCCTTTTGCACATGCACATCTATTCCTCTATCTCTGGCAACCAACAGTTGCACTTTTTCATCTGAATTCATCTACACAGGCAATCTTAATCATAATTACCTAACGCCTCTAACAGGCTACTATCATGCTTCGAAATAGAAAAGCAAAGGAGCAAGGGGAGAGGTCACCTAATTTCGGCAGAATTCCCCACCTTGTAGTGTCCCCAATTGCTTGTGGACACTTGCAATTGGTCTCTGCGCGATTCCACTTGTTTCCTCGAGCTTGCACGCAAAACGGTGCACATCCCTCGAGTCCGCACGCAAAACGATGCACGTCCTCTAAACCTGCACGCAAAATGGTGCGCGTCAGTAAAACCCACATGCAAAATAGTGTGCGCCATTTCAACCTGCACGCAAAACGGCGCGCGTCAACTCAACCTGCACGCAAAACGGTGCACGTACCTCGGATTTGCACGCAAAACGAAGCATGCTTCTCTTAAAGTTGCACGCAAAACGGTGCGCGTCTTTTCTAACCCTGCACGGGAAACGATGCAAAATATTAGGGTCGGCACGCAAAACGATGCACGACAACACAACCTGTAAGCAAAACGGTGCACGTACCTCAAATTGGCACGCAAAACGATGCACGCCTCACTGTGGGGTTGCACGCAAAACGGTGCACATTTTTCTCGTCCTGCACGCAAAACAATGCAAACATCAGAGTCTGCACGCAAAATAATGCCCGTTAGTCCAACCTGCACGCAAAACGGAGCACATACCTCGTATTGGCACGCAAAACGATGCATATTCCTTTCTCAACATTGCACGCAAAACGGTGCACGTTTTCCGCGTTTGCGCCCAAAATGGCGCATATTTGTCGAATCCGCACGCAAAATGGTGCATATCTCCCACGAGCGGCACGCAAAACGAGGCAGGTCCAAAACGCCCACGAAACTCGCGCAGTAAAACGGCACAGAAAGTTGGGTCCCTAACATGCACGTGGGCAAAGGGGTCAAATCCAAAATCCAAAAGGAAACTTCAAACCTGTGCCAAAAATACCACAAAAACGACACACGGGGCCTACCTCGACAATGTCGTGACGTCCATCGCGTCCATTAGCCTCTTTGGAGCACCTTGCGCGCACCACGGAGTCCACGGCGCGCTCGTGCGCCCTCGAAAACTCCGCCTCGGAATCACCCGTACCCCTCCTGGTACGCTCGGGTGAAGCCAAAAAGGAGAAAAGGAGGAAAAAATGAGCCGTTTGGGCCTTTATAGGCCGAGCCCGAACTTTCGGGCGCAACATTTCGGGCGCCCGAAAGTTTTCGGGCGGCTACAGTAACCGTCCCGCCAAGGTCCACGGGTCCACGCCATGCCAGCTAGGCGCCACGTCAGCACCGCTCGGCCAACCAGGGGACGACACGTGTCCCTGGACCCGTGCACCGCGACCACTGAAATGTGGCGGCCAATCAGGGGCCGCCACGTGGACCGCACCCACGCCTGCTCTGACGCCGGTCGCAGCGATGGGTCGCGTCAGCGCGTCGCGTCGCGCTGACCGCCCAATGGGAGGCCGACACGTGGCCTGTCCCCGCTGACACCGCGCCAGGGCCCGCGCGCCTTCCCCGCGCAGCCCTGCAGCCTCGGCTGCTGCGTCAAATGGGGAGACGCCACGTGGCGTCCCCCCACCTACCCCGCGCACCTCGAGCCGCGCGCCCCAGTGCGCCGCGCGCGCTGCCATGCCTCGGGATTCGCGCTCGTGCCTCGGGATTCGCGCCAACTGCCTCGGGATCCGTGCCAACTGCCTCGGGATCCGTGCGCTACAGTAACTTTCAGGCGCACCACCAATCGGACCGGGCTGCTACAGTGAACCGGGTTCGCTACAGTGTAGCCTGGTTCGCTGCAGCCCGAAAAATCGGTTTGCTATAGTATTTTCCGGGCGCCCGGAACCCACTTTCGGGCGCCCGAAACTTGGGCCCAAGCCCAGTTTCGCCCGTTTTCGTCCGTTCTTGCTCATTTCTCTCCCGTTTTCGCTCAAATTTGATGGGCAGCCACAGTTTAACTTAATTTACCTCATGGTACTTTAACTTTTCAGTTTGGACCACCTCTGGGTCACCATAAGTCCCACTGTATTTAATTTCGCTGGCGGAGCCCGTTCTCACTATTCGGGTGTCCGATCAACGCGAAACTTTTACTGTGGCCTTAAAACACATTTACGGAGCTCCCATAATCTTCTCGGAATTTTTCGAGACTGTGAATTTTCCACTTACAATCTGGGCCCACTTTCTCACATAAGATTCTAGATATCTTATTTTAAATCCCGATTTGGGCCCGATTCCTTCCCAGGTCATACTTTACTTTTCTAAACCCAATAAAAATAGTATTTCATACCATTTTTTATTTCCATTTATTTATATACCAAGATCTGGTACATTACACTGTCTTTGGCTTCCTGGTTTGGAAGAACGAGTCAAAACAACGGTTAAAAAGGTGTATTTATAGCAATATTTTCGATAGAGGAAATTATGATTTGGTCCCTGTCTGCCCGAACATCAAAATTATGATGTTTAGGGATAGCAGGTGTAGTTGGACGATATTTGGATATTTTTAGACCGTTGGCGGGTCATGATTGGAGGTTCAATGGATTTTCGGGAATTTCGGTTTAAGCCTAGTTTCGGCTAAGTTCCCCGTATTAGCGACATGTTATTGTAGTGTTGTCGGGATGGGTATGAGTGAGTCTAGTTCTGATCACAGTTTCTGTTCAGGGCCCAGCAGTTCGGCACCAGTCTAGTCTAGCGGGAGTTCGGGATCGGCCTACATTCGGGGGGCTCGTTCGACTGACTTCGAGGTGGGTTTTTATTTTTAGACTTAGTGTCGGGCTTCCAACGGTTGCAACTACTTTTGATTATACGTTTAACTGTGCTAACGTGGATAGTCTCTATGGTCCTCGCTTTAGAGTTATACTTGGTATGTTTGGTGATCTTTATGGTTCATTACTATCGGTTTTATCTGGTGTACTTGGTTACTATGCTCGAGGCTGCAGCACGTGCACCCGCGGTTTGGCCACCGCAAAGGGTGTGTTTTTCCGGAAAAGTGGTCTATGACCCATGTAAACCCACGAGGTGACGTAGTGGGGCCCCCGTAATTGTGGGGTTTTGAGGCGCCAAGGTGCGAGCGGTGCGACCCGTCGACGTAGATGCTCGACGTGGTCAGGTGTTACAGGTGTTCATGGCTCTCTGTGAGCGGTGCAACCCGTCGATGTAGATGCTCGACGTGGTCAGGTGTTACAGGTGTTCGTGGCTCTTTGTGAGCGGTGCGACCCGTCGACGTAGATGCTCGACGGGGTCAGGTTTTACAGGTGTTCGTGTTTCTTTTTCCCTCTTGGGAGGGTGGTTGCTCCGGATCGTCTGACGGTTGGCTTTACTACTTTTTCCTGCTCTATTATTAGTATTATCGTGTCGCTGACTTCCCACTCCGTGACAGGTTCCTTCAGGGGTGAGAGCTAGGCGACTGTGAGGCCGAGTCAGGAGCTTTCGGGTCCTACGAGATCCCAGACTGTATTTTCCCTTTTCTGTCGCATTTCATTTACTACTTGTAGACTATTGTGTGGTTCTCGATACCCTCGTGGGGTCGGTGTGGATGTCGGTACTCTACTTTTTGGTTATGTGGATGTTGAGCTCTTATCTCTGCTCGGCCGTTTTTAAAAAGGAAAGAAAGAAAAAGAAAAAGAAAAGGAATTGCGAAAATCATTTTCAAAACTTGGGTGTCGTGTGGGCACCGTTTTCAAAACCCTGTGGATTTATGCATTTTAGAAAACGGATTTCAAAACCTGAGTGTCGTGTGGGCACTGTTTTAAAAACTCTGTGGATTTATGGTTTTCGAACTGTTTTAGAAATCTGGGTGCCGGGTGGGCACCGCTTTTAAAATTGTGGATTTATCCCTTTCAAATTGGTCGGTCTTGAGAACGGTTTTTACCCATAGTTCGGCTTTTTACTATAGGCACTGCGATGGTGGTAGAAATCGTCGAGATGGGGTCTTGGGGTTCTCCTTTGGGTTGAGAAAGGAAACTCCCGGGGCTAGCAAATCTTGTTCGTATGGGCTCGAGTTTGGTTGAGCGGACCTAGAGCTTAGAATACTCCTAGTTGGGAATGTGAGCGTTTGGTCTGGGGGTGTGCAGCTCGGTTCGGTGCACGGTGCTTGGAGGGGCAATAGATTTGGGACCAAGCGGTAGGGGTTAACCAGAGTGACGCACCCCTTCGGTGGCAAGACGGAGGTAGGACCGTATTTCTTGGTTTTTGTCCCCAGCCTTCCATGACCAAGGCATAATCGGGAAGGTTTTGGGTTACGAGACTATTGATTGCGAAGCAGTGTAGATCAGCGGGGGTTATTGACTCCATGGCACTCTGGCATTGGTTGCTTTCGGCTGGGATGCCCTGCAATCAGCTTTTTCTGTGGGGTAGACCTTGTGGTAGGTCTGAGAGCTGAAACCTAGCTTTAGTTGTGACCGTCGCCTCGGTAGAACGGACAGTCGGAGCGGACAATCCGGGATGGTGGTTATGCTCCGAGCTAGTGGCCCGTGTGGGTGACGGGTGGAAGTAGTCCGTGTTGGTGACGGGTGGGTTCGTCGTTTTTAGTTGAGGATTACTTGTAGGCGGTGACCCGGCTAGTTGGATTGGCACATCCTGGAGTTTTGTGAGGGGACTAGTGTGGCTCCCCCCTTTGTTGTCGGGTTATTTTGAACAATTAAGAGCCGTCGGTCCGGGTTTGGTGGTAGGACTGGGGTACCTCGACGCATCGCGAGATTTTGGTTGCTGACTGCTCAGCACTGTCAGGGGTGGTCTGCGAACCGGTGGCGTCATAACAGGGAACTCCAAGTCGAGGAGCAGGCTTACTCAGGTTAGTTTCGATCAAGAGAGACGGGATGGTAGGGTTGCCAGGCGGGTCGAGCCGTCGTTTGTCCGAAATCTTAGGGCGGTTCAGTCCGGTAGTTTTCCATTCAGGGTTACCACCGAGCTTCGCCAATAGTTTTAGGGCGTTTCGCGTGTCTTTGCCTTGGGGGGTGGGTATTTGAACGCCCCAGTGGCGTCCATGGGTTTGATGAACAGAATCTTCAGACCCTTCTTGGATCAACTCGCGTACAGACGAGGAGCGTTTACGAGTGACCTTGCAGACTCTCAGGGACCAGAGAGTGTAGGCCAAACTCCAAAGGTGTGAGTTTGGGCCTCGCGAGGTAGGCTTTTTGGGAGGGCTAGATGTCAGGAGAGTTAAGGCCTATACGACCAAGCAACTCAAGGAGACGTTTCGTCCAATCAAGATCACCCCGGAAAGACGAGTGGAGCAGTCAATGCCTAGAGCGGTAAGAGTCAGACGGGAGACATATCGGTAACCGCGATTACGTAGCAGGACGGATCAACAACAGACTGTTGGTGGCTTAAATTGACAAGGGTTGTAGCATAACGCGTGGCTCGCTACTGGGTCGGTCATCAAATAAAGGCCGAACGTCAGCGCCCGGCGGGGAAACTGCAATCTCTCCTAGAGCCAGAGAGAAAAGAGCGGATCATGGGGGGCGCGAAGCCATTTGGGAGCGCAGGTCGGACATGTTTGGGCACTTTCCCCATTTATGGGATGCCTGGTGTATTTAAGTTTCGGGGACGAAACTTCTTTTAAGGTGTGAGTGATGTAGCACTCGAGAATTTCAAGTGTGTTTGCGGGCGAGGAAGCAGATCTAAACCTCAGTGATTTGCATACTGGTGCATGAATTGCACAGTTTTCAATGCACAAATTCTGCCTTTCCGATCCGAGTCTGATCTCGGAAATCTGAGGTCGCCAATGCGACCGTCTCATCGAATCGAGTGGAAATGGTATAGACCGTTTGCTGATCCGACGGTCGGATCGTCCGAAAATCAGCAAGAAAACTAGTGGGGCCCGCGACTTAAGTGAATAGTGTTTTGAATAGTGACACCTTGATTTTTGTTTCCCGCGTTGGCCAACGTCGCCGATCGACTGTCTGGAGTCCGAATCTGACGATCCAGGTAGTCGATTTAAATGGCGTTGTCGATCCGAGCGCAATGGCGCAAACGAAATCTACGTTTGACGCCCCTAGAGCCTCAAAAAGCGTGCTGGACTGTAGATATCGCAGTATTTTGTGGATCTGCGATTTATCAGGATTTTTTAGTCGACGAACAAAAATCGCTACCTGATAGGTTTCGTCGAGCCGGACGTTGTGGTAAAGTCCGTTTTTCCGGTTGGCGACTCGAATGCCTCGAAAAGCATGAAATACGATGAAAAATACGGTATTTTACGCAATAACCTCTATATTTTATGCTCCGATTTGCGTGCTGCTTTATGGAGAAGGACTTAAGTGCGAGACATAGTTGCTGGGAAGGACTGGGCTCAAAATAGCAAGAGTAGAGGGGTTAAAATGCATCTTGTAGCATGCCTATGTGTATAAGTGTGTTGGGTTAGGGTTTCTCTTTAAACCCTAATCCCGTGGTCCTCAGCCCAGCCGCCAGCTCCAACCTTCTTCATCACCCTCTGCCTCTCTCCACGGAGGTCACGCCACCAAGCACCGCCGTCTCGTCGCCGAAAAGGAAAAAGAACCAAGGAACTCCTTAGATCTCGGATGGGAAGGTGAGGGATTGCTCCCAGAGGACTTGGGTGGTTCCAAGCATCATCTGGGAGTGTCTCTGCGAAGTTGACACCGAGCCAAGGGTTCCCCGACGTCGGGCGCCGCCGTGAGCCGCCGCGGAGGTCACCTTCTTCTCCAAGTTTTCCGGCGAGGTGAGTTTTTGGGAAAAACTTCATGCAAATAACTCATGAGTGTGTATATGAGGTACCTGACATCGTGAGGAACTTACTAGTGAAGTCCGGGCTGCCGCCGTGCCCCCGGTCGCCGGCGGGAGCGACTCTTTGCCGGAAGTGAATAATCGGCCGATCTACGGCAAGGGCGTTTTTCGGCCGTTGAAACTTAGATCAAGACCGTCGATCCTCTTCTCCTCATCGACTGCAACCTGTTCCCGAAGTTTGGTGGTGATCAGTCAAGGATCGGGGGTGTACGGACTAGCCCTAGAGTCGGCCTTTGTGTCACCTCGGCCGAGCTTCGCCGTCCGGCGCCGCCGCGCACCCGAGCCGCAGGCCACCACCTCAGCAAGCTCCGTGGAGTCGGGGGGGGGGGGGGGGGGGGGGGGGGGGGGGGGGGGGAGGGGGCAGTTTGGTCCAAGTTGCGCCGGCCCAGGAGCCGCCGGCCGGAATCCGCCATTAGAGGGCTTAGCTTCGCCGAGCTTGAATTCCGGCGATCGCCGGGGCTCCGCGCGGTGGGAAAACGACCCAGGTGAGTTCCTTGGACATAAATATGGCTCCTTGTGAAGTTGCATGAAGCTTTTGACGTAGGGTTTTGTGTTTCTGTAGTTGCACCACTGTCGCAGCCGAACTCCACCGCCGGCCGCCGCCGTCGCCTCTGGTCGCCGGCCACCAACCCAGGTGAGTTGTAGTGACCCTGTGTAAGTTTTCCGTCAAGTTGGTTGAGCACGAGAACCTCTGTAAAACCGAGTTCCCCAACCTTGTGCATAAGGTGTTTGATTGTGGTTTTTCCGGCCAACCGCCGCCTTCGGCCGCCGGCGCCATGCCTGGCTATGACCAAACTTCCTCTGGGAGGGTCCTTGAACTGATGCTTGACTTTGCTTCAGGTCTGTGTCTGGTCTGATCAGAAGTTGGCCAACCCGAGCCTTGTTTTGCTTTGGAGGGTGCACCACCTTACTCCGGCAAGCTTTCCGGCCGGTCTCCAACGCGCATGAGGTGAGCACTTCACTTATCTGACCTTTCTGAGCATGGTGCTCTCTTTATATCCCAAGTTACATGCGTGGTTTAATTGATGTAGCTAAGTAGATTATTGAGGACTTAGTGTTCATGGGCCAACTTTGTTTTTGGGCCTCATGCTGGCCCAAGCCCGTGAGCACGAGCTTCGTCTCGTCGTTTCGGACGCGCTGAAACTTACGGCGCTGTCTTTGGCTTCCTGGTTTGGAAGAACGAGTCAAAACAACAGTTAAAAAGGTGTATTTATAGCAATATTTTCGATAGAGGAAATTATGATTTGGTCCCTGTCTGCCCGAACATCAAAATTATGATGTTTAGGGACAGCAGGTGTAGTTGGACGATATTTGGATATTTTTAGACCGTTGGCGGGTCATGATTGGAGGTTCAATGGATTTTCGGGAATTTCGGTTTAAGCCTAGTTTCGGCTAAGTTCCCCGTATTAGCGACATGTTATTGTAGTGTTGTCGGGATGGGTATGAGTGAGTCTAGTTCTGATCACAGTTTCTGTTCAGGGCCCAGCAAGTTCGGTACCAGTCTAGTCTAGCGGGAGTTCGGGATCGGCCTACATTAGGGGGGCTCGTTCGACTGACTTCGAGGTGGGTTTTTATTTTGAGACTTAGTGTCGGGCTTCCGACGGTTGCAACTACTTTTGATTATACGTTTAACTGTGCTAACGTGGATAGTCTCTATGGTCCTCGCTTTTGAGTTATACTTGGTATATTTGGTGATCTTTATGGTTCATTACTATCAGTTTTATCTGGTGTACTTGGTTACTATGCTCGAGGCTGCAGCACGCGCACCCGCGGTTTGGCTACCGCAAAGGGTGCGCTTTTCCGGAAAAGTGGTCTATGACCCGTGTAAACCCATGAGGTGACGTAGTGGGGCCCCCGTAGTTGTGGGGTTTTGAGGCGCCAAGGTGCGAGCGGTGCGACCAGTCGACGTAGATGCTCGACGTGGTCAGGTGTTACAGGTGTTCGTGGCTCTCTGTGAGCGGTGCGACCCGTCGACGTACATGCTCGACGTGGTCAAGTGTTACAGGTGTTCGTGGCTCTTTGTGAGCGGTGCGACCCGTCGACGTAGATGCTCGACGGGGTCAGGTTTTACAGGTGTTCGTGTTTCTTTTTCCCTCTTGGGAGGGTGGTTGCTCCGGATCGTCTGACGGTTGGCTTTACTACTTTTTCCTGCTCTATTATTAGTATTATCGTGTCGCTGACTTCCCACTCCGTGACAGGTTCCTTCAGGGGTGAGAGCTAGGCGACTGTGAGGCCGAGTCAGGAGCTTTCGGGTCCTACGAGATCCCAGACTGTATTTTCCCTTTTCTGTCGCATTTCATTTACTACTTGTAGACTATTGTGTGGTTCTCGATACCCTCGTGGGGTCGGTGTGGATGTCGGTACTCTACTTTTTGGTTATGTGGATGTTGAGCTCTTATCTCTGCTCGGCCATTTTTAAAAAGGAAAGAAAGAAAAAGAAAAAGAAAATGAATTGCGAAAATCGTTTTCAAAACTTGGGTGTCGTGTGGGCACCGTTTTCAAAACCCTGTGAATTTATGGATTTTAGAAAACGGATTTCAAAACCTGAGTGTCGTGTGGGCACTGTTTTAAAAACTCTGTGGATTTATGGTTTTCGAACTGTTTTAGAAATCTGGGTGCCGGGTGGGCACCGCTTTTAAAATTGTGGATTTATCCCTTTCAAATTGGTCGGTCTTGAGAATGGTTCTGTCGTGTAAGTGTTGTGAACTGTTGTGATTGAATAAACTACTATGTTTGCATGTTGTATTAGCCGCGACGCCGTGCATATACAGAGGAGACTCTGTCCGTTTACAGGGTGATTCTGTGTATGCGGCGGGTCTGGGCACGCACCGGGGAGGAAGGAATTTCAAAAAGAAAAAAAAAAAAAAAAAAAAAAACTGATACGCAAAACAAATCCTTTTTAAACTATTGATTGTTTCCGCTGATTGAAACCCCCGGGGTGTGACAGATTAAGAAGCTAGAGTAGTTCTAGGATGGGTGACCCCCTGGGAAGTTGGGGCGTCACAGTTGGTATCAGAGCCATTCACCAGCCGGAAATGTGAGATGAGTCTCAGCTGAGCCAGGGTTATATAGCGGGTAGAGCGAGCCTCCCCGGCTAATGACCGTTGTGGGTGGAGTGCAGCTCCCCACAAGGTCGGCTAAGGCTAGCGAGACGAGTCTCACATCGCCTGGTGCTTGTGAGTGTGCTTGAGCCTGACGTGGACGCCAGGGCTTAAAGGGGGGAAGAATGTGACACCCTCGGAATTTAGATTAGTCCTATATATAAATAATATAATATGACTAAATCTCTTAACCCGGCTATAGCATTTTGGGTGGTAGTAAGGCCCAAGAGGTTAAGAGAGTTAAGCGTGCTGGAGCTAGAGTAGTTCTAGGATGGGTGACCCCCTGGGAAGTTGGGGCGTCACAGTCAAGTTCCAATGATAACATTAATTTAACAGATTTAGAAAGCAATAAATCAATATGATCATCATAGCACACAAGTAACATCAATGCTCTCTTTTTGGCATGCTTCCTAATACACTCACAGTCATGCATGTTTCCTACAATATAGAATTAATGATCAGTCAACCAGTTTTGAAGACGAAGCAACCCACCTGGAAGTGCAAATTGATCCAAAGTCCAAAAAGGCTGAAACTATACGGGGACAATCCTCGGATTCCCACAAATCCAACGGACCCAAAAACACCCAGAAACACCTCCTAGTTACAAAGACATGGTCCAACATTACATTCAACACAAAATTTCCAAGTGTACAGTTTGCTGAAATTTCAGTCCCAAAGAAGCTTAATTATCACCTGCGAGATAAATTCCAAAAATTCCAATAAAAATACGACGGCGATCCTCGCAAAGCGTAGATGTCAATCGAGTCCTTAAACATTGAATTCCAATACTTGAGTGCAGAGATAAAAATCCAACAAAGCGCTGATGTCTAGGAAAAACCACCAGCAAAATAGGGCTAAAACATGTACCATAAACCCCTAAAAAAACTCAAATATGGGAGGAGTGGAAAATACAAAAATCGTATATTTACCTCTCGTGAATCCGACGCCATGAAAATCGTCCAAAAATTCCGTCGGAGTAGCTCTGTGGACCTCGTGGACCGAAACGCGGCATAAATGGGCCACCAACAAAAGAACATCGCACTGCGCTATAAGGCCAAAGTCGTCGATGTCGCGCCTTCCAAAAATTCCGAAACTCCTTCACAAGATGCAGCACAAAAAGATCAACAAGAAAGCTTAAGGGCTCAGTTGCAAATGGGTTCGGGAAAAGGCCCAAAACCGAAGAGGAAGAAGCCTATTTATAGGCCCTCTCACAAAAAGCCCCAAAAAAACATAAAATGGGCTTTCGGGCCCAATTTTCCGGGCGCTCGGGGGTTTCGGGCTGCTACAGTGCCCGAAACCACCCGGCCCGGCCCACAAAACGGTGCCCGAAAAGCCCAGGGCCCGGCACGTGTCCCCTCCGCGCCCCGCGCGCCCGCCAATCGCGGCGCGCCGTGTGGCCGCGCGGTCCACGGCGGGGACCGTGTGCCGTGGTTCACGGCGGGCCGCCCGGGTCACTGCGCCCGCCAATGAGCGGGCGACACGTGGCCCGGCGGGGTCCACCGTGCACCGCGCCCGGTGCGGTCCACGCGCTGTCGCGCGTGCGTTGACCCGCCAATCGACGCGCGCCACGTGGCAGCGCGCTCCGTTGGCTGCTCTCGGTGCACGGCAAGTGGGCCGTGGACCGGCCCACCCGAAAAATCGGCCCGTTTGGCCCGTTTAGCCAAAAAATAGCCAATTTTCAACATTTTCGCGCGCTGAGTCCGTTTTTGGCATCCGTTTGACGCACAACGGGCTCGATACACTAATAATAGGTGTTTTCTCACCACCGACCACCCAGACAAGTCGTACGGAAAAACCGGGACACCACATAGGCGATATGGAGCTCAAGAGTTTGAAGTTCTTACTGGAAGGGATTTGCAATACCAAGTGACTATCAATGGAATAAATTCTACATGTTCATGTTTGTGTTTGCAACTAACGGGATTACCTTGTTCGTACATATTATATTGTTGTAGTTCCTTATACATGAACATAGATTATTATAGTCTATGCTCCCGTTGGTATACTACCGAATTCTTCTGTAACACATACGAACCACAGTTCCATCCGGTCCCTGATCGGCGTTATTGGTTTGAGTCATATGACAGACCTATACTTCCACCACATGAGAGAAGAAAGAAAGGACGATCCAAATTTACTCGCATTCGCAATTTTATGGACGAAGGCGCTCGAAGTAGTTGGAGCAAGTGTAGTATGTGTAAACAACCTGGCCATTATAAAAGCACATGTCCTGAAAATCAACAAAGAAAGGACCGAAAAACGTCGTCGTTTAGGTTCTTTATTTGATATCTTGATTGTTGTAAATTTTTTTGATTAATTTACAATACTTCATCCATATTATAATTTTTTTTTACTTATTGGTATTATTACAGATGGACGATCGCGAGGAGGCAGGACCGATTGATGCCTCTATATTGACTGATCAGCCCCACCACAGATGTACTTGAATTAGAGATAAGGTTATATATATTTTTTAATTAACTTTTTTTATTTCTTTGAAATTTTATGTACTAATATTATGTGATATTTATATTATTGCAGGGTTATTCTCTGGTTGAATTTACGGAGCACGACCGTACATTGAACCGCTGGCAAATTGAGCATCTTGTAGTTTTGGAGCTACTGCGACGAGCGGGATTCTATTATGTGTCGCGGTTGAGGCGCGTCCAGCTAGATCAGGCATTGTTAGGATCTTTAGTCGAGCGGTGGCGGAGGGAGACGCAGTCGTTTCATTTGAGGCACGGGGAGATAACAGTCACCTTGATGAATGTGGCTGTTATTACTGGATTCCGCATCGATGGGAGGGTTGTGACTGGAGGTGCCTCGTATCAGTGGCCGACGCTATATGAGCTGCTGCTTGGGGTAGTTCCCGGAGATATTAGAGGCGGAGAGATAAAACTTGACTGGTTGTATCATCAGTTTCATGATATCGTCTTAGATGCACCGCCCACAGTCATAGAGGCTACAGCAAAAGCATACATTTTGTTTCAGATAGGTTGTAGTCTAATGCCAAACCCAAGCGGAAATAGAGTGCATTTAAAGTAGTTGCATCTATTAGAGGATTTCGACGGTTGCGGTGAGTTGGCATAGGGTGCTGCGACGCTAGCTCATCTCTATTGAGCATTAGCGAGTGCTTGCATGAGGGGAAAAGTGGAGTATTGTTATTTTGCCACATTAATTCAGATACATTCCTTTACTACTTATTTTATTCATGAAATTTATTTATTTGTTCTAAGTAGCTTTTTTATGTAGATTTGGGCATGGGACCATCTGCACTCGGTCGTCCTGAGATAGTCGGACCGCAGCCTGATCTTATTGATGCGCCACTAGGTTGCAGGTATGTATTATATTTCAAGTTTTCAGTATTTTATATTATCGTTACTAATACGATATAAATGAAACAGGTGGAATACTAGGTTGGCTTTTCGGGACAATGTCAGGACGACTGACATTGAGTTTTATCGTAATCAGCTTGATCACTAGTTATAGTCCCAGATACATGAGTTAATTATCATAAATTTTCATTCACATAACTTTTATTTTAATACAAGCTACTTATCATATACTTTTCACAATAGATTACATGGAGGGCATATACAGATGATATATTAGGGTCACTTCCACCATTTTGTCTAGTGGGGTCCCCGTTATGGCGATCACGGACCATCCTAGTATGTTTTCATGTTATTGAGCTACATCTTCTAGATCGGGTGCTTCGTCATTTTAGATTTCGACATCATATACCCGATGCAGTAGTTGCTCTACCTCGCATCACTTCACGAGGTAGAGTGGATGAGAATTGGGCGGCGTTTAATGCTATACACATTCAACATTGGGATGATCGACTGCAGGATATAGTAGAGGTAGACCCTCGTGTAGATCCTGATCATATACGCGCTACTTCTATCTACATGCAGTGGTATTGGAGTATTACCATGAGGTGGATATCTAGTCCAGTACAGCGTCCACCTCTCGCATATCAGCCTCATGGACATGTCGAGAGATTTTTGGTATGATATAATAATTATTTTAATATTCAAACAAAAGCCAATGTAATTTTTATTGATACTGTTTTGATTTCAGGTCGATCACATTTAGAGATTTGAATATGCAATCAGAGGTGTTCTACCCGATATTTCATATACTGGAGCACCTTTCGAGACTCTGACACATGTTGTTGCTGAAATGGAGTTTGGTGACTCTACAGACAATTCCACATACTACACCTCTACGGCCAGCAGATCATGGTGGAGCATCGACGTCGGGGCATGCACCATCACATACTACGCCTCCATCAAGGTATGCACCATATGGTTGTCGTCAACGAGTACCTGATCTTATTTACCGTAGGCGAACACAGCAGCGACAGTTATGATCTCCCCATACCGATCAGCCCTCATCTTCAGCTCCTCCACAGCCAGAGGGCACGGCTATCTCACATCTTGACCAATTCGACAGTATAGAGCCATTTGATTAGTCTACATTGTCGTTATGCGTTATTATATTTATATTGTTTTGTTGTGATGTGATTTGTATTTATCTTTTATCGATATTATATTTTTTCATGACATTCATTTGTATATATATTGGTATGGTGTGATGTGGTTCGTATTTGATGTGATGTCATGTGTTGTGTTTTGTTGTGTTATGTTGTGCTATTATGTGATGTGATGTATTTTTTGTGATGTGTTGTGCTATTGTGTGATGTGATATTTTTGTGTGTGTTATGTTGTGCTATTTGATGATTTGATCATATTTCATTGCTTGTTTCAAAATTTTATACTGTTCATTGCTACTCTCAAATTGGGGCTTTTTTGAAAATGACCCTGTAAAAATTTAAATTTTTGAAAATGGCCCTACAAAATTTGTATTTGCAAAAATGTCCCTATCCCTGCCAACTGGGCGCCACGTCAGCGTGACATGTCAGCTTCTGGGGGTGAGGTGTAACAAGTTGAACACGCAGGTTGTACCTGCGTGTTTAAACACGCAGGTAGAGCCTGCGTGTCTAAACACGCAGGCTGAACCTACGTGTCTAAACACGCAGGTTCAATCTGCGCGTTTAGACACGCAGGCTCTACCTGCGTGTCTAAACACGCAGGTTCAACCTGCGTGTACTTTAACCCTATAACCCCGCCCGCCCGACCTCCTTCCTCACTTCAGTCTCTCTATCTCTCTCTCTCTCTCTCTCTCTCTCTCTCTCTCTCATTCCCGTGCAGCAGCCGCCACAGCCGCCGCAGCCGCCGGCCGTCGTCGGAGGAGAAAGAGGCGCACGAGCACTCTCTCCCGTGCAGCAGCCGCATCATCTAAGGGTACTTTTGCATATAATAGATCATATGCTAGTTAAGCTTTTTCTTGTTTTTTTTTAAAAAATCTATAATGCAGTGAGATTTTAAAATAAGAAATGCTATTTGTGCATTCTTCCTAAATTTCATAGAATGCAATCTTTACTGGGAAAAAAAAAATCAGGGCCAATTGGTAAGAGAAAAGGGCATAGAATGTCATATTACTTATATTGCAATTGCATCTCAAATGGGCTAAGAACTTCCATATATTTTTAAATAGAAGTATATGTACAATGTCTTGATAAGATACATGAATCTATGGAACATAAGCATGACTGATGCTTCAGGGTACCATTCGAGCCAAAACGAAGAAAATAGTTATGTCCCAACTAAGGAAGATGATAGGAAAATTTACATCTTATTTCCATTCCCTATGGCCTAGTGACTATTCATATGAGAAATCAAGTACGTCAAAGTCGACTATTCTTATAGAAAATGCTGAACAAAAACTTACCAGAGAAAGTTCTAGAAACCTCAAACCAAGGAGAGCCGGACCGAAGAAGCTTCAACAGATTCTTTTTAGTTTCGAAAAAGGAGTAAGAATAACTCGAAGCAGATCCCTAATTTACTCCTTTCACCAATAGGGAGCCAATCATTTGCTGCAACAATTCACATTATGCCACATTATGAGCAATTAGAAATAGAGGTTTACATAATCCTCATGGTTCGCACAATTGTTGTAGTTGCAAACATCTAAGTCGCATCCATAAATCCAGTATACAATAAAAGCAATTTTGAATCATTCGGAACAAAGAGAGCATATTGACAAGAGATAATATTTTGTCAAGCTTTTTTTGTGTCAAGCTCATCATTCTGATCTTAATTTGTCGAACTAGAGTAGTCATCAAACTGACGAATGTTATATTATTTATTGTTATTTTTAGTACGTCAGTATGTCTAGTGAATGTGTTCCGTTTTATATTCATTGGGACGGAAATTTAGTCGTGAACAATAATATACCACAATATATTGGTGGCTATAAAGAACTGATCGGAATTCGCCGCGACATCACATTTCGGGATTTCGAAGCAGAATTATACAAGGTCACTAATTATGATCGAGCGGAGTTCCGTCTACGCATAACAGTTCGATGTCCAATGGGACCTAATGAATGGGAATTACTTGACATATCAAGTGATCATGGGATTGTAGGCGTGATGAGTTTTTTCCCATTTCATGGTTGCATCAAAGTATACGTAGAGAAGCAAGTGTTGACTACACGTGACCGTCCAACCTCTGTTTACCAAAGAGATTATGTCGATCTTGAACGAATTCGTACATCAAGGTATGGAAATTTATTCAACTAAAGCGGTGTGTTGTTGTTTTGCGACATTACTTCAGGTACATTCCTTTACTACTAATTTCATTCATGAAATTTATTTATTATTTCTAAGTAGCTTAATATGTAGATTTGGGCATGGGATCATCTGCACATTGGTCGACCTGAGATAGTCGGACCGCAGTTTGATCTTATTGATGAGCCACTAGGTTGCAGGTATGTATTAAATTTTAAGTTTTCAGTGTTTTATATTATCATTACTAATATGTTATATGTGAAACAGGTGGAATAATAGGTTGGCTTTTCGGGACAATGTCAGGACGGCTGACATTGAGTTCTATCGTGATCAGCTTGATTGCCAGTTAGAGTCTCAGGTACATGAGTTAATTATCATAAGTTTTCATTCACATAACTTTCTTTTTAATACAAGTTACTTATCATATACTTTTCACAATAGATTATATGGATGCCATATACATATGATATACTAGGGTCACTTCCACCCTTTTGTCTAGTGGGGTCCCCGGTATGGCGATCACGGACGACCCTAGTATGTTTTCATATTATTGAGCTACATCTTCCGGATCGGGTGCTTCGTCATTTTGGATTTCGACAGCATATACCCGACGCAGTAGTTGCTCTACCTCGCATCACTTCACGAGGTAGAGCGGATGAGAACTGCGCGGCATTTCATGCCATACATATTCAGGATTGGGACGATCGACTGCAGTATATAGTAGAGGTGGACCCCCATGTAGATCCCGATTATATACGCGCCGCTTCTATGTACATGCAGTGGTATTGGAGTATCACCACGAGGTGGATATCTACTCTAGTACAGCGTCCCCCCCTTGCATATCAGCCCCATGGACATCACGAGAGATTTTTGGTATGATATAATAATTAATTTAATATTCAAACGAAAGTCAATGTAATTATTGTGATACTGTTTTTATTTCAGGTCGATCTCATTCAGAGAACAGAATATATGGTCAGAAGTGTACTACCCCAGCTTTCACATACTGGAGCACCTTTCGACGTTCTGACACGTGCTGCTGCTCAGATGGAGGATAGTTTACTCACTGTACAGACATTATGTCACGCCCCGGGGCGATACTGCGCCCCGGCTCGCCAACAGATCCGCCGCCCATACGGGAAGCCCCGTATAGGCGTAGCGACTAACCTGCAAGGAAACATCTACACTAGCAGATATCAGAGCTGAAAGAGGAAAGCTGGAAAGAAATACATAAAATAAAACTACAACTCTCAAATATACAGACCAACCTCACCAGAATACAGGAGTCTCTCATAAAAGCAGGAAAGGAAGGTACAACTCAAAACCTCACTACAAAAGTCACTCGACATAACACACACCAAAATGGAACTGGGGTACATCTACTCACACACTGAAGACGACAGGAGGGGATCTATCTCGCGACGCCCTTACCTCGGTCAGAAGGAGCTGGATCAGCAACAAGAGCTGCAGGAACTGGAGCAGAAGTCCCTGGGGAGAAAACACCACGACGAGTGTGAGAACTACATCCCATAGTAGTTCTCAGTGGGTGCCGCCAACAAGCCCGACGGTCTGCCCACTAAGTCTACCAGAGGCAAAAGTAACATATGCAGTGCTATAAGGAAAGCTGGGAAAGGTAACTCTACAGCTACTATGCCTCTATCTAGATGCTCAACAGTGGAACAGAAAGAACATAATGCCACACTAACTCTCCTCCCTGATCACCCAATCAAAACTGACTGCCACATCGGGTCCAGTCAAACCTGCGCCAACCTACTGCCGTTACGTCCCGGAGGAGCGGACTTACGTAGGGCATCCGTGGCTGCCAACGAAAGCACAGCCAGAGGGACCACTGCAACAACAAGTCGCTAAAGAACATCTCAAACTCACACCGGTACACAACCCGGTCTCGCCTACTCCGGAGTGGCCCTCGAGGGGAGCGACCCGCTCGAGTCAAAGTAACCCATAAGTATCACTGTATAGTATCACTGTAAAGCTCAAATGTGGCTCATGCAGGCTATGATCCAATCCTCGATCAATAAGATCGACTACCAAACAAATCACTGACTCACACACTAGCTGGAATCTACACAGCTGAAACCCACTGTCTCTCTGACAGTTTACAAGAACCCAGATCTACCATCACTATCACTCTCCCAAAGAAATCAAATCTACAGACTGCTATCAACTCCACTCGGTCCCCAGACACGAGTGCAAATGCATCCCACAACCAACCGACCTCTCGGCCCACAACTCGGGCGAGGAAAAGCTAAGTCCAAGGTGAAATAAAGTATCGTGATGTGGAATGTCTAGAGCAATAAAAATCTAGCCCAAGTTGGAGTTTTTCTACAGACTGGCTGAACATGATACATATGACAGGGGTGCTAGGTCAAATTCCAAGATTTCATTACTTAACATAGTGCAGGAATCAAAAGATTCAACAACTGATATACAAGATACAACATACAGTTTTACACATGCTAATACTCCAATTTCTAACATGCATGATCCTACACACATAGAATTAGTACACAGTCCAGAGTTCTTGGAAGCAAGGTCACCCACCTGAAAGTGCTAACTGTCCGAAATCGTACAGCTGAGAAAGCCCACAACTGTCAAATCACAAATCCCACCAAGCCAACAACACGGTAGAAGTGCTCACAAACTCCTGGGTACAAACATACACCAAAATTACACTTTAATTCACACAAATTCCACATTCCCCAAAATCTGTGGTGAACAGTCCCATTAACACGAAATTTTCACCTGAAAAACTTCCTCCAAAAATTCCAATAAAAATATGACGGCGATCCTCGCGAAGAGTAGATGTCGATAGAGTCCTGAAACGTCGAATTCCGATGTCCGGATGAGGAGATAAAAATCCGACAAGTAGGTGCTGTCCAAATCAACCAACAGTCGCAAAGGGGGTTAAAAATGTACCCAGAACCCCAAGAAAAGCTCGGATCCAGAAAAAGTGTCCAACACGAAAAATGTAGATTTACCTCTTACGAAACCGTCACCGTAGAAATCGTCCAAAAATAATGTCGGGGTAGCCCGGTAGACCTCCCAGACTAAACTGCGACGAAAATGGGCCTCCAACAGTAGATCGTCGCTCCGCACCCCGATGTAGAAGTCGCCGTCGTCGCGGCCTCCAAAAATTCTGAACTTCCGCCAAGAGATGCACAAGAGGGAGAGGAAGAGAATTGGTGAAGGGCTCCAAGTGAAAAGCTTTCGGGAAAAGCTTCAAAATGAGGCCCCTTGAGGCCTTTTTATAGGCCTCACCCGAAACAGCCCGGAAAAACAAAGTCAATGGGCTTTGGGCCCAAAAATTCGGGCGCCCGGAACATTCGGGCGGCTACAGTGTTGGGCCGGCCCAACACTGTTCACGCCCGAATCCACCAGGAGCCGCCACGTGGCCCGCCGAACAGCAAACAGCTGTTCGGCCCACCCACGGGCTGCCACGTGGCCCGCCCCCGCACAGTGAGGCGGTTGGCGCCCGCCAATCAGCGGGCGACGCGTGTCCTCCCCGGTTGACCCGCTGACCGGTCGGCGGCCGCGCCGGGCGCGCGGCATGGCCCCGACGTGGGCACGCGCCCCGAGGTACCGGCCCCGACTCCGTGCACCGCGCACGGTGCGCCCGCGAACCAGAGGGTGACACGTGTCCCCTACACCCGGTCCACGCATTCAACTGGAATTCTGTGGACCGCGCCGCATGCACCGACCAACCGGAGGCTGCCACGTGGCCCCGCATTGGTCCATGCACCGCCGCGCTCACCCGGTAGACCGCGCGCCTTGCGCCCGCCAATCAGGCGGTGCCACGTGTCCATGCGCCGGGTCTGTGCACCCCGCCGCGCAGCTCTGTGGACCGCGCATCCTGAACCGGCCAATGACAGGCCGCCACGTGGCATCCCGGCGGTCTACGGCCCCTCCCATGCACCAATTTCCACTGAAAACTTCCGGGAGTCCGTTTTTGGGCATCCAGACTCAGAAATAAACAAGCAAATAGCCGTTTTCAAGCGTTTTTCCGTGCTGAATCCATTTCCGAACTCTGTTGGGCCTAATTCTTTTCCGAAATTTCGGCAAACTCAGCCGAAGGCCTACACAGCTAATAATAACACACAGGGTCCATCTGTGGCATCCCATTGACGCACCATGGGCCAGATACACCAACGCTAGGTGCTCTAACAGTGGATTTATCGGAAGAACGCTGCATGGGAATTTGGGCCACTACATCCTCCCCCACTAAAAGGAAGTTTCGTCCTCGAAACGAAGTAAGGTAGAACAGGCGTACCTCAACCAGTAGTCTCGAACAGAAAAGGGTATGCAGATCTCATCTCTGTCTCTAGCTCCCAAGTAGCCTCTCGCTCATCGTGATTGCTCCATAAGATCTTCACATACGGAAAGGTCCGGTTGCGCAATTCCCTCACCTCACGAGCAAGAATCCGCAACGGCCGCTCCTCGTAAACCAGGTCCTCACCGATCTCCAAGGGAGTGAAGTCAACCACATGCGACGGATCAAAGACATATCTCCTCAGGGCTGAGACATGAAAAACATCGTGTACACCGGCCAAACGTGGAGGAAGAGCAACTCTATAAGCCACAGGGCCTACCCTCTCAAGTACCTCAAAGGGTCCAACAAAACGGGGACTAAGCTTCCCACGCACTCCAAATCTCCGGACCCCTTTCGAAGGCGAGACCTTTAAGAATACATGGTCACCAATCTGAAACTCCAGGTCTCGCCGTCGAGTATCTGCATAACTCCTCTGACGACTCTGGGCTACCTCAAGGTGTCGACGAACAACTCTGACTTTCTCTTCAGCCTCCAAAAGAAGATCTGGTCCCAAAGTCTTCCTCTCACCCACGTCACTCCAATACAAGGGTGACCGACACTTGCGTCCATACAACGCCTCAAACGGAGCCATCTGAATGCTCGCCTGATAGCTGTTGTTGTACGCAAACTCAACCAAAGATAAGTGTCGGTACCACCCCCCTCCAAAATCCATAACGCACGCTCTCAGCATATCCTCAAGGGTCTGTATAGTGCGCTCAGACTGGCCATCAGTCTGTGGGTGGAAAGTAGTGCTGAATCTGAGCTGGGTCCCCAAAGCTGACTGTAAACTCCCCCAGAATCGTGACACAAACCTCGGATCCCGATCTGAAACAATCGACGCAGGTATCCCGTGTAGCCTCACTATCTCGTCCAAATACAACTGTGCCAGACGCTCCAGTGACCAAGTCATCTGAACAGGCAAGAAATGCGCTGACTTGGAGAGTCTATCAACAATAACCCAAATCGCGTCGGCTCCACTCTGCGCTCTCGGCAGCCCTGTAACAAAGTCCATGGTGATGTGGTCCCATTTCCACTCGGGAATTGGAAGACTTTGCAACTTGCCAGCAGGAACCCGGTGCTCTGCTTTCACTTGCTGGCAAGTTAAACAGTGAGCCACGAATCTTCCAACGTCCCGCTTCATTCCGGACCACCAAAAATGTGCCTTGAGGTCCTTATACATCTTAGTACCACCAGGATGAATGGTATAAGGTGTATAATGAGCCTCACCCAAAATCTGGTCTCTGATCTCTGAATCCGAAGGCACACACACTCGGTCCCTGTACCGCAGTACTCCCGAGCTATCCACTGTAAAATCCCCTATAAGATCTGCCTGAATCTGTGATCTAATCCTCTCCAAGTGGGGGTCCTCACTCTGTGTCTCCCTAATCCTGTCCAACAGAGTGGGCTGCAAGACCATAGACATCAGTCTAGCAGAGACCCCAGGGGATACAACCTCAATCTGGAGTCGCCTCAACTGCTCAATCAGCGGGGCCTGCTGTGTGACCAACATGCTCAAGCTCTGCACTGACCTCCGACTCAAAGCATCTGCTACCACATTGGCCTTGCCGGGATGATAGAGGATACTCACATCGTAATCCTTCAGTAACTCCAACCACCGGCGTTGCCTCAGGTTCAGCTCCTTTGAGTAAACAGATACTTTAAGCTCTTATGATCCGTGTAGATCTCACAATGCTCACCGTAGAGGTAATGCCGCCACAGCTTCAATGCGAACACCACAGCTGCCAGCTCTAAATCATGAGTAGGGTAATTCTTCTCATAATCCTTTAGTTGCCGTGAAGCATAAGCAATTACCCTCCCATGCTGCATCAAGACACAACCCAAACCGCTGTGCGAGGCGTCACTATAAATCACGTAGCCATCACCCATCACTGGCAGTGTAAGAACTGGTGCTGAAATCAGTCTCCTCTTCAGCTCCTCAAAACTCCGCTGACACTGCTCAGTCCAAATGAACCTCATCCCCTTCCTAGTCAAACAGGTCAGGGGAGTAGAGAGCTTCGCAAAGCCCTCGACAAACCGACGGTAGTAGCCTGCCAAGCCCAGAAAGCTCCGGACCTCAGTCACCGTCGTCGGTCTCGGCCAATCCCGAACTGTGTCAATCTTCGTCGGGTCAACTGCCACCCCTGCGGCTGATACCAAGTGGCCCAAAAATGCAACCTCCCGAAGCCAAAACTCGCACTTCTTAAGCTTGGCATACAGCTTCTTCTCACGTAGAAGCTGCAGCACTATCCTCAAGTGCTCCTCATGATCCACATCGCTCCGGGAGTAGATCAAGATGTCATCAATGAACACAACCACAAACAAGTCTAAGTACGGCTGAAATACCCGGTTCATCAAATCCATGAATGCAGCTGGGGCATTAGTCAAACCAAACGGCATAACCGTAAACTCATAATGCCCATACCGGGATCGAAAAGCCGTCTTAGGGATGTCCTCGGCCCTCACCCTCAACTGGTGGTAACCTGACTGAAGATCAATCTTCGAAAACACTGTGGCTCCCTGCAACTGATCAAATAAATCATCTATCCGTGGAAGAGGGTACTTGTTCCGGATGGTCACTTTATTCAACTCCCGATAATCCACACACAAACGAAGCGACCCATCCTTCTTCTTCACAAATAAAACTGGCGCTCCCCACGGAGAAACACTAGGCCTGACAAAGCCCCTATCCATAAGATCCTGAAGCTGGGCCTTCAACTCCCTCAACTCGGCAGGTGCCATCCTATAAGGCGCCTTCGAGATTGGTGCGGTTCCCGGTACCACATCAATCACAAACTCCACCTCCCTCTCCGGCGGCATCGTCGTCAACTCAGGGGGAAACACATCTGGGAACTCGCGGACAACAGGAATATCCTCGAGTCCCAGTGCCGCCGTAGGCACCTCCACAATCGTCGCTAAGAAAGCGGTGCAGCCCCTACTAATCATCCGCCTAGCCCTCGCCGAAGAAACAGTCATCGCAAAGAAGGTGCTCTGGCAGCCTCTGAAGACAAACTCCTCCTGTCCAGGCTCGCGGAGGGTCACCGTCCTCTCTCTGCAGTCTATAACAGCATAGTACCTCGACAACCAATCCATACCTAGCACGACGTCGAAATCCTGGAGCTGCCGCAAGACAAGCAAGTCTGCCGGCAAAATCCAGGATCCCAACTGCACAGGGCAATCCCTACAATACTCCTCGACATGCAAGACATGATATGGTATCTGAACCTCTAATGCATGCGATAAAGAAACTACCTCTATACCATGAAGGGATGCAAATGCTCTACTGATAAAAGAATGCGATGCACCGGTATCAAAGAGAGTACGAGTACGAACTGCAGAAATCAAAATAATACCTGCGACGACATGCTCTGCTGCTGTAGCATCCTCTACCTGAGCGGCATAGACTCGACCGCTCGGCGCCGGGGGATGTCGCTCTGGCTGTCGCGAGGACGATGGAGCAAAATCTGGCCTACCGGAGGTCGCCGAAGGTCCTGCTGACTGACGAGGAACGAAGGATGCAGAAGCTGATGAAGGAGCTGGGTAACCTGCCCTGGGGCACGCCCTCGCGAAGTGACCGGTCTGCCCGCAACGGAAACAGCGGTCCCGACCCTGCGGGCACTGGGCTGGTGAGTGCGGTCCTCCACAGATGATACAACGGTCGGGGCGCGGCTGCCGCGAAGTCTGCTGCTGCTGCGAAGACTGCTGCTGCTGCGAAGACTGCTGCTGTCGAGGTGGTCGACGCTGCTGCTGCTGCTGCTGGAACTGACGAGATCCCCCAGATCTCTGCCGCCCCTGATACCCCCATCCCTGAGAGTGGAAACGGGGTGGTCTCGGGGGTCCCTGTCTACTCGACTGCCCCTCCTCAAACTGCGCCGGGCGCTTCGCCCCAGGAGTCACAACGGGAGCTGGAGTCACCTCTGCCATCACGGCCTCACCACCCTCCACATAAAGTGCCTGCTCCATCGAGGCCTCTAAAGTCTGTAATCTGAGGGAGCGGACCAACTGATAAATGTCCCGACGCAACCCTCTCTCGAACATGTAGATCCGGTGGGTCTCATCTCTGGCCACGTGGGGCATACTAGCCAACAGCCGATTGAAATCGGCTATGTACACGTGTACGGGCCTATCTCCCTGGCGGAGATTCCTCAGCTGCTCCTCCAAGCTCTGTCGAACACTCTCGGGAAAGAAGGCCCCAAGAAGCATACCGCGAAACTCTGCCCAAGAGATAAACTGGGTCCCAGGCGGACCTGCGGGTCGCACACGCCGCCACCAGGCCTCGGCGTTGCTCTCCAGAAAATGAGTAGCCAACAGAACTCGAAACCTCTCATCAATAAAAAGGCTCTCGAAATGCCGCTCCATAGCTGTAACCCAAGACTCAGCCGCCCACGGCTCAGCACTCATGCCCGAAAAGCGGGGTGGATCAAACTTGCGAAACCTCAACAAAAGACCCACCAAAACCTGCTGCTCTGCCAAAGTCAAAGATCCCGACGTCCCAGACGGTGGCCTACTAGAAACAGGCTCAGCCGGAACTGCTGGTGCAGGCTGCACAACCGGGGGTGCCACCACAGGGGAAGAAGGCACCGGAGAACTCTCAGGGGGTACCACCGCCGGCTGCGCTCTCTGCTCCAACAAGAGCGTCAACCGACTCACAGCCTCCTCCTGGCGTCGAGACGCCTCAGCCAACTGTGCCACCTGGGCACGGAGCTCCAAAACCTCGCTCTCCTGTCCCTGCCCCGAGTCCTCCTGCTCGGGCTCAGAGGACGAAGGCTGCGAACGCGTCACCATCGAGCGTCGATGAGGCATCCCCACCTGAGGGACAAGGCAAACAATCAGAACCCAAATCATCTCTCGACCCAATCTAGCGAAAGTCAGAAGGCATGTCCCCCTTTCCGAAGTACTATGTTGTCTGCAGCCAACATAGTTGCCACCGAAGGAAGACATGTCAATCGCTCACCCCGAACCGCTCGGGAGAGTTAGAAATCTAATCAGGACTCTCGCTAAAATCACGGCTCTCACGCGAGTCATCCTAGGGTCCAACCACAAGCCTAGGGTTCCTAAGTCCTCCAAGACCTACATCCTAGGCTCTAATACCACTCTAATCTGTCACGCCCCGGGGCGATACTGCGCCCCGGCTCGCCAACAGATCCGCCGCCCATACGGGAAGCCCCGTATAGGCGTAGCGACTAACCTGCAAGGAAACATCTACACTAGCAGATATCAGAGCTGAAAGAGGAAAGCTGGAAAGAAATACATAAAATAAAACTACAACTCTCAAATATACAGACCAACCTCACCAGAATACAGGAGTCTCTCATAAAAGCAGGAAAGGAAGGTACAACTCAAAACCTCACTACAAAAGTCACTCGACATAACACACACCAAAATGGAACTGGGGTACATCTACTCACACACTGAAGACGACAGGAGGGGATCTATCTCGCGACGCCCTTACCTCGGTCAGAAGGAGCTGGATCAGCAACAAGAGCTGCAGGAACTGGAGCAGAAGTCCCTGGGGAGAAAACACCACGACGGGTGTGAGAACTACATCCCACAGTAGTTCTCAGTGGGTGCCGCCAACAAGCCCGACGGTCTGCCCACTAAGTCTACCAGAGGCAAAAGTAACATATGCAGTGCTATAAGGAAAGCTGGGAAAGGTAACTCTACAGCTACTATGCCTCTATCTAGATGCTCAACAGTGGAACAGAAAGAACATAATGCCACACTAACTCTCCTCCTTGATCACCCAATCAAAACTGACTGCCACATCGGGTCCAGTCAAACCTGCGCCAACCTACTGCCGTTACGTCCCGGAGGAGCGGACTTACGTAGGGCGTCCGTGGCTGCCAACGAAAGCACAGCCAGAGGGACCACTGCAACAACAAGTCGCTAAAGAACATCTCAAACTCACACCGGTACACAACCCGGTCTCGCCTACTCCGGAGTGGCCCTCGAGGGGAGCGACCCGCTCGAGTCAAAGTAACCCATAAGTATCACTGTATAGTATCACTGTAAAGCTCAAATGTGGCTCATGCAGGCTATGATCCAATCCTCGATCAATAAGATCGACTACCAAACAAATCACTGACTCACACACTAGCTGGAATCTACACAGCTGAAACCCACTGTCTCTCTGACAGTTTCCAAGAACCCAGATCTACCATCACTATCACTCTCCCAAAGAAATCAAATCTACAGACTGCTATCAACTCCACTCGGTCCCCAGACACGAGTGCAAATGCATCCCACAACCAACCGACCTCTCGGCCCACAACTCGGGCGAGGAAAAGCTAAGTCCAAGGTGAAATAAAGTATCGTGATGTGGAATGTCTAGAGCAATAAAAATCTAGCCCAAGTTGGAGTTTTTCTACAGACTGGCTGAACATGATACATATGACAGGGGTGCTAGGTCAAATTCCAAGATTTCATTACTTAACATAGTGCAGGAATCAAAAGATTCAACAACTGATATACAAGATACAATATACAGTTTTACACATGCTAATACTCCAATTTCTAACATGCATGATCCTACACACATAGAATTAGTACACAGTCCAGAGTTCTTGGAAGCAAGGTCACCCACCTGAAAGTGCTAACTGTCCGAAATCGTACAGCTGAGAAAGCCCACAACTGTCAAATCACAAATCCCACCAAGCCAACAACACGGTAGAAGTGCTCACAAACTCCTGGGTACAAACATACACCAAAATTACACTTTAATTCACACAAATTCCACATTCCCCAAAATCTGTGGTGAACAGTCCCATTAACACGAAATTTTCACCTGAAAAACTTCCTCCAAAAATTCCAATAAAAATATGACGGCGATCCTCGCGAAGAGTAGATGTCGATAGAGTCCTGAAACGTCGAATTCCGATGTCCGGATGAGGAGATAAAAATCCGACAAGTAGGTGCTGTCCAAATCAACCAACAGTCGCAAAGGGGGTTAAAAATGTACCCAGAACCCCAAGAAAAGCTCGGATCCAGAAAAAGTGTCCAACACGAAAAATGTAGATTTACCTCTTACGAAACCGTCACCGCAGAAATCGTCCAAAAATAATGTCGGGGTAGCCCGGTAGACCTCCCAGACTAAACTGCGACGAAAATGGGCCTCCAACAGTAGATCGTCGCTCCGCACCCCGATGTAGAAGTCGCCGTCGTTGCGGCCTCCAAAAATTCTGAACTTCCGCCAAGAGATGCACAAGAGGGAGAGGAAGAGAATTGGTGAGGGGCTCCAAGTGAAAAGCTTTCGGGAAAAGCTTCAAAACGAGGCCCCTTGAGGCCTTTTTATAGGCCTCACCCGAAACAGCCCGGAAAAACAAAGTCAATGGGCTTTGGGCCCAAAAATTCGGGCGCCCGGAACATTCGGGCGGCTACAGTGTTGGGCCGGCCCAACACTGTTCACGCCCGAATCCACCAGGAGCCGCCACGTGGCCCGCCGAACAGCAAACAGCTGTTCGGCCCACCCACGGGCTGCCACGTGGCCCGCCCCCGCACAGTGAGGCGGTTGGCGCCCGCCAATCAGCGGGCGACGCGTGTCCTCCCCGGTTGACCCGCTGACCGGTCGGCGGCCGCGCCGGGCGCGCGGCATGGCCCCGACGTGGGCACGCGCCCCGAGGTACCGGCCCCGACTCCGTGCGCCGCGCACGGTGCGCCCGCGAACCAGAGGGTGACACGTGTCCCCTACACCCGGTCCACGCATTCAACTGGAATTCTGTGGACCGCGCCGCATGCACCGACCAACCGGAGGCTGCCACGTGGCCCCGCATTGGTCCATGCACCGCCGCGCTCACCCGGTAGACCGCGCGCCTTGCGCCCGCCAATCAGGCGGTGCCACGTGTCCATGCGCCGGGTCTGTGCACCCCGCCGCGCAGCTCTGTGGACCGCGCATCCTAAACCGGCCAATGACAGGCCGCCACGTGGCATCCCGGCGGTCTACGGCCCCTCCCATGCACCAATTTCCACTGAAAACTTCCGGGAGTCCGTTTTTGGGCATCCGGACTCAGAAATAAACAAGCAAATAGCCGTTTTCAAGCGTTTTTCCGTGCTGAATCCATTTCCGACCTCTGTTGGGCCTAATTCTTTTCCGAAATTTCGGCAAACTCAGCCGAAGGCCTACACAGCTAATAATAACACACAGGGTCCATCTGTGGCATCCCATTGACGCACCATGGGCCAGATACACCAACGCTAGGTGCTCTAACAGTGGATTCATCGGAAGAACGCTGCATGGGAATTTGGGCCACTACACATTACCACATACTACACCACGCCCAGCGGATCATGGTGGAGCATCGACGTCGGGGCATGCACCATCACCTAGTCCATCGGGGACACAGCCAGCAGACCATGGTGGAGCATCGACGTCGGGGCATGCACCATCACCTAGTCTATCGGGGACACAGCCAGCAGACCATGGTGGAGCATCGACGTTGGGGCATGCACCATCAGATACTACGCCACCATCGGGGTATGTACCACTTGGTCGTCTTCAACGAGGACCTGATCTTTTTTATTTTTGGCGAGCACGGCAACGACAGTCCTCCCAGACTGATCAGCCCTCATCTTCAGCTCATTCACAGCCAGAGGGCACGGCTATTTCACAGTTGGACCAATTCGACAGTATAGAGCCATTTGATTAGTTTACATTGTTATGTATTGTTATATTTCTATTATTTTGTTGTGATGAGCTGTGTTGTTGTGTTGTTGTGTTGTTGTGTTATGCGATGTGATGTGATGTGATGTGATGTGATGTGATGCGCGATGTGATGTGATGTGAGCCATGATATGATGTGATGTGTTGTGTTTTGTTGTGTTGTGCGATGTGATGTGATGTGATGTGATGTGATGTGCTTTGTTGTGTTGTTGTGTTGTGCTATTGTATGATGTGCGATGTGATGTGATGTGATGTAATGTGTTGTGATGTGTTGTGTTTTGTTGTGTTGTTGTATTGTGCTCGTAATCATGTATTTTGCTTTTTCTTTGAAATGTTGAAACTTACTGCAATCATTGTTTAATGTAATATTTATAATTCCTCTTTTTCATGCCCTTTTTTTTTAATGCTCACTATGTATATGCTTTGCATTTATTATTTGTTTAAAGCTTTAGTTGACAAAAATACCAGTTTCTTTATATGGATTTTTATTTTCTGATTTGTTTGAAGGTGCTTTTTCTTCTTCTTTTTTTGTCTTTGGAGGCATGCTATTCATGTGTGGGAACTTAAATAGAGAATTACTTCATTTTGTTTTTTAATCTTATAGGAGGAATACAGGGATTATAAATTCCCACTTGCAACTTGTGTTGTTTTATCGGGAATGTACGAAGATGATTTGGACAATTGTGAAGAGATTGTTTATACTGGACAAGGCGGGCATGATTTACTTGGTAATAAGAAATAGATTGGCGATCAAAAGATGGAGCGTGGAAAAACCCTCAGACATTCAGCAACAAAAAAAAAAATACTGTCTAAACACGCAGGTACAACCTGCGTGTTCAACTAATTACACGTCCCACACAGCTGCTGACGTGGTATGCACACGTGGCGCCCAGTTGGCAGGGATAGGGTCATTTTTGCAAATACAAAATTTATAGGATCATTTTCAAAAATTCAAATTTTTACAGGATCATTTTCAAAAAAAGCCCTCAAATTGTATAAGTTGAGATTTTTTAAAAAACTGGTGCTATGAAGAAAGAACACGGGGAACCATTCTTTGTGCTCAAACACGTGGAATCTCCGTGTGTTGAACACGGGGAATGGTTCCCCGTGTTCAAACATGGTGAATCATTTTTCGTGTTTAAACACGAGGAACGTCTGACTCCACCGCTCACGTGGCGGGCACAGATGAGACAGTTGGCTCTTATAGGGTCAATTTTGTAAATATAAATTTGTAGGGTTATTTTTAAAAATAAAAATTTTGAGAGGATAATTTTTTTAAAATACTCTTTTTATTTTAATTTTTGATAAAAAATTTAAAATTTTATAAACTAAATAAGTGTACAGATTAGGAAAATTGGTTAGAGCCGCAGCACCGTGCCCAACCAATTTTCCCGATTGCCTACATGGTCATGGAACTTGGAGCACATCGCAGCAGGGAATCTCCAGCTCAAACATTTTTATTTTAAGTCTCCTCTCCTCTCCCTTTTCTGTCGAGGTCAGCAGCTGTAAAACCAATATTAAAATATATCTAATCTTGCTTAATTTGCTATCCCTTCGTTGCCGGAGAATGAGGATGCGACTCTCCGCCTACTCCTTCGACGGCGCCGCCTCCCAAGCCCGCTCCGCCTTCTCCAGGCTCGTCCTCATCCTTGCCGCTGCCGCAAGGTTCCATGATCGATCACTTTAGTCCTCCTCCTCATCATCTTATATAGGAATAATACGCCCGTTTAATTTTCTATTTCGCTATAGTTTCCTTATCCCTTCTTTAGCTCTGAATCAACCAGTTCCTGAAAAGTGGGTTTTGTTACCCCTTCTTGCTTTCACCCGTATATATATATTTTTTGGTTATAAGCATGACGATGGGCTCGCTCGGCAAGACGAGTTTACCATATTGAATAAAGGAGGGGCGACTCTCAAGTATCGATATGTCGGTAATATGGGCGTAAGCATTTTGGACTGATTTAGCCAGCAACTTACTAATACTACTGCCGAGTTAGATATTGGTTGAGAGATTGGTTGTTATGATGTTAGGGAAGGAGGGGAATTTAGCAATTTAGAGGCGTCTCTTATTGAGTTGCTAAACCCTCTTTCTTCTTCCCAAACATTAGTCTAGGGATGGAAACGAGCCAAGCTCGAGTGAGCTTACCTCAGCTCAACTTTGGCTTGAAATTAATTTTGAGCCTAAATTTAGGTTCAAGCTAGGCTTGAAATTAATTCGAGCCGAGTTCGAGCGAGTCTAACTTCGAGTCGAGCGAGCTTGAGCCGTAAACTTGAAATTCTTAACATCATGTAATCTATAGTTTAATTTTCATAAAATATTATTTAGAATTTGATACAAAAGCATGTTTAATAGTTCAAAATATAAAATAAATATATAAAATACAGTATTATAATATTAAGAAAAATGATTTATGAGTTGATATATATAACCTTGTAACGAATGTCCATTTCTATGAAAGAGATGGAGAGAGAGCAATTAGGAATTTAGGGCTATTGCTTGGGGTGAGAGAGAGAGATTATGAATTTAGGGCAAGTGAAACTGTGATTCTGTGAAAGAGAGGGAGAGAGAGTAATTAGGGTAGGGTTTTGCTGGTTTGGTCTTGTGGGCCAGCAAATATAGCCCAATAACCTAAACTCTTATGTACATATAATTAAAATATATATTATATATTATTATATATTATTATATATAATTATATATATTTATAAATATTTTTAATATATATATTCGAGTTTTTTGTGACTAATTCGAGTAAGCCCAATAATACTCAAGCTCTACTTGAAATAATTTTTGAGTTTTTTTTTTTTTGTTCAAGCTCGGCTCATTTAATTTCGAGTCGAGCTCAAGCGAGCTGACTTCCGAGCCGAACGTGAGCCGAACACGAGCCGGCTCGCTCATTTGCTAGCCCTACATTAGTCTCTCATATCATCCTATTCATCCAAGCCTATGTAATGTCCCTATCCGAGTAGCAACCGTCGGTGATGACACTACTATGAGATCGGGATGGCTACGATGAAGATCGGGACTCTTTCTTTCGTGGAGATTGCATCATTCGCCGGAATCTGATTGCATCAAGCTTAGGCACCTCGCTAATGGTTGAGGAGGGGAACTGAGAGGAAGAGCGAGATAGAGACTGAGACGAGAAAGAGAGAGAGAGAGAGAGAGAGAGAGAGAGAGAGAGAGAGGGAAAAGAGTTTGTAATTGCCAAATCTTGTTATTTTAATTACAACTACCTCTATTTATTGCTGCGGTTCTACTGGCCTTATTGGGCCTTATTGCTTAATGGATCTAGACCCTGGGAATGCCCGCCCTAGTGACTCGGTGACCCCTTTGCTGGACTTCCACCCGCTTGGGCCTGGGCCTCCACTTCTCTTGCTCTGTAGGGTGTCTGGCCCGCAACTCCGCTCCTTTATTATGCTGGTTGGAAACTTCTAGAGCCCCTCTCCACCCTTCTCTTCCATGTTCCTTCTGTCTCCTCTAGTAGCATCTTCTTCCTCGCCATGGGAGGCGGCCCAGTTTGGAGGAGTTTGGAGGCCGGATGTGCAAAGGTAGCCGAAACTCTGCTTGTTACTCCATCCCTTCTACTCTGAAGCTAAGTACCCTTCCTTGTCACTATTTGCTATACTTCTCTTTTATTTATTCCACCATTTCCCTCATTCTGCTTCTTTTCCTTTCGCAGATGTAATAACTCCTTCCCTTTTCACCTGATCCTCATCCTCAAGGATCAAAGCTGGGAAATTGCCTTTTAAGGATCCAGTAATCCTCCCAAGTAGCTAACTCTGTGGGAAGGTTACTCCACTTGATTAATACTTCAGTCGCTACCTTCTTTCCCCGCCGAACCATGCGCCATTCCAAGACCTCTTTCGGATTGGCTAGGAGTTGCCCTTCTTCACACACCGCAGAAACTGTTGGCGACACCTTCGTTGCTGACGCGGGACTCTTCTTTAGCAAGGAAACATGGAATACTGGGTGTATCTTGGATTCTTTAGGTAACTTCAGTTTATAGGCCACTGTCCCTATATGTTCTAAAATTTCAAAGGGCCCATAGTATCTCGCCGCTAATTTGAGATCCCTTCGTACTGCTACTGAGACTTGCCGGTATGGTTGTAGCTTGAGATAGACCCAATCCCCTGCATTATATGCCTTTTCTCTCCTATGCTTATTGGCATGTTATTTCATCCGATTTCGTGCCATTATTAACCTTTCCCACAGTGTTCGAGTGAGATTTTCCCTTTCTTATGCCTATTCCTTTACCTCCTGTGAGGTAGCTGCACCCGCGGCGGCCACCAGGGGGTTTGGAGGAGGGTGCCCATACAATGCCTCGTAAGACATCATGTCGATAGAAGAGTAGAAATTGGTGCCGTACCACCACTCGGCTTGTGTCAACCACTGGTGCTATTTATGCAGGTACTGGAAGCACATGCATCGTAAGTAAGTTTCTAGACACCGGTTTAACCTCTCAGTTTGCTCATTTGTTTGGGGGTGATAAGTTGTGCTTAGGTGTAGCCTTGCGCCTATTAGTGTGAAGAGCTCAGTCCAAAGCTGACTAGTAAAAATGTTATCTCGGTTCGATACCATGCTCCGCGGACATCCGTGTAATCGATATACAAAATCCAAAATGGCCTTGGCTACCTCTTTCACCGAAAAGGGGTATCGCAGAGAAAAGAAATAGGTGTACTTTGTTAATCTGCCCACTACCACCAGAATCATATCATTTCCTTCCGATTTGGGTAGCGACTCTCGATAAAATCCATGCTGATGTCCGCCCACACCTGCTGCGGCACCCGTAGGGGCTGTAAGAGGACCGAGGTACAACTTATTTTTAGTTTTGTTCTGGGTATAGATACGACATTTTTGTACGAATCTTTCTAAGTCTCTTTTCATCCCTGACTAATAGAAATAGTTAGTTCTTTATTCTCTAGTAAGTTGCGTGTATTCCAGAGTGACCCACCAGAACAACTATCCAACCACAGAAGAAGTCGAAGCGACGCGGCACCAACTCACTACCAAGGGGAAACCTCGCTCAGTCGAGAAATCGCGAGCTCTGCAAACGAGCTTCGCCCTCAGCTTGCACCTCCTCCAAGGTCACACAAGCCTAAGCTCAAACCCACAACCTCTGCCAAGCTCCAAGCACCAAGTCCACAGCTCTCTCAGCCTCTGAACAATGCACGCACATTAAACACAAAGAGCACTACTCAGCCTCACAGTCAGCTGGAAAACCTCCACCACAACACCTCTCTCAGCTCCAACAACATCACCACTCCACTCCTAGCACCAGCCAGATCTCACATACCAAACCAGAAGAAAAGGATCAGTCTCAAACATCCAACAACACATCTCCCTCAATCCTCAGCTCAAAACAGGCAAAACACCGAAAACTTGAAAAAATGTAGTGCCTACCTCAAATCCAGCAGAAAAGAGTCCACGCTCGAGCTCTCCACCTCAGGAGCAAGCTACTCAACTTTCTTAACCAAGCCACGAAGCTTCGGCGCGAAGGAAGAGGAAGAAGAAATGCTCTGGTGAAGCTCCTGCTGCTGCTGTTGCTCTGCTCCAGGGCACAGGGAGAGAAGGAAAAGGTGGAAGATGGAGAAGAAGATGGAGGGAGCAGCTCAGGAGTGCTCTCTGATGCAAAGTGGGGGTTGTCACGAGTGAGAGAGGCTAAATAAATCCACTAGGGGGAGTGTGCTGAGCCGCGGAACAACCAAAAGAGCAAACCAGTCCAATTGCTGAAAAACATGATTCGGGCGCCCGGGGTAACCAATCTACGTGGCTACAGAATTAACGGGCGGTCCTGAGGGCGCCCGCTCCGCTACAGTACTGAGCTCGAAAGTGCGGAACACTGTAGTCTCCTCAGCTCAGCTACCCAGGCGTTCGGTCTGCGCATCCGCTGCTACAGTGATGCGTTCGAAAGTCACCAATTCCCAACCACTCCCACCAATTGTACTGTCAGCACAGGAAAGACGCACCCAAATAATTACTAATCCTCCGGTATTCTACACTGTCACTGTAGTCGGCTATGGCCAGTCAATCATAGAATCCACATTCTTGGGATCCACCGTGATCCCTGAGGCTGTGATGATTTGCCCCAAGAATGATACTTCGCGAAGCCAAAATTCGCATTTTTTGAGCTTTGCGAAAAGTCCATTTTCCCTAAGAGTCTGAAGAACTAGCCGCAAGTGATCCTCGTGTTCAACATCCCTTCGCGAATAGATCAAGATGGCGTCAATGAAAACAACAATGAACCGATTGTGGTAAGGCCGGGGTGTTCGTGAGTCCTAATGGCTTCACCGTAAACTCGTAATGCCTGTAACCAGTCCGGAAAGCCGTTTTAGGGATGCCCTCGCCTTTTATCTTAAGCTGATGATACCCGGATTGCAAGTCGATCTTTGAGAATACAGTCGATCATTGCAACTGATCGAACAGATCGTCGATCCGAGGTAGGGGGTATTTGTTCTTCACCGTGACTTTATTCAATTCGCGGTAGTCGATGCATAAGCACAAACTACCGTCCTTCTTTTTGACGAAGAATATTGGCGCACCCCAGGGCGACACGCTCGGCCTGATGAAACCTTTTGTCACGCCCCCGGGTCGAAACTGCGACCCGGGCTCGTCAATAGATCCGCCACCCATACGGGAATCCCCGCATAGGCGAAACGTCCAACCTGCAAAAGGTAGCATCTAACAACTATACAGATATTAGAGCTGAAAATAAACTGCTGTAATAAAAATCCGAATCACTGTACAACTGAAATAAAGGTACAATATCCATCTCCCACAGATAATAATACAATAATCTGGTCCACTGAATCAAGTACAATCCAAATATCTCTGGTACAATATCTATGAATCCAAAAAGGGAGGTAAACTAAAACAATGAAGATATATCAGTGTACAGTAAAACCAACAATTCGGATTGGTACATCTATCTCACAGAAATGAACAACACTGGTAGGGATCTATCTCTCAACCCCCTCACCTCGATCCGTCGATCCAACTGAAGCAGGGACGGAAAGGAAAACCTCTGCAAAATTGTCACCAACAGAGGGTGTGATAATTACATCAATCAGTAGTTCTCAGTGGGTACCGTTTCCAAGCCAAACGGTTTGCCCACTAAGTCTACTAAAGGTATAAGATAACAGGAATACTAAAGAAGGAAATGATAAGCTGGAAAGAAAATCTACAGCTATCATGCCTCTATCTACGATACTCAATGGGTGAAACAGATGATGATATGCAACCACTCTAACTTGAGGTGCTCAAATCGACCCAATCGTAAAGACTGCCAAAAAGGCCAGTCAAGCCCGCGCTCACCTACAACCCCTTCCCACTTGGTAGGCAGGAATTACGTAGGATGTCCCAAAGGACTAATATACGCTCATCTACAACCATCTCCCTTCACTGGGCAGGAATTACGTAGGGCGTTCAAACGAACCGAAATAACCATCGCATCCGGAGCGGCACTTAAGGGGAGTGACCCCAGTGAGGAAAAAGAACAGTGCAAAATTGAGAACCAGAACTGTAGCACATGCAGGCTATAATCAAAGACCACGATTAAACAGATCGGAAAACTTGCAAACCCAAAACAACTAACCACGCCGGCCGGAACACTCATCGGCCCAACATCAAACCCAATTGACTAACAACACCGGCCGGAACACTTATCGACCAAAGATCAAAACCCAACTCAATCGCTAGTAACAACGACGGGAGCGAGAATTCCGAAAAACTGACGCCTACAACCCCAATCAAATAAGAATAGGTTCCAGGCACATCCTCTAGTAGCTCTCGACCCAAATAAGGAGGTAGCCCTTAGAACCCAGATCATTCGAACCCTCGCCGGGGTGGGGAGATTTATATAAAAAGATGACATTTATTTCTGAAAACCATTTTCACTCGACCGCTCTCTGGGTGAGGACAAAAAGTAACTTCTTTTTAGAAAACCATATTGATTTGAGGAAACCCAATTTTAATAAAGTTTAGTTCTTTATGAAAATCAGTTAAAGACAGATTTTATTTTCCAAACCCCGAAGGACTAGTGCCTTCGCCCTAATCAAACAAGAACGGGCTCTGACGCCCCTCAAAATTTGGAAGGAAAACATTAATTTACTAAAATCATATGTGTTCAAAAACATTCTGGGTTCAACGTCCTGCTATCATAAGATCAACACTGCCACAACTCAGTGGCCATAAACCGATCAGAGAAAAACCCAACGACCCGGGATCATTGTCATCCCAAACGGCTCCCGACACTAGCACCAAACTAACCTCAACCGCCAGACTCCACTCGGTCCCCGGCACAAGCGCAACAAGCATCCTACACTATCCCGACCACTCGGCCCACTACCCGGGCGAGGAGAAACTCTAAGTCGAGGGAAACGACAATGTAAAGTGTAGGAAATCTAGAACATAAAGGAAACTAGCCCAAGTGAGGATTTTCTACTAGTCTGGTTAATACATGCAAGCATATGGCGGGGTGCTAGGCAAGGTTCCACAATTCTATTATCACAAGTCATAATCACTTTACTAACTCTATCATACATGCATCATAATCAAAACATGGAGTACAACTCTAACATGATCATCTCTCAATCAACACAAGAAGGGTACAACACCATTCTTGCTTCCCAAATCCACAAAAGGGGTATAACTTAATCATGTCTATATCTCAATCAAGATAAGATGTATACTCTAACATGCTCACAACTCAATCAATATAAGGAGTATAACTTTATCATGCCCACAACTCATTCAACCTAAGGAGTATACTCAAGCATGCTTACATTCCAACAATATGAAGAGTACAAGTCTATCATGCATGTCCACAGAAGAAAGAATTAGAAAACGACCAGCTAATTTTGGAGGAAATTCAACTCACCTGAAACTTGTCGATCCGATGTCTGATCTGGCTGAAATTTGGCGTGCTTAATCCTCAGCCTCTTAGGAATCCAATGCCGCGAGAATCACCCAAAATCTCTACTCGGATTGGGCGCAATCGCAAAAACATCACACGCTGCGCTGATTGTCCCAGAATTTCAGCAAGCACTCATAAGTTAAATAAAATGTATGTACAACCTCAATTACCTCAATTTGAAGTTCCCAATAGCAAATCTAAGGTGCCCTCTGTCATATGAACATCTCAAAATCTTCAAAAATCCATCTTTAATTCCCTTTAATAATCAAATTAACCAAACATTACATGCTGTCCAAAAACTGCTAACAAAAATCAGCATGCACTTCCAAGAATTATAGAGACTAATCCATAAGGAATTTTCCACAGAGATTAAAAGAGGAATTGCTCACTTTAAACTTAAGAAGATGTCCAAACTTTAAAATCTCGAAAATAACCAAGAAACCACCAAGAAATCTGCATTCCAAGCTTCATTCATCAACACAAAAACCAAAACAGTGAACAGCTGTAAACCTTAACACAGGGCCTGGAAGATCAATAAAGTTACCTGGGCAAACGAACTCAAAATCCAGCAAGCAAGGTCTCAATGGATTCCTCTTCGAGAGTAGATGCAAAACAAACCAAAGAACTTTAAAATCCATGCACAAATCACTGAGAAAATCCATGAATACTATGAACTATCCAAAAATCTATTTTGTGCACGAAGGCTCCAGAGATGGCATAAAAACTTCAAAAAAACTCAAGATCTGGGAGGAGTGATCAATCTCAAAGTTGTATGCCTACCTCTGTTGAAGATCCCAAACCATAAATCAGCTAAAAACTCCAAGGGATGAGCTCTGTAGGAGCCTTGCACTGAAACGCGATGAAGTTGGCTGAAAATACAACAATGGTGAAGTCCTCCAAAGTTGATGAAGAAGATGAAGATGGAGCTCCAAGATCCTCCAAAAAGCTCAAGGGTGGTGGAGGAGAAGTAGATGCAGCTCTGAGAAAGATCCCTCCAAAAAACCCAGCTCCAAAAAGTCCCAAAAGGTGGAAGGAAAGCACTATATAAAGCCCAAGAAGAAGAAAACAGCCTCTACCACCTTCCCGGGTTTCGGGCGCCCGCTTCCAACCCTGCCTGACCCACGACCCCGGCCCGGACACGCGTCACGCATCCGGCGTGCGTCCAAATCGCGCCAAGCCTCAGATCCCGCTGCCACGCGTCGCGCTCCGACAGGGCGATCGACGCCCGCCAATGGGCGCGTGACGTGTGGCTCTACCTTATTCGCGGCGCGCCCGCGCCTATCCGCGACGCCCGCGTGGACCGCGCCTGCCGAGCCCGCTGCGCCATCCACTCTCGAGCCGCCACGCGGCCGTACGATGCCAATGACGGCGCGCCACGTGGCTTTCCTAGTGGTCCACAGCTCCATGCACCCGATCTTCAGCAAAAATTGCCCTACGTCCGTTTTAGGGCGTCTGGATCCAAAAAAAATACATCCAAATAGTCGATTTCGATCGTTTTTTCGCGCTGAGTCCATTTCTCATGTCCGTTTTGCGCGCAACCAATTCCATCAAACAAAAATGGTCATCTACAGGCTACTGATCACGCTGTAATCCTCCACGGGGATTCGGGTCATCACACCTTTGGCCAACAAATCCTCGAGCTGCGTCTTTAATTCCTTCAACTCGGCGAAAGCCATTCTTTAAAGGGCCTTCGAGATAGGAGTAGTATCTGGGCCAACTCAATCACGAACTCGGTCTCTCTATCGGGAGGCATCCCGGGTAACTCTTTGGGAAAAACGTCGAGGAACTCCCGAGCTACGGGTGTCACGCCCCGGGTGTAAACCAGAACCCGGGCCCGTCTACAGATCCGCCGTGCACACGGTATTTCCCGTGTACACGAAGCGTCGGTAACCTGCTCAGATATAAGAGATAATAAATAAAGGAGCACAAGAATCAGAGCTGAACTAAAACTATTATATCTCAGACAAAAGCTGGAAGTAAAAAGTACACAACTATAAAATAATACAAATATCTCTCCTAGCTCACCACAAATGTACAACTAACTGGCTAAAGCCAGACCCAAAAAGAACAAAAGAACTGTCTGAGAAAACCGGGTACACCAAAACTCCTGCTAGCAACTCTCGGATGGCTCTCTATCTAGTCCGCAATCCTCTTACCTCGATCAGCTGCTGACGGCCCAGCAACTCCCGCAGAGGACTCTGCAAAACAAAGGGAGAAGACATAGAAAGGATAGTGGGGGTAAGAACTACTATAAAAACAGTAGCCTCCCCTAGTTGGTCAAGCCTCAAACACTGACATACCCACTAGGACTACCAGAGGCAAAAGACGAGAAGAAAAGGTGGTAAGCTATAAAAATGCTGATAAAGAAAACTACCACTACTATGCCTCTAAATGCACTAACAGAAGGAGTAACTGAATGCAGCGATCAATAACATTGTCCGCCTAAAAAGACCCAATCGAAAGACCAGAATCCGCTCGTACTGCCTGCTCAATCTGTCTCAAGTAACAACTCGTAAATCGGCGCTCACTGACCGATATATAAAAGATCTGGCTCTCACTGGCCAATGAACAATATATGGCACTCACTGGCCGATGTCTCAGTAGCCTACTCCGGAGTGGCACTCGAGGGGAGCGACCCACACGAGTAAAGTAACCATGTCTCACAAATATCGTCACCAAGTCTCGATATCTCCCTAAAGCAGGACTGGATCACGACAAAAAGAGAAGTGGGAAAAATCCCTCCACTAAAGCTAACCCGATCCCCCAGTCTAATGCAATAAAACAACAACAAGTGGGAACCTCCACCCACTAGAGAAAACCAAACCCCCAAATCCAAGGTACAAGTGAACATCCGGTCAACCACCCAAAATCCGCGGTCGCCGCAGAACCCCACAACCCACAATCAGGTATGGCAATCCAACCAATATACCCGACTACACTATCCTACAACCCCGCTCAACCCGAGCAATAACACTAGTACCTCAATAAAAGGAGAAAGTATACTAACATGGTTTCTCCTAAGTCAAATTCCAATAATAGTGTAGTAGAAAAACAGGGGACTAACTAGATGTCCAACCAAGCATGCAAGTGTCCACATGCTGAAGAAAGAAAAGTAATACTGTTGATCATACATTATTTCAGGCATGCTATTCCCAAATAATAAGGATATCAAAAGTATACCACATGCGAACATATCACAAGTTCGCCAATGTAAGCATGCATAACTATCATGATACATCAATCAACATACGACATAGGGGTTCACTCTAGTATTCCTAGTGAGTACATCAACATTGAGGTCATAACAACTACCCACCTCGAGAAGCTGACTGTCCAAGTCCCACAGCTGAAAATACCAGGAAATCCAAATCTCCTACTCCAAAGGGTCTAACAATACCCGCAACTCTCCTGGTACAACAAAAAGTTCACAATTACACTTAAATCCCAAAAACTATTCACGCAAACACATTACTAAAATTCAGTCCAAAGATGCCCATTTTTCACCTGCTGAAAGTGCTCAGAAAATTCCAATAAAAATATCAGCGCGATCGTCGCGTCGAGACCTTCGAAACGGGTACCTGCACGCCCAAAACCGAGCCCCGTAGGCCGAGTTACAAATTCCACAGTACAGGTGCGCAAACAACCACAACCACACAACTGTAAGCTCTTACACAGATAAAAAGGGAATAGTATACCTCCGGGAAGGTCTCGGAAAAATCCCAGAAAAATATGGTGATGATCCTCGCGTCGAGTAGATGAAAAATGAGTATAGGCTAGTCTCGATCCGACGTCCGAGTGCGAAGAACAAAATTCGGCAAGGCGTTGCTGTCAAGAGAAAATACTGTAGCAAGGGGGGGAGTTAAAATGTACCAGGAACCCCTAGAAGAGCTCGGATCTGAAGAAAATGTCCAACACGAAAAACGTAGGCCTACATCTCGTGAATCCAATGCCGCGAAAATCGTCCAAAAATACCGTCGGGGTAGCTCTGTAGACCTCCCAGACTGAAGTGTGACGAAAACGGGCCTCCAACAGTATATCGTCGCACTGCGCTACGATGCCGAAGTCGTCGACGCCGCGGCCTCAAAAAATTCCGGGCTTCCTCCGCAAGATGCACAACAAGATGATCAACAACTTTCGTGAAGGGAGCAGGGTGAAAAGAACTCGGGAAAAGCTTCTACACGGAGTGCAAAGGGCCTATTTATAGGCTTCAACCCGGAAAAATCCAAAAAAGCACACTTTGGGCTTTTGGGCCGAAATTTCGGGCGCCCGCACGTTTCGGGCGGCTACAGTGTTGGGCCCGGCCCAACACTGTTTGCGCTCGAAACCTCCAGATGACGCCACGTGGCCCGCCAAACAGCAAACAGCTGTGCGGGCCACCCAGATCCTGCCACGTGTCCCCTCCCCGCACAGGAAGGCGGTTGGCGCCCGCCAATCAGGCGGCGCCACGTGGCAGCCGGGATTCCCGCCGACCGGTCGCCCGCCCGCGCCGGTCGCGCAACGTGGCCCCTCGTGCGCACGCGCCCCGAGGCGCCGGCCAGGTTCCGTTGTGCACCGCGCCCGGTGCGCCCGCAAATCAGAGGACGACACGTGTCCCCTACACCTGGTCCACGCATCCCGCTGGAATTTCGTGGACCGCGCCGCATGCACCAACCAACCGGAGGCTGCCACGTGTCCCCCGCCTTGGTCCATGCACCGCCGCGCCCACCCGGTAGACCGCGCGTCTTGAGCCCGCCAATCAGGAGCCGCCACGTGTCCCCGCGCCGGGTCCATGCACCAGCCGGCGCTGCTCTGTGGACCGCGCACTGTGAACCGGCCAATAATAGGCCGCCACGTGGCATGTCGGCGGTCTTCGGCCCCTCCCATGCACTAGAAACCAATAAAAACTTCCGGGAGTCCCTTTTTGGGCATCCGGACTCAGTCCCCGCGCCGGGTCCATGCACCAGCCGGCGCTGCTCTGTGGACCGCGCACTGTGAACCGGCCAATAATAGGCCGCCACGTGGCATGCCGGCGGTCTACGGCCCCTCCCATGCACCAGAAACCAATAAAAACTTCCGGGAGTCCGTTTTTGGGCATTCGGACTCAGAATCAAACAAGCAAATAGTCGTTTTCAGGCGTTTTTCCGTGCTGAATCCATTTCCGACCTCTGTTTGGCCTAAATCCTTATAAAAATTTCGGCAAACCTAGCCGAAAGCCAACACAGCTAAATATACCTCACAGGGTCTATCTGTGGCATCCCTTTGATGCACCATGGACCAAATACACCAACACTAGGTGTTCTAACAGTGGATTCACCGGAAAAAGCTGCATGGGAACCTGGGCCACCACAACGGGAATGCCCGACAGAGAAGGCATGGGTTGCGTGACAAGATCTATCGATGCCAGGTAGGCCTCGCACCCACCAATACTCATCTGTTTAGTCCGAGATGCAGAGACATACATAGCGAAGAATGTGCTCTTACATGCTCGATACGTAAACTCCTCGTCCCGGCTTCTGGAAGGTCACCGTTCACTGCTCGCAATCTGTCACGCCCCGGGTGAAAACCAGAACCCGGGCCCGTCTACAGATACGTCGTGCACACAAAATTTCCCGCGTACACGAAGCGCCAATAACCTGCTCAGATATAAGAGATAAATAAAAGAGCAATAAAAACAGAGCTGAACTAAAACTAATACATCTCAGACTGAAACTGGAAGTAAAATACAATACATCTGTAAAAATGATACATCTGTCACTCCCAGCTCACCAAAATAAATACAACCAGCTGGCTAAAGCCAGACCCAAAAGTGAAAGTACAACAGTCTGAGGAAAAATGGGTACAAAATGTCCAGCTAAACACTCTCATCCTGCCAAGAGATCTATCTACTCAGCCGTCTTCTCTCCTCGACCCGCCGCTGAAAGCCCAGCAGCACCCGCAGAATACACTGCAAAACAAAGGGGAAGAAAAGAGGAAAAGAAGAATGGGGGTGAGAACTACTAGTAAACCAGTAGCCTCCCATAGTGGGTAAAGCCTCAAACTCCGACGTGCTCACTAGGTCTACCAGAGGCAAAAAGGGAAAGAAGAGTGGTAAGTAATAAAGACTGCTGATAAAGGAAACTACCACTACTATGTCTCTAAATGCAATCCCGAAATGGAATAACCGTATGCATCAACAACCAACCGTCCCAAATAATCCCCAATCTATGCCGCCCTCATCATCGGGCAAGTAAGCCGCGTCGATGTGATAGCAAAACTCCTGCTGCCGCCCTCATCATCGGGCAAGTAACCGCGCCGATGTGATAGCAAAATTCCTGCTGCCGCCCTCATCATCGGGCAAGTAACCGCGCCGATGTGATAGCAAAACTCCTGCTGCCGCCCTCATCATCGGGCAAGGAACCGCGCCGATGTGATAGCAAAACTCAATAACTGTCTGACCCCGACACTCCGGAGGGGAACTCGAGGGGAGCGACCCACACGAGGAAAGTAACCAAATCACAAGTATCATAAAAGCAGGACTGGATCATCACCGTACTCAAGTGGAACAAATCCCTCCACTAAAGATACCCCGATCCCCAATCTGATGCATAAGTAACTATCCGGTCAACCGCCTAAAATCCGCGGCTGCCGCAATACCCCACGATCTATAATCGGGTAAAAATAATCAGTAACCGGCCAACCGCCTAATATCCACGGTTGCCGTACTAACCCACCATCCGCAATCATGCCCAACCTGTCCCCGACCCCAAGGTCCCGGCTATACTATCCCAAACTCTGCTCGAACCCGAGCAACATGACTAAAAGTCTACATGAAAAAGGAGAAGGAAAACAAGCATGGTTTCTCCTAAGTCAAGTTCTAATATGATAGTGTAGCAACAAATAGTGGCCTATCTAGATGACCATACATGCATGCATATGTCCTCATGAAAGATAAAAGAAAGTGTGACAAATAGTGGTTCCACATGTGTATCAATTAATAGCTCCGCATGGATATAACCATCATGCTAAAATCATTATCCAACCACACATGTCTATAATCCACTAATTACCCTCACATAAATCATCCACCTATGCATGTCCAAAAGATCCTCAAGTGGTACCCACCCACAAGACATTTCATATTATCTCAACATGAAAGTAAATTCCACATGCAAGGTTAAGTGCTAATATTATATCCATACAAACATGTATAAGTCCCAACCACTATCAGATTTCCACAATAGTATTTTCCATATGATAGGCTCACAATTATTTTAATTTAAGCATGCATGTCCATTAGGTGATCATTCAATATGTCCGATATGGAGGTTCTCTCTAATACACATAGTGAGCAAGTCGAAAATTAAGGTATGCAACAACCACCCACCTCGATCGCGAAGCACGGATCCAAATGCGCCCACACTCTAGGGAAACCTCGGTACACCGCAAAACTGCAACAATAACCCACACGAGGCACAATTAATTCTCAAATCCTCAATTTACCGCTGTCCACAAAACCAGCCAGAAAAAGGCTAAATTTCACCTGTGAGAAGACCTTAGAAAATTCCAGAAAAATAACCATCGTGATCCCCGCGACGAGTAGATGCGAAACGAGTATTCACACGTCTAGATCCGACACCTGTAGGCCAAGAAACAAATGAAGCACCGCCGCGAGCCAAAATTCCTCACAACAAATATCCTGCGGCAAACAGTCTAGAAGATGCATAAATCTCACCTCTGCGCAGTCCTCCAAAAATTCCAGAAAAATCACGGTTGCATTCCTCGCGTCGAGTAGATGAAAATCGAGTATTCATACGTCCAAATCCGATACTCGTAGGCCAAGATATAAATCCGACAAGCCCGTGCTGTCCAAAAAGCCACCACAGAAAATGGGGTCAAAAGGCGCCTCGGGAACCGTGCCAAAACCCAAAACGGAGCAACGCGATCAACACGAAAATCGAAGGCCTACCTCTCAAGAACACGCTGCCGCGAAAATCGTCCAAAAACTCCAACCGGGTGATCCAGGGTGCCTCGCGCACTGAAAAGCGACAATAGAAGCCAAAACCGAAGAAGCGTTGAAGTGTGTCGCGTCGCAGAAAACGCCGATGCCGCGGCCTCCAAAAATTCTGGGAATTCATCAAAGGGTGGAGGAGAGAGAGAGGAAGAACTTCTCAGTAGAAACCCCCAAGAGAAAAGGTCCCCATCCCAAAAACGAAGATCTTCTGGGCCTATTTATAGGCCCAGCAAAACAATTCAGGAAATACCCTCCGGGTCACCACATTCGGGCGCCCGGAAAAATTCGGGTGCAAACAGTGCGCCCGAACCCGCCTCGATCCCAGCCGTTCATCATCGCCCGGATTCACCACAATGCGCCACGTGGCCCCGAACAGGCAACAGCGGGATCGGCCATTCCCGCTGCGCCGCGTGGCCCGCGCCCACAGTGGGGGTGGTTGGCGCCAGCCAACCACGCGCTGACACGTGGCGCTCCCACGCACGGGTCCCCCGCGTCAATGCCTCGGGAACCGTGCCCACCTGCCCCGCGCGTACGGCCACCCGCCCGCCAGCCCTGCTCCGCGCGTGGACCGAGCGCACGTGGACCGGCCAACCAGCGGCCGCCACGTGTCCCGCTCAGGTCCACCGTACACCCCGCGCGCCCCGTGGACCGCGCCCCGCGAACCGGCCCAATCCTAAGCTGCCACGCGTCCAGCCCCCGGTGCACGCCCGCCCCGTGGACCGGGCGGCCCGCGCCTTTATCAAATAGTTTGAACTTTATTGAGAAAATTATTTGGTAATTTAAAGAAAAAGGGTTTTGAGCTGTGCCATCGGCACGGTGGATGTATCGTGCTGGTATATTGTTGGCACGGCACGGTGGATACAATCTATGCCGATGGATACTTAAATCCTTGATTACAGGTTATTTCGATATAACCAGGTATCTGAGATTTCTGAATCGGATTACTAATATTGCATTACCGCATTTGGTTTAATGCAGTAATGTAATATTGGATTACAGTGTATATAGAATTACTATGTTTGGTTCATTTTAAAAAATTCAGTAATTCTAACAATAAAGTGTAGTCTATTTCACAATTACCCTTGTGCTTATATTTAACATTATTTTTTACTAAACTATAACTTAATATAATTTGCACTTGAATTAATTTATAAATAAGCAATATAAATTTAAAATTTGAACACAAATATAAAATTTAATATTTTAATTTAAAATTTTAAATTTGAAATATAAATTTAAATTTAAAATTTGGAATTTGGAATTTAGAATTTAGAATTTGAAATTTGACAATTCAAAATTTTTAGTTAAAATTTTAAGAATGATGTATTGAAAGGGTTTGGAGGGATAAACTTGTAATTTTACATAACATTCGAGATAACCTACCATCAGTAATACGAGATACCCACCCCCACTCGGTAATATTTTCAGAGTAATTCTGTACCATTTGTAATGCTACATTACCAACCAAATTACAGACTGGATGAACCAAACACAGTAATTCTGGCCGGATAACCTGAACCAAACTCGCCCTCAACTCCACTCGTACGGAAGGATCTGTACATGAGGAGCAATCCCCCTTCATCTCTATTCTGTCTGTACACAAAGGAGGAGGGCTCCACTTGATCGGAAGGAAAAAAAAAGAGAAATTATCCGCAAGTGATTTATGCCATTGAAACCCTAACACTGCCTTCGATCAGAGCTTCTCTATGCCAGCGTGACGTCAACGACTCTTTCGACTTTTATTTCATTTATGCAACTACTCTAACCCTAACCTTAATCTATTCTTTTTTATCGTAATATCCGTTTTCTAATTCGAAATCCTAACCCTAATTAATTTTGCTTCTATCAGATTAGAAGTTCCAATTGGGAAAGAAAAACAATTCCGGATTTGAGATATTTAGGATCGATCTATAAACGCATACACATTCAAATCTATTCTTTGAGCGTTCTACGGTACATGATTTCGTGACTCATTTTCTTATTTAAATTTGGATTTTATGTGTTCATTGGATTTTTCTATTGATTTTAATTGCCGAATATTATTTGTTTTTGAACTGCGAAACAAGACTCAATATGATAATCATCTTATTTAATTGTATTAGCATCGTCTAAATTAGGGTTTTGCATCGAACCAACTCATTACATATTGCGTAATTTTGTCCCTAAACCCGTCCTACATCACAGATACTAACCGTCTATTATAAGAGAGACTACGAAAACTCTTCGTTAGATGTATAGGATGTGCGCTATCGAAAGGAGATTGGTCTTTAAAATGGTAGGCAATTGGTTGCAGTTCTAACCATCTATGGTAATTGGTACAGTGCGATTCTAAATCTCCAGAATTTTTGTTTTCTTTTCTGCACTACTGTTAATCTCATAAATATGAGAAGTTGCAAATTTCTAAGACATTTTGAAGCATCACTGTAGGAGAGGATCTCTAACATGTTTAATCGTTCTTTTATGTATCAATTCTAAAATTCAGAAGCTGCTTTACTTTTATGTTTGGCATCATCATACTGTGTAATCTTGTTCACTCTTTACTAACTTTGCAGTAGCGGAGGTCTTGTGGCATATGCTGGCTCCAAGTTTGATAACACTGCCGAACAGACACAAGTTACTCATAAAAGGAAGATGGTGGTTCTAGGAACTGGTTGGGCTGGCACAACTTTCCTGAAAAATCTCAATTACTCCTTATATGATGTAAAAGTAATATCCCCTCGTAACTACTTTACTTTCACTCCATTGCTTCCGAGTGTCACATGTGGAACAGTCGAACCGCGGAGCATTGTTGAGCCAATTCGAAAAATAATCGGGAAGGTATGAGATGATGCTTCTAAAAGTGTTACTTATTAGCACATTTGCTTCAAAGGATAATCTTCTTTTTTTGTTGTTGCCTTTTACTGTAATTTTAAGAAGTCTGGATTTCTGAAAGTAATGGATCATCAAAACTATTATTAAGCAATACAAAATTTTTATGAAAAGATATTATCAAGCTACTAGATTTTTAGTGATGCTAGTCATTGAGCATAATAGAAAAACGAAGCACATATATCTGCAATACTAACTCAATCTCTTTATATATAATTATTTATGATGTTTCTTTTATCTCCCTGTAGAGTAATCAACACAAGGTACCATAGCAGACACATTTTGGTAAATCAACCATGATTGCAAAATATTTTTAATTTTCTTCCTTCTCAATTCAGCTCCATAATCCCATGCTAGGCGTGGTCATTTTCTTTTTATCGTTTTTTTTATTGGTTGCTCTATTTTAGTGAAGATGGATTCTCTATTCAAGTACGCATAATGTCAGTTGCTTTTCTATATTTCATCCAATTAGTAGAATAGTGTCATCATCAACAAACAACCGGCAACATGAAGAGCTATTCTAATATGCTCACTAAAATTTCCCTTGCCTGTGCAAACCAGGTGGGCATTTGATATCTAGCCATAGTTAGTTAATTTGGATTCGGCGAAAATTCGGTACGAGTATAATACGGATAAAATTCATATTATACTTTTTAAATTCGTTGAAAAATTCGGTTTAAAAATCGGGTTCGTCAATTATTCGGATACGCGACTTATACGGGAATTATACGTTCACCAATTAAAAATTCGGGATAAAAATTTCAGCTATTAAATTAATTTTTTTTCTCTAGATTTTTATACTATTAGCCTATGAATAAAGTGCCGCGGCACGGGACGGCACGTACCGTGCCCCTAATATAGTGGCACGGTACAAAGGGGGGGCCAAGGCACCCCCCGTGCCGTGATACCCTCGCGGGTATCGCGTGAGACAGCGCGATACCCGCGAGGGTATCGCGCGAGACGCTCGATACCCTCGCAGCATCTCCTTTTTTTTCTTTTTTTGTTTCTGTTTTTTTTTTGTGTGCAAATCCTTCTCTCTTACACAGTTAGTTTTGATTTTTTTGTTACTGCTGTTTTTTTTTTCTCTCTCATAGTTAGTTTTGATTTTTTTTTATTGTGATTGTTTTTTTTTTTGGATAAGCTTTTGTACCTCACATCCGTTGTTTTTTTCTTTTTAATGAATTTTTTTTTTTGGTAGGTTCTTATGTCTTCCATCTAATTTTTTTTTGGGATTCGCCTTTATATTTCCTACGTGATTTTTTTTTTTTTTTAATATTTTTAATTTGTTAAGTTTTTTTTTTTAAAAAATAAAATTAAGTAGTTTTTTTATTTATATTTTATAAAAAGTTGAAAATAAATATAGTTGATTTAATTATTATATAGTCAAAATTTTAATTATTTTAGATAGATCTAGTATTTTAGATGAGATTTGCGATAAAAATATATTTAACTTTCAAAATTCTATTTTTAAATTTAAAAGATTGAAAATAGTGATAAAATTAAAATATAAATTAAATTAATTAATACTTAAATTTGTTTAATTTATTTGTCATATAATTTATTGCTAAGTTTTTATGAATAGATCTAATATTTTTTAAAAAATATTTTAATAAAAAATATTTTCCTTCAAATATTTAATAAATATTTTTAAAAAATTTAAATGAAAAAAGGTTATCAAAGCAATTACGGTCCTATTATAGTTAATCTAGATATCAATATGCATCAATCCTGCAAATATACATTAAAATTTTGAGAAAAAATATTTCTCTAATTTTGTATATTATATTTTTTTTAAATTTCAAGAAAAAATAGATAAAATCAAACTAATTTTAAAAGTTAAAGCAATTCTCACATTTTTTTTAAAATTTTGAAAAAAATATTTTTCTTTAATTTTAAAATAGCTATATATAGTCAATATTTATAATTATTTAACTAAATCTTTCAAAATAGCATTAGAAAAGCTTATTGGGGAAAAAAAAAAAAAAACATGCCAGAGCGTGCCACTAGAAGGCCATACGTATCCATCGGCACGCAAGCGTGCCACGTGTCGGCACGCAAGCGTGCCCGTGCCGTACCGTGCCAGGAGGACAACGGCACGCCCCCGTGCCACGACACTTTATTCCTTGCTATTAGCATAAATAGTTATAATTTTTAAGAATATAAAAATAAATAGATACAAAATAAAGTAGATTAATTAAAAAAAATAATTGCAAACTATATTATATATCACGATATATAAACAGTCAAGCGAGCGCATGCGGCCGGGGGGTTCCGATCCGATGGCGAGAGCACGCGGCCTGCGGTGGGCTTGGTGGGAGGAGACGGGCGTGAGAACAGAGAAGGTGGGGTGGGTGGGGAGAGAAGCTGTGAGTGGAAATTTTTTTTTTTTCTTTGAGAGGGGAAAGTTTTTTTTTTTTATTTTTTTTTTAGGGCTAGGAGGGTTCATACTTATCCAAAAGGTACGTGGCGTTTTTTTGGCCCAAAAATTCGGAATTCGCGAATTATTCGCGAATAATATTTTTTGGCTCAAAAATTTGCGAATTATTCCAAATTTTTGGAAAAAATTGTATACTTAATTCGGATTCCCAATAATTCGCGAATAATTCGCGAATTAACTAACAAAGTATCCAACCTTTGCATCGACAATTGAGGAGCCTATTTAGATAGGCGAGATTCCAGAGTTAATTTGATATTCTCTTTTTTATGATTGCTAGAATGTTGTTTGGCTATTCCTGTTTCTTATTTATTTTTGGCTTAATTTTACTTGTTTCATCTTATGACAGCTTTTAGCAAGATATGTGGACTATCTAGTTAATATTCACTTTACCTTGTTAATGAACTAACTGCTATTCAACTTGTTCTTCATATTGCTTTCCCAGAAAGGGGAAGAGATTGATTATTGGGAAGCCGACTGCTACAAGATCAATGCAGTAGGCAAGAAAGTTCTCTGCCGTTCAAATATTGGGACAAATTTGGATGGAAATGGAGAATTTGTCATTGATTATGATTACCTGGTGATAGCAGTTGGAGCGCAGGTCAATACATTTAATACCCCTGGTGTTATGAAGCATTGCCACTTTTTGAAGGTAACCTTTTTGTGGTAAATTGACTTATGTTCTGACTTTTTAGGTAAAAATGTGTGGAGAACCCCTTAGCTATAGATAATTTTGAGAAAGGTCTTTGGTCTTTTCTTTGATTTATGAACACTTCCACTACTTTCATTTGTTTCTCATTTTAGTTAATTTGGTTCTTGCTAAATAGTTAGTGATTCTGTCAAATTTCACAGCTGTAACTACTTTTCTGCTTAGGCCTAAATTGGGATTCTGGTGTCTAAATGCACACGCTTTTAGGCTGTGGAAGCATAGAAAATCTAAAAGCGCTTCCAATCTTCCCTCCTCCCATGCTAAATAGTTGCGGTGGGAACCACCATCGGACTAGCGTGGCGATTCCCAATTGTTTGGTGGCATTTCCCACAAAAATATTATAACATGGGAGGAGGGAAGGCTGAAAGCGCTTCCGAATTTTTTTGGGCCTTTTAAAGCAGGAAAACAAGTGCTTTTAGCCAGTGCAAATACCAAACTAGGCCTTCGTTTTGGATTTCTTACTAATTAACTATCAACAGGTGATGGGTCGCTAAGTTTGGCACCAATTTAATTGGCTAAACTAAGTCAAATCAAAACTAATAAAACTTGAGGTGTGTCAATTTTAAAAAAGAAGAAAAAGTTCAGGAACCTATAGTTGGTGGGGTATCCAAACTTTTTTACTATAGTTGGTGGGGTATCCAAAATGGTTATAGTTGGTGGGGTATCCAAACATTTTTACTATATTTACTTGCAAACACATTAAATAATCTGTCTTCTCTGGAGCATAGCCAATGTAGTTGTGAACTCACAGCACAGATATGCAGGAAATAGAGGATGCCCAGAGAATCAGGAGGAGTGTTATCGACTGCTTTGAGAAGGCTAGCCTTCCATATCTAGACGAAGAAGAGATAAAGAAGAATCTCCATTTTGTAATTGTAGGCGGTGGTCCTACTGGTGTTGAATTTGCTGCAGAGTTGCACGACTTTGTTGCTGAAGATTTGACCAAGCTATACCCTGTAATCCAAGACCTAGTCAAGATATCTGTTATTCAATCTGGAGAGCATATATTGACCATGTAAGATGGGTTTAGTATCTCTCTTTATTCACAATCATTTTAGGTAAAAATATACAGGACAATTGAGCTACAGGCTATTTTGAAGTAGACCGTCCAACTAATTTTCTTTTGATTGATACCCTATCGACTTTTATTGTTATCATCTGATCTATTTTCATTAATTGAGTTGGGGATTTGCTGAATTATTTGCTCTGTTAGCTCTCAGCCATTAACTTTATGAGCTAAAGAAGTGTTTAGAATAGTTATAGTAAGGATTGCTAGGCCGCCAGCACGGCCCATGCTGCTGTGCCAGCGGCATGGCCCGGCATGGCACGACGGCACTGGGTGTGCCAATGTCGGCATGCCCTCCCCCCATGCTTGTCACGCCCCGGAGTCGAAACTGCGATCGGGGCTCGCCAACAGATCCGCCACCCATACGGGAAGCCGCGCATAGGCGAAGCGTCTAACCTGCAAAGTCATATCTATAGCTAAACATGTATCATAGCAGTAAAGAGAAGTAGCTAAAAATAAACTGAACATCTGTCAAATATACAAAATCCAACTCCCAAAATATAAATACAATAAAAAGTCCCAGACTGTCCAGTACAATACATCAGTCTACAGGGTACCACTATATCTCTCCAAAATGCAGGGAATGGAACTACTTGGCCAAGCCTTGCATAGGGTTACTAAGTCCCCTGGGGGAGTTACAACTCAATTAGGACTCTCGCTAAAGTCACGCCTCTCACAACAGTCATCCTATTGTCCAACCAAGGCCTAGGGTTATTAAGTCCTCAATGACCTACGACCTAGGCTCTGATACCACTCTAATCTGTCACGACTAGAGGTCGAAACTGCGACCCGGGCTCGCCAACAGATCCGCCACCCATACGGGAAGCCTTGCATAGGCGAAGCGTCTAACCTGCAAAGTCAGATCTATAGCAGAGCAGTAAAGAAAAGTAGCTAAAGATAAACTGAACATCTGTCAAATATACAAAATCCAACTCCCAAAATATAAATACAATAAAAAGTCTCAGATTGTCCAGTACAATACATCAGTCTACAGGATACCACTATGTCTCTCCAAAATGCAGGGAATGGAACTACTCGGCCACGCCCTTACCTCGATCAGCAGCCTCCGAACGAGCTGCAACAGGAACATGTACCTCTGAAATAAAAACACCGCAGCGGGTGTGAGAACTACATCCAACAGTAGTTCTCAGTGGGTACCGTCTCCAAGACCAACGGTCTGCCCACTAAGTCTACTAGAGGCATAAGATAACAAAATGGTAAAGGTGGAAATAAAAGCTGGAAATAACTCTACAGCTATCATGCCTCTATCTATCATGCTCAAAGGGTGATACTGATGATAAGTATGCATCTACTCGATATGCTCAATCAACTCAATCATCTTGACTGCCACATAGGGTCCAGTCAAACCAGCGCCCACCTACTACCACACATCCACAAGAGGACGGGATTTACGTAGGGCGTCCCACGCGGACTGCATCGACAAGTCGCGATAGCAAAGTAACAGGCCCAGCTCCGGAGCGACACTCGAAGGGAGCGACCCCACTGAGGAAAGTATCCGCGTATCTCTGTCGAGCTCAATATGGCTCCTGCAGGCTATGGTCTAAATCTACGATCAATCAGATCGGCAACAACATCGATCCATCACTAACAACATCAGCCGGAAACTCCACGGCTCGGGATCACCGTCTACCCACGGCTCCCTAACTCTAGTACTGAACCGACCTCAGCTACCAGACTCCACTCGGCCCCCAGGCACGAGCGCAACATGCACCCTACACTATCCCGACCACTCGGCCCACTACCCCGGCGAGGAGAAACACTATGTCCAGGAAAGCAATAATAAAGTGTGTAGGAATGTCTAAATACAACAACTAGCCCAAGTGAGAGTTTTCTACTAATCTGGTTAAAATCACGCAACATATGACGGGGTACTAGTCAAAGTTTCACAATTCTCTCAAAATCCTGATACAACAATAATAGCACCTATACTAGCATGCCGAGTCCTATCATACTAGAATTAATAGGAAGTCCGCGGTTTTGGAGGAAAACAAACCCACCTAAATGCGCGCGTCGGTCCGGAGTCCAAATTAGCCGAAACTAGACGTGCGCGATCCTCAGTTTTCCACGGTTCCAACGAACCAGAAAACACCCGAAACTCCTCCCGGTCACTGAGATACAAGCCAAACACCGCGGTAAGCCCAAATCGCCCAAAACAGTAACATCGCCGCAAGTCTGCCCACAAAACAGTAAAATACCTCCTGCGAGATGCCCTCCAAAAATTTCAAGAAAAATACGGCTGCGATCCTCGCGAAGTGTAGATAGAAATCGAGTCCTTAAACACCAAATTCCGCCACCCGTAGGCCGAGAAAAAGTAAGATCACTCCTCCGCTGTCCAGAAAAATGCCGCAGAAAAAGGGGGTCTGAAGAAGCTCCAAAAAATCCCATAAAAATCCAAAACGGATAGGAATGGTAAACACGGAAATCGAAGGCCTACCTCTCGTGGAAACGTCGCCGCAAAAATCGGCGAAAAACTCTAAGAACTCAGCTCGGGGGAGCCCGCAGATGAAGCGTCGACGGAAAAGATCGGTATCGAAGAAGCGTCGAAGCTCGCGAAGTCGGGGAGGAAAAATATGAAGCGGCGTCTAAAAATCCTCCGAGATGCCAAAACGCGAAGAAGACTCGATGAAAAACCCTCTATCGAAAATGGCCCCAAAATCAGATCTGAAAACCCCTGAAAAGAAGCCCAAGAGGGGCTATTTATAGCTGAAATCCCAAAAAGAAGGAATTCGGATTCGGGCCCAACTTTCGGGCGCCCGAAATCTACAGTGCGCGCCCGAAACCACGTGGCGGCCATCCGTAGCGGCAGCACGCACCGCCCGAATCCTCCGGATCGCGTTACGTGTCCAGCGCCCCGCGCACGCGCGGCAGCTGGCGCCAGCCAATCGCAGCGCGTCACGTGTCAGCGGGGAGCACGCGGGGTGCATGCGCTGGTCTTCCGCGCCCGTCGCCCAACCAATAGCGCGTCTCCACGTGGCGCACCCTCCGTGATTGCGGCGTGACGCGTGCGGCCTGCCCAATCACGCGCCGCCATGTGGCAGCCCCTGCGTTCGCTGGTGCCGGTGCACGCCTCCTGGGCCGTGGACCGGCCTGCTACCAAATTGGGCCCAGTAGGCCCATTTACCTCGGAATTAGCCGATTTTGGCCGTTTTCGCGCGCTGAGTCCGTTTTTGACGTTCGTTTGATGCAAAACGCACTCGATACACTAAAAATAGGTGTTTTCTCATCGCCGACCACACAGTCAAGTCACACGGGGCCTCGGGACACCACATCCTCCCCCACTAAAAGAAAGTTTTGTTCCCAAAACAAAAATAAACAAAAATAAACATATCTCAGCCAGAAGTCTCGAACAGGAAGGGATAGGTATCCATCATCACAGTCTCAAGCAGCCAAGTAGCCTCCCGCTCCTCGTGATTACTCCACAACACTTTTACGTACGGTATAGCCCGGTTGCGCAATTCTCTCACCTCACGAGCCAGAATCCGCAACGGTCGCTCCTCGTACCCAAGGTCCTCACTGATCTCAAGTGGAGTGAAGTCAATCACGTGCGAAGGATCAAAGACAAATCTCCTCAAGGCTGAGATGTGGAAAACATCATGGACTCCTGCAAGGCGCGGGGGAAGTGCAACTCTGTAAGCCACTGGGCCAATCCTCTCAATTACCTCAAAGGGTCCAATGAAACGGGGACTAAGCTTCCCACGAACTCTAAATCTTCGGACCCCCTTCGAAGGCGAGACTTTCAAGAAGACATGATCACCAACCTGAAACTCTTAAGTCTCGCCGTCGAGTATCAGCATAGCTACTCTATTGACTCTGGGCGGTCACAAGATGTCGCCGTACTAATCTGACCTTCTCCTCTATCTCCTGCAGTATATCAGGTCCCAAAGTCCTCCTCTCACCCACGTCACTCCAATATAAGGGCGACCGACACCTACGTCCATACAACCCCTCAAACGGAGCCATCTGAATGCTCGCTTTGTCACGCCCCGGGGGTCGGACTGCGACCCGGGCTCGCCAACAGATCCGCCGTCTGTACGGAAACAGCCGTACAGACGAAGCGTCTAACCTGCAGAAGAGATCTATAGCTATACAAGTATCAGAGCTGAAAGGAAGCTATACAGAAAAAGAGAAGTATCATCATGACTGAGTGATAAAAAGTCCAAGTACACGAGTCCACTATCTCCCAAAACATAGGTACAATAACACTAACAGGTACAAAAGTGGAAACCAAAAAGTACAGGTGACTCTAACACTGACTCCACAGACTCGGGTAGGAACTAGTCGGCCACACCCTCACCTCGGTCAGAAGGCTCTGAATGAGCCGAGCCTGGAACGGTCGCCTCAGGAACACCTGTCATCACAGCGGGTGTGAGATCTACTGCAACCGGCAGATCTCAGTGGGTACCGGCGCCACAACCCACGGTATGCCCACTAAGTCTGCTGGAGACAAAAACAGATAGATAGATAGATAGATAGAATATGAATGCTGGAAATGAATCTACCACTATATGTCTCGATGCAATGCAGGGAAAAGTTCTCAATCTCTCTCACGGGAGGCCTGGAAATTATGAACGATTGTCCCCTACAACCCTATCAAACAGGAACAGGCTGTAGGCATAGCCGCCCATAGTTTCCGCCCCCACACTGGAAATGCTAGAACTCTCACAAGACACTAGAAGTCGTCTCAACTTCATTCAAGTAACCACCTGGTAACACGGCCAGGGCATGTACCCACCTGGTAACTCGGCCAGGGGCATGTAGCCATCTGGTGACTCGGCCAGTGGTATGTATCATCTGGTAACTCGGCCAGTGATATTTATCCACCTGGTAACTCGGCCAGTGATATTCATCCATTTGGTAACTCGGCCAGTGATATTTATCCCTCTGGTAACTCGGCCAGTGATATTTATCCCTCTGGTAACTCGGCCAGTGATATTTATCCACCTGGTAACTCGGCCAGTGATATTCATCCCTCTGGTAACTCGGCCAGTGATATTTATCCACCTGGTAACTCGGCCAGTGATATTCATCCCTCTGGTAACTCGGCCAGTGATATTTATCCCTCTGGTAACTCGGCCAGTGATATTTATCCACCTGGTAACTCGGCCACTGATATTCATCCATCTGGTAACTCGGCCAGTGATATTTATCCACCTGGTAACTCGGCCAGTGATATTCATCCATCTGGTAACTCGGCCAGTGATATTTATCCCTCTGGTAACTCGGCCAGTGATATTTATCCACCTGGTAACTCGGCCAGTGATATTCATCCATTTGGTAACTCGGCCAGTGATATTTATCCCTCTGGTAACTCGGCCAGTGATATTTATCCACCTGGTAACTCGGCCAGTGATATTCATCCATCTGGTAACTCGGCCAGTGATATTTATCCCTCTGGTAACTCGGCCAGTGATATTTATCCACCTGGTAACTCGGCCAGTGATATTCATCCATCTGGTAACTCGGCCAGTGATATTTATCCCTCTGGTAACTCGGCCAGTGATATCAAATGCAACTATGCATTCGGAGCGAATACTCAACGCGCATAGAACATGTCGCAGCAGCAAGCGCATGTAAGTTAAAGTCCACGATCGACCAGATCGGAAAACTCGTATACTCAAGTGACGCTACTAACACTCGTGTTCAAGTCGGAAACGACAACCCTCGACTTACACGACTGTCCCGCAATTACCTGATAGTATAAGGACACGATACCTTTGCATTCGGAAGCAAAAAGGGCATTCCGTAATTCATTTGGAAGAAACCAACCCACCTGTGATAAGTCTGCAAACCGTGCGTCAAACGGAGGTCCCGATGCGATCCCACAGCTCCACGCGGCAAAAACGCGCCACCGGCCACGTAGAAGCTAACACTATGCCACAACTGTGAGAAATGGAGGTAAATCGGGATCAGAAAACCCGCGGTCGAAAACCGTGCTTACAAAGGTGAAAGAAACCCAACCAACGACGAAAAACGCCGCGCGTTGCGCGGAAAACCCATCGCGCACCCGTCGCGGCGCGTCGCCGAGCCGCAGCCCGCACGGCAAATGCGGCGCAGCTGCACGGCTCCAAAAAACCCAGCCGTGCAGCATGAAGACTGCCCGCGCGGGGCCCTGCAGCGCCGCGCGCCTAGCGCGCGGCCTGCAGCCCGCGCGGCACAAGGCCGCCCGCGCGGGGCCCTGCAGTGCCGCGCCCCTAGCGCGCGGCCTGCAGCCCGCGCAGCACAAGGCCGCCCGCGCGGGTCCAGGGGCCGCCCGCGCGGGGCCCTGCAGTGCCGCGCGCCTAGCGCGCGGCCTGCAGCCCGCGTGGCACAAGGCCGCCCGCGCGGGTCCAGGGGCCGCCCGCGCGGGGCCCCTGCAGTGCCGCGCGCCCAAGCGCGCGGCCTGCAGGCCCGCGTGGCCCAAGGCCGCCCGCGCGGGTCCAGGGGCCGCCCGCGCGGGGCCCCTGCAGTGCCGCGCGCCCAAGCACGCGGCCTGCAGGCCCGCGCGGCCCAAGGCCGCCCGCGCGGGGCCCCTGCAGTGCCGCGCGCCCAAGCGCGCGGCCTGCAGGCCCGCGCGGCCTGCAGGCCCGCGCGGCCCATGGCTAGTGTCGCGCGCCTAGCGCGCGACCTGCAGGGACGCGCGGCCCAAAAGGGTCGCCCGCGCGGCACCTTGCAGTGCCGCGCGCCCAGCGTGGCCTGCAAGGCCGCGCGGCACAGGGGCCGCCCGCGTGGCACCCCTGCCGTGCCGCGCGCCAAGCGCGCGGCCTGTAGGGCCGCGCGGCACAGGGGCCGCCCGCGCGGCACTCCTGCAGTGCCGCGCGCCAAGCGCGCGGCCTGCAGGGCCGCGCGGCCCGGTGCCTCACCCCCAGGGCAGACTAGTGCCCTGCTGCACAACCTGGCAGCAGGGCGCATGCTGCGCGCGGCGCTCTTGCGCGCCCGCGCAGCGGCAGCCCCCGACTGCCACGCGCCGCCGAAATAAGCGCGTGCGCGGCACCGTGCAGCTCCGCCACATCGGACAACAAGTCCGACAGGCCACGCACACAGGAAAAGGAAGAGAAAGGGAATAAAAGCCCAAAATCTCCAAGCTCGCAAAAATAACAATAAAATAATAACCAACCTCTTCGCGGCACGCCGGCCCTCGCACGGCTCCACGTCCACGCTCGGAGAAGAAAACGCACGAGCAAAGCTCCCTTCGAACCCTTCTTCTTCCTCCTCCTTCCTTCCTTCTCCTTCTCCTGCTTCCGATCAACCCAACAGGACACCCCCCCTTTTTGGAGAAGAAGGTGGTGAGGTGGACTTTTTAAAGAGAGAGAGAGAGAGTTTAATTAAAGTAAGTGGGATTAATTAAATCCACTAACCCATCCACTTTAATTAATCCACCAACTCCCTGCCAACGCCCACCTCACAGCACACACACAAAAAGCCACACTTAATTAAGCCTACACTTAATTAATTAATTGAATAAAATATTCCAATAAGCCAACTATAACTCACTTTTTGGCTTCGGGCCTTCCTCCGGGGTCTGGAACCTCCCGAACTCCGCTGTAATCTGAAAATACATATGCTCACAGCTTTTTCTCCTCAAAAAGCTCAACCGTGGAGTCGGTGTGCTCAATCCAAAAACCGGCTCCAAAACTGCCAGTTCCAACTCACTTTTTGCCCTCGGGTCCTCCGCGTCAGTCCGGAACCTCCCGAACTCCGCTGTAAAGATAAAGTATACCTGTTCCAAGCATTTTCCAATTTCCTGTACCCCACCACGAAGTCGAGGCTTCCCCGAAACCAGTCCTCTACTGGCGGACAAGCCCGGAAAACCCCGATTCCAGCTGGGGCTTCCGCGTTGATCCGAATCAACCCGAACTCAACTGTAAACAAATATGGAACACGCCCAAGGCGATTTCTCCGCACCACGCCATCTTGCGAGGTCGGTGCGCCATCCGAAATCCCGGTACTCTACACTCTCCCCTTCTTAAAAAGGTTTCGTCCTCGAAACCCAAAATAAATTCAAATCTCAGGAGAATGTCTCGATCAAATAGGTAGAGAAAACACTCAACTCATCCTCAGGCTCTCAAGTGGTCGCTCTCTCATCAAGATGGCTCCACTGCAACTTCACCAAGTATGACCCGACTGCGAAGTTCTTCTGTCTCTCCAGCAAGAATTGCATCGGTCGATCATGATAACTTAATCCTCGTCCAACGCTAAGGAAGTGAAATATAAAACATGCGAGGGTTCAATTAAACTTTATCTAGCCTGATCATTAAACACAGAGTAACACCTCGCATAACTCAATTCTATAAGTAACCTTGCGGCTGGGGGTTTCCGCAATCAAGATCTCATAACACCAAAGTTTAAGCCTCCTAAAGGCAAAACCCCTCTGTAGCTCCTTAGCCACAAAACTCCAGTTCCACTATACATACTTCACGTCCCTTAACAGGGGGAGACTTTCAACCTCGGGAACCTTCTCTCAATTCTGGCACTCAAATTCCAAGGTTACATGCTCGCCTAAACAGGGCGTAACTGAACATAATGTCTTCGCCGGGATAAAGCAATCATACATCCTTGCAAATTCTATCCACCGGCGTTACCTCAACCCCAACTTCCTAAGTATCCAAGTACCTTAGGTTGGAGGATCCATGAATAACATAATTCTCTCTTTAAGGCTGGCAACATTGACATCAAAGCTGTTATCTTACTCAGCTATAACTCCGTCGCTAAGATAGGCCACAAACAAAATCTTCCGAAGTCAGAAAGCAACTCTCTCAACTTGGCAAACAACTTCTTCTCTCGTAGAAGTTGTAGCACTAACCTCAAGTGCCCCTCAAGCTTCACGTTGCTTCGGAGATATTCCAAATACCCACGACGGGTAATACCACCAACCCGTCCATGTGAAACTGGGAAAACACAGTTCTTAAAATCAGTACGGCATTAGTCAATCCACTTGACCTCGCTAACAGCTTATACTGCCCTTACAGGTTCTCAATCACTATCAAGGCACAGCCCTCGGCTGTAAGGTCCCACAGTGCTAACAATCACTGAAAGGCATCTGCCCAAGTACAAACCAAAACTGTCCGTGTTCGAACCATCCAAGAACTCTCACCGTTGTGTACACACAACGTGGCATCACTGCCGTGCACCAACGGCGTGGCATCACCACCGTGTATCAACGGTGTGGCATCACTACCGTGTATCAACGGCGTGGCATCACCACCGTGTATCAACGGTGTGGCATCACTACCGTGTACCAACGGTGTGGCATCACTACCGTGTATCAACGGTGTGGCATCACCACCGTGTATCAACGGTGTGGCATCACTACCGTGTACCAACGGTGTGGCATCACTACCGTGTACCAACGGTGTGGCATCACTCAAGTGTTAAGGTCTCAGATTCCCCACAGTCCTATACCGAACACTACCTCGAAACCCCGGAGCTGACGAAGGGCCATAAGATCAACAGGCAAAACCAGGGCCCTAACTGCACTGGGCAGGACCTACAACCCTCATCTACGTGCAATACGTGATCAGGTATCTGAACCTCACGAGCACAAGCTAAGGGTCCTATCTCTAGCCCAAACAACAATGCAAATACCCAACCGAAGAAATGCAAGCGATGCTCCGGTAACAAACAAAGCTCAAGTGCAAGTAGGGGGAAAAGATTAGTACCTGCCACCACGTGGCTAGCTGCCCCCGAACCCTCAACCTGGGCGACATAGCCCCTCCCGCTCGGGGGTGGTCGCCCGTCTGACGGCCGCAAGGAAGTGGCCCCCACTATCAGGCCATAACCTGTCGAAGCTCCGCCTGTCTGGAAGGGCGGAGGAGGGGCCGAAGCTGTCGATGCTACTGCCGATCCCGCTCCAGGACAAGACCATGATCTATGCCCTGCCTGCCCACATCGGTAGCACCTGCCCTGCCGCTGATCACACTGTGGGGGTGCGTGGGGTCCGCCGCAAATCACACAACTATCAGAGCGCCACTGCTGCTGCGGTCTAGGGGGTCGAGAGCCCCCAGATCCCTGCCTCCTCTGCATCCCGCGGTCTCGAGGCTGGAATCGTGGGGGTCTGGGTGGCCTCGGCCTGCTCGACTGGCCCAACTCAGATGGTGCCGGGCGTTTCTCTCCTGAACTAGACCCAGGCGTCCTCTGTTCAAGCAACCCCAACATATGCTCCATGATTTCCTCCTGGCGCTTGGCCGCCTTCTCCTGGCGCCGCAAAGTCTCTGACAACTGGGCTACCTGGGCCCGTAGTTCCTGAATCTCGCCCTGCCCTGCCTCCTGGTGCTCGGGCTCCTCCCCTGATACGGAGTGCGCCATCGTCCCTGTGCGACGTTTCGGAGGCATCGCAAACAACTCTGCGACAAAACAAAAGATGTCAGAGAGCAAAAATCTCTTGACCCGATCGAGCGGAAGTCTATAACATGTTAACCGTTCTAAAGCATTATGTTGTCTGCAGCCAACATAATCACCTTTAGAGAAATAACATGTGAGATCACTCGCCCCAATCCTCTGGGGGAGGTATAAACTCAAACAAGACTCTCGCTAAGGTCACGTCTCTCACGACAGTCTTCCTACTGTCCAACCAATAGCCTAGGGTCTCTAAGTCCTCAACGACCTATATTCCTAGGCTCTGATACCACCTAATCTGTCACGCCCCGGGGGTCGGACTGCAAAAATCGGCGAAAAACTCCAAGAACTTAGCTCGGGGGAGCCCGCGGACGAACCGTCGACAAAAAAGATCGGTATCGAAGAAGCGTCGAAGTCTGCGAAGTCGGGGAGGAAAAATATGAAGCGGCGTCTAAAAATCCTCCGGGATGCCAAAATGCGAAGAAGACTCGATGAAAAAACTCTCTGTCGAAAATGGCTCCAAAATCGGATCCGAAAACCCCTCAAAAGAAGCCCAAGAGGGGCTATTTATAGCTGAAATCCCAAAAAGAAGGAGTTCAGATTCGGGCCCCACTTTCGGGCGCTCGAAATCCACAGTGCGCGCCCGAAACCACATGGCGGCCATCCACAGTGCCAGCACGCAGCGTCCGAATCCTTCGGATTGCGCCACGTGTCCCGCGCCCCGTGCATGCGCGGCAGCTGGCGCCCGCCAATCGCAGCGCGCCACGTGGCAGCGGGGAGCACGCGGGGTGCACGCACCGGGTCTTCCGCGCCCGCCGCTCTACCAATGGTGTGTCGCCACGTGGCGCGCCCGCTGTGATTGCGGCGTGACGCATGCGGCTCGCCCAATCACGCGCCGCCACGTGGCAGCCCCGCGTTCGCCGGTCCCGGTGCACGCCTCCTGGGCCGTAGACCGGCCTGCTACCAAATTGGGCCAGTGGGCCTATTTAGTCCGGAAATAATCGATTTTGACCGTTTTCGCGCGCTGAGTCCGTTTTTGATGTCCGTTTGACGCACAACGCACTCGATACATCAAAAATAGGTGTTTTCTCACTGCCGACCACACAATCAAGTCACACGGGGCTTCGGGACACCACAATGCTAGTAGCACACCATTGGCGCATTGGCACGAATTGACACAAATTTTTTAATTAGACTTCTATAAAAAAATAGTTTTTAGTGTGTAAATATCTCTGAAGGGTATAAAAATGATTTAGGTATTATATCTCACACAATTAAGTAATAATAGAGTCATAATCATCTTAATTACTAAAATAATATTATTTTTATATGTTTTATGAAAGAATATGCATGAAACCAAACCAAAATTATAATTGGATAAAAATTTATAGACAAATAATACCATTGATAAAATCACTAGATCTATAATGATAAAAGAAACTGGAGGAAGTCTTTTTATCTGTATTTTTTCACTAAAAGTTGGTCCTATAATGCAATGGAATACTAATTGCTCAATTTGTTAGTAGATTTACAAGATCTACATATCATAAGTATGAAAAACTTTTGTCATACCTTTCACCTCAAAAAAAAAAAAAAAACCCAAAAAGATGTCAAAAAATGTTAAAAAAGCCCATTTTGTCGATATTTTGTCGGTATGACCCCGTGCCACGTGCCAGCATAGTTTTGGCACGATACGGGCAAGGGCAATCCTTATAGTTAACAGAATCGTTGTAAAATTTGACAAAATTCCCAAATTAATTGATGACAATAAAGTAAATAAAGAATAAAAGTTGTGGGGGTGTCAATCATAAGAGTAATAGTTGGCGGGTCGATTTGAATGAGTATAATTGTGGGGGCCTACATTCTTTTTTTTACTCGTCACTTTTGTTACTTTTTACTTTATCATTTTGCTCCAATTTTGTAACCTTTGATTGGAAAATTCTCTTCAAAATTGAATATGCTCGAAACTTTGCTTGTCAAATTTTCTTTGTAGTTGAATATGCTATTATATGACCATTATGTATGGTTGTCCTTATATTTTATCAATGTAAGTTTCTGTACTGCAGCTTCAAAACTTATCAAATTCATATATGTACTATTGTTTTATCACAAAGGTTTGACCAAAGGATAGCTGAATTTGCCGAAGCGAAATTTCAAAGAGATGGCATTGATGTGAGAAAAGGATATAGAGTTGTCAAGATTTCAGACAATTCAATCACTATGAAATGTAAATCCATGGGAGAGATTTCTGAGCCTTACGGCATGGCTGTGTGGTCTGCTGGTATTGGAACACGTCCTGTTATTGCTGACTTCATGAAACAAATTGGTCAGGTTAGCAGAAATCATATCTTGCTATTCGCTTACGTAATGAGTTTTTATTCGTTTACGTAATGAGTTTTTCTTTTTAATATATAATTAATCATATCTGGTACTTCTAATTTGATTGCCATTGTACAAAATATAAATTCTCCTTTTACATGCACAGGACAATCGGCGTGTGTTAACAACTGATGAATGGTTGAGAGTCTGTGGATGTGATGGTATCTATGCAATTGGTGATTGTGCTACAATTAGTCAGCGGAAAGTGATGGTATGCGCAGAGTAGTTTGTACTGATGTGCTAATTCGGATTGCATAATAGCCTAAATTTCGATAAGAAAATGTTTCATATTTCCATTATGTTACTTAATTAAAAGTTTGAAGCCAAAATGCATGGTAGCTTTATGTGTTACTTAAATTAAAAGTTTGAAGCCAAAATGCATGGTAGCTTTATGTAGTTAAGTAATCACTTCTCTCTAGTTAAAGCCAAAATGCATCGGGCCCTTATTAGAAATTTTCAAAGTTTTCAATTATGACGCTGTGAAAATACCAAGCATATCTTTCCCTGGAAACTTCCAGAAGAAAAGATAATCGAAAGATTGAGAATTCTAATCAGTGCCATCGAAGAATATCTTTTAAGGTAAACATGCTAAGTCGGTAACAAAGTCGGTCGTAAGTCTCCTTAGTTCCAAGAGGTCTTTAGTTCAATTCCCCACATCTGCCATTTAATGGTATAAATTCACATTGCATGATTCACCCGATCTCCACCGTGTATATGACTTGGAGTTTTAAGATTAAAGATTATTTGTGGATTGTTTCCTATTATATCTACTTTCAATATGAATAATCTGTCCTAATTGATGAACATGACGCCTATCTGCTTTCAGGAAGATATCTCTGCAATATTTAAGTTTGCAGACAAAGACAATTCTGGAACCCTAACTGTGAAAGAAATCCAAGACATTTTTGAAGATTTATGCATTAGATACCCGCAATTGGAACTTTATTTGAAAAGCAAGCATATGAGTGACATTGCTGATTTGATAAGGGATGCCAAAGGTGGTGATGTTGAAAAGGGTTCTATACAACTAGATATAGATGAATTGAAAAATGCTCTTGCTCATGTGGATTCGCTAGTCAAAAGTCTTCCTGCAACAGCTCAGGTGACCTTAATTACCAGCAAATTAGGACCAAATAATTATGCATAACCCAAGATAAAAACTGAAGGATCGAAAATGGTTGAGTGTTGAGATATATGTATCTCTTTTAATATTTTATTCAGGTGGCCGCGCAGCAAGGACAGTATCTTGCACAGTGTTTTAACAGCATGAAAGATTGTGAAGAGCATCCTACAGGTCCACTAAGAATGAGGGATTCGGGTCGTCATCGCTTTCGTCCTTTCCGGTACTTGCTCTTCTTTCATGTCATATTTACTTGGGTTATTTAATAAAGAGCAATGCTAGGTGTACTTTACGCCCCACTATGACCAAGGACTCTTGTTTTCTACTTGTCTTATCAACTTTTTTTTTTTTTTTTTTTTTTAAACTAAAAATTTCGTGTTTTTGCGAACCCTAGTGTTGATGTATCAAGGCTGCACTATCATTTGTTTTTGTTTGTTTGCTGATGTCCTGGTTTCTAGGAGATAATATGTCGTTATTTTTATTTGGTTAGTCCTATCTTGTAGGAGTGTTTAGCTGCATCTTTTTTTTAGGCTGTTTTGTTAGTTTGTTGCTGATTTTGTGGACCAAGCAAGCTATTAGTTTGCGAGCAAGTTCCCTTCCAAAAATAATAACACAGATTTTGCTTTCAATTGTCCTATGGTTCTTTGAGAAACAACATTGGTATCGGAGCCTTCTTGATCTTAAGGGGCTGTGAGTGACTTGTGAGATTGATTGAGAGGTGTGTGTGCATCCACAAAAGTTGAAGGCAGGATCAAGTGGTTTTTCAGCCATCGCTGCACTAGTGTTTGATAGAGAAAATTATCAAGCCTGGGCAGTGAGAATGCAAGCCTATCTAGAGGGTTGTGATCTTTGGGAAGCTGTGGAACATGATTATGAAGTTGCTCCCCTTCCTGAAAATCCAACCATCAATCAGATCAAGTATCACAAGGAGAGGACAACAAGAAAAGCAAAGGTAAAGTCTTGTTTATATGCTGCAGTCTCACCTGCCATTTTCAGCAGAATTATGGCTTGTGAATCAGCCAAAGCTATTTGGGACTTCCTCAAAGCTGAGTATCAAGGAGATGAGAGGATTAGAAGAATGAAGGGGCCAAATCTGATGAGTGAATTCGAGAAGCTGCAGATGAAGGAGTCTGGGACAATTAAGGAATATTCTGATAAGTTGATAAGCATTGCAAATCAGGCAAGAGTTCTTGGCACTGACCTCTATGATAATAGGCTAGTGCATAAGATTCTTATCTCCTTGCCCGAAAGGTTTGAGGCAACCATTGCCTCTTTGGAGAATACCAAGGATTTGTCTCAGATCAAGTTTGCAGAATTGCGAGGTGCTCTGCAAGCACCAGAGCAGAGGAAGTTAATGAGGTTGGAAGGAAGTACAGAAGGAGCTTTGCAGGCCAAAGAGCAGCAGAATGTAGGGGGGAAAGGCAAGAAGTAGAAAGGAAAAAAAGGATATGACAGCAGTGGTTCAGAAGTTGCTGCGGTAGAGAACAGTGCAGGCGACTCCAAGAACAATTGGGGAAGGTATTCATGATGTCAGCATTGTGGAAAACAGAATCATCCACACTTTACGTGTTGGAGGAGGCCAGATGTAAAGTGCAGAAGATGTCACAAGCTTGGACACTTAGAGAAGTTCTGCAAAGAGAAGGGAGGTCAACAGCAAGGTGAGACACATGCTGCAGTTCAGAAAGAGGTAGATCAACTGTTTGTTGCCTCTTTGCTTCTCCTCTAATACTCCATGTGATAGTTGGCTTGTTGATAGTGGTTGGACAAACCACATGACAAGTGATGAAAAGCTATTTATAGATCTTGACAAGTCATTGAAGTCAAGAGTGAGGATTGGAAATGGGGAGTACTTAGAAGTGAAAGGTAAAGGAACTATAGCAATAGAGAGTTGTGCTGGAACTAAGCTGATTTCTGATGTGATGTATGTGCCTGAGATTGATCAGAATTTGCTGAGTGTGGGGCAGTTGGTAGAAAAGGGATTTAAGGTAATATTTGAAGAGGGAAAGTGTTTGATCTTTGACTCCAATGATCAGGAGCTGTTCAAGATAAAGATGCTGAATAGACTGCCTACAAGGGTCTTGGAGAAGATGACACCCTTTGAAGCATGGTATGGCGTCAAGCCAATTCTAAGAAATTTGAAAGTGTTTGGTTGTTTGTGTTTTTCTCATATTCCACAGGTCAAGAGAGACAAGCTGGGAGAGAAAGTTGAACCTAGGATTTTTATTGGCTACAGTTTAGTGTCAAAAACCTACAGGATCTATCAACCACAGTCAGGGAAGGTGATCACTAGCAGGGATGTTCAGTTCCTGGAAGATGAGCAATAGGACTGGACGGATGAGCCGCAAGGCAAGCACAAGGATGTCTCACTAGAACCTGATGAGCTAGTGGATGATGTTCCAGTTAGAGGTACCAGATCTCTGACTGATATATATCAGAGGTGCAGTGTGGCTGTTTTGGAACCTGCAGGTTATGAGGAAGGTAAAAGTGATCAGATGTGGATAAATGCAATGAAGGAAGAGTTGTCTATGATAGAAAAGAACCAGACATGGGAGCTAGCGGAGAGGCCTGAAGACAGGAAGGTGATTGGAGTAAAATGGGTTTTCAGGACCGAACTCAATCCTGATGGCTCAGTGAATAAGCATAAGGCCAGGTTGGTGGTGAAGGGATATGCACAGGTTTGGGGAGTTGATTTCTCAGAAACCTTTGCTCCCGTGGCAAGACTGGATACAATTAGAATGACTCTTGCTTTGGCAGCTCAACAAGGATGGAAGGTGTATCAATTAGATGTGAAATCTGCATTTTTGAACGGAGAGTTGCAGGAGGAGATTTATGTTGAGCAGCCAGAAGTCTTTGTCATACCAGGTCAGGAGGAGAAAGTTTATTTGTTGAGAAAGGCTCTTTATGGCCTGAGGCAAGCTCCCAGAGCATGGTACAGTAAGATGGATGATCACTTGTTGGGCCTGGGTTTCAAGAAAAGCCTCAGTGAATCCACTCTATATGTCAAGAAGTTAGTATCTGACTTAGTGGTGGTATCTCTTTATGTGGATGATATGCTGGTGACAGGGAGTAATAGTGCTCAGATTACTGCATTTAAGCAAGAGATGATGAAGATGTTTGAAATGACTGATCTTGGTGAGATGTCGTATTTTCTGGGAATGGAGGTTTGGCAGCCTCAGAATAAAGTTTTTATCTGTCAGAAGAAGGTACTTGAAGGAGATCCTAAAGAGATTCAGCATGGGGGAGTGTAAGAGCGTGAACACTCCAATGGGTCAGAAGGAAAACCTTCAAAAGAATGATGGATCAGAATCTGCAGATGAAAGAGTTTATAGAAGTTTGATTGGCTGTCTTATGGATCTCACTATAACTAGGCCAGACATCATGTTTCCTGTAAGTGTTTTGTCTAGATTTCTTAATTGTGCGAGTGAGTTGCATATGGTAGCTGCAAAGAGGGTGTTGAGGTACTTGAAGCGTACTCTTTCATATGGGATTAAGTTCTACAGAGTTAAGGAGTTTAAGTTGCAAGGGTATTCTGATAGTGACTGGTGAGGATCAATGGATGATATGAGGAGTACTTCAGGTTATTGCTTTACATTTGGGTCGGCATGTTTTTCTTGGTGTTCAAAGAAGCAGGAAATAGTGGCTCAATCAACTGCAGAAGCTGAGTTCATTGCAGCTACTGCAGCTGTGAATCAAGCATTATGGTTGAAGAAGCTGATGGATGATCTGCATTTGGAGCAAGAAGAGGGCATAGAAGTATTTGTGGACAATCAAGCTACTCTGGCCATTTCACAAAATCCAGTATTCCATGGAAGAACAAAGCATTTTAAAGTCAGGTATTACTAACTGAGAGAAGTGCAGAAGGCTGGAGAGGTGAAGCTGTTGCACTGTAGTTTAGAAGACCAAATTGCAGATATATTCACTAAGTCATTTTATATTGGTCAATTTGAACTTCTTAGGGCAAAGCTAGGAGTGTGCAGCACTTGATCCAGGAGGAGAGTGTTGATGTATCAAGGCTGCACTATCATTTGTTTTTGTTTGTTTGCTGATATCCTGGTTTCTAGGAAGATAATATGTCATTATTTTTATTTGGTTAGTCCTATCTTGTAGGAGTGTTTAGCTGCATCTTTTTTTTTTGGCTGTTCTGTTAGTTTGTTGCTGATTTTGTGGACCAAGCAAGCTATTAGTTTGCTAGCAAGTTCCCTTCCAATAATAATAACACAGATTTTGCTTTCAATTATCCTACGGTTCGTTGAGAAACAACACCTAGCATGGTGGAGTAAGATTTACACCTATATATATGGGTGTACAGGTAGCATTTTCCTTCAATAAATTCACCAGTTATCTAAATCAATTTACACTAGCAGCAAAACGACAATAACATGTCCAGCTTTTGATTAGTACAAAAAGAACTGCAAGACTACGAGCATGAGGGCTTTTTTAAAAAAAAATTATTTCATGAGTTTCAAGCTTGGAGAAATTATTTCTTGGACATTGGTCACCATGTCAGCCATGGATTACTTGCCACGACACCCTCCATCCTATGATGCACGCATACTTGATTATAATTGTTTGTATATATATATATCAGGTAAGCATCTGATACTGATTGTTGCCTGATATACGCAGACTATCTTTTGGATATGCAATTGATACCTGAAGGGTACATGAGGGAAACGATAAAGAATATGAGTTGGAAAGAGATGGTCTTTATGGTCTCTATTTTGGGTTGGAATAGTTCTTGAATAGCCAGATCCGAAAGTGTGTTGTATAAGTTATCTTGGTTATGCATTTGGATGATACTTTCATATAAATTCATGGTCGGTAAAACTCAAAATTAATGTTTGGTGTGATTAATTTTCTCTTTTCTTTCTTACTGAGCAAAGCTCGACTATTGTTTTATGTTTTTAAAACTCTATTTAATACATTTTCGTATGTATAACACCATGTATTTAAATTAATTTCTTATTACTATATCCCTGACAATTGCATCCTAAGATTTTTAGTAATTTGCCGTATCATGTCATAATTGTAGCATGTATCCATCTTTGTGCAAAATAATCTCCATCTTGTCTCATGCTTTGTACCAGCCAACCCAATTTACTTTCTGAACAAAACAATGTTTAAATCGAGAAAATGGCTGCAACCCAATAAGCAATGCTGTTTGAACTTAGAGAGGATGATGAAGGGCATTAGGTCAATGGATGACATGGTGTACGAGGTTTTAGCAATATTTTCTCAAGCTTGGCATATCCTGCTTTTGTTCAGTATTCATGATAAACACTGTCAACATCATGCCATCATCATTCATATGCAATGCCCTGGTTCCGGCAATCGTTTAAGTACTCTTGATCTTTTTATTTATTTATTTAGTTCTTTCTTTGGTTGGTACTAATTTGCTTAAGTACTCTTGATACTCTTTTTTTTTCTTGTATTTGCTTGGTATTAATTTGCTCTCTTTTAAAATCCAAGGTATAAGCATTTCGGACAATTTGCCCCACTAGGTGGAGAGCAAGCAGCTGCTGAGCTCCCTGGAGATTGGATCTCTATTGGTCACAGCACTCAGTGGCTCTGGTATTCTGTCTATGCAAGGTACCTAAAATTGTTTTTCTTTAAACTCTTTAGATTATGTTGCAAAGTTATTTTATTTTCTCCACCTGCATACCTTGCCTTGGATGTTTGTCAGATAGTAATGCGTTTGAAAGCACAAACTTGTTTATTGTCCTCTCCTTCACAAGTTTCTTTCTCTTTTATGTTCAGCAAACAAGTAAGTTGGCGCACGAGGGTATTGGTGATATCTGATTGGCTGCGCCGATTCACTTTTGGAAGGGACACAAGCCGCATATAGCCATTTGACGTATCTAGATTCCTTGATTGTAAATAAAATCTTTTCAGGAATTCACACCCAACAAAATAAAGGAATTAATTCAGTTTGTTTTGCATCATGATTTCCATGTCGTTTACATTTGAATACTTGTTGATCAATCACAGAAAACTTGCACATAGAAGTTCTTTCTGGTGACTCTTTGATGTAACTATTTTTGTTGCATGCTGTGATAAACAGTGCATTGTCTTTAACCACGTTTGCTCCACTGTACTGGTCACTAGTCGGTGTTTCTATGCTATTCTAATTCACTCTTTAATTCTCAATGCAAATGCTTCCAGATTCCGTTTGGATGCATGAACATGACAAACAACTCTTTTATTGATCTTCAACTTATTTTTTCAGAATACGTTGATTACTTTGTAGATGAATTATACTATCCTACCAAATATGATTGCCAAGACTTCAAAAGCTAAATTAAACTCGTAGCTAGCGCTCACAAGGAAATTCACAAGTTGTCACTGGATAATTTGTTCCGACATACAAACATAACCTTATGCTATTGTAATTGTTGGTAATTACAAATTAATTGATAATGAAAAATTACATAGATTTTATATATCTATTTAGTTGTGAAATTATGTTGCAATTAGCAAAAAAAAAAAATTCATCTTGTTTTACGAATTTTTTAATCCACCTTATAGCTAGCTATCTCGATTTTTGGCATGTTTTCCTTCAAAGTTTTTCTTTCTCGTTGCAAACGATTTTTGGCATGTTTTCCCAAATGCCCCGTGCCAATTCATTTTCAACTTGATTGCTTTCCTAGACAAGGTCTGCTGGACTCAATGAATCATGGCCCTTAGATATCATGCTAAAGTAGCATCACCAAGTATCCACTTCATGACATGGTTCTAAGTCCTAAAGGGTACGAAAAGCTCAGTGATGAAATAGGGATCAATTTCGTCACTTTCTAAAATAGTGATCGATCTTGCACATCAATAAAGATTATAAATCCTCAGTTCTTCCGAGCCCGCGTGGAGCCTTCCCAGGCGTCCCGAGCCGATGTGGCACTTTCTCCTCACTCCGCTCTCCTCTGCACATGGGCTTCCCCTTTCCCTTCTTTACACATGGGCTTCCCCTTTCCCTCCTCTACACATGTGCTTCCCCTCTAACCGGTCCCCCCCCCCCCCCCCTCCCCTCCCTCCCTCCCTCTACGCGTGTCGTCTTCTCAAAAGCCGAAGCCGCCCCCCACACCCACCCAACACAAAATATATATAATCCCCCCCCCCCCCTCCCTCTCTCTCTATATCTCTTATTCTCTCCCCTTTCCCGCTGCGCAGGCAGCGCCTGCCGCTGCGTGCGCCCGCTGCTGCGCGCAGCAAGCGCGCAGGGGCGCGCGGCTTCCGTGCAGGGGTGCCGCGCGGGGGTGCGGCAAGCGCGCAGGGCGCCGCGCGGGCGCGCAGCAAGCGCGCAGGGCGCCGCGCGGGCGCGCAGCAAGCGCGCAGGGGCGCGCGGCAAGCGCGCAGGGCGCCGCGCGGGCGCTGCGCAGGCGCCGCGCGGCCGCCTAGATGCGCCACGCGGCCGCGCAGCGAGCGCGCAAGGGGCCTGTCGCTGCTTGCTGGGCCGCGCTCTGCCTCGGCCCAAGCAGCGCCCGCACGCCTGCAGCCCTAGCCCGCGCTCGCACGCATGCAGCCCTAGCCTGCGCCCACACGCCCTGCTCTGCCTGCGCGAACTGCGCCCTGCCTGGCCGCGCGCCTGCAGTCCCGCGCCCCGCGTCCCTGCTTCGGCCGCGCGCCTGTACGACTTGCGTGCTGCCCGTGAGTCCCGCGAGCTTGCAGCCCTTGCGCCAGCAGCCAGCCGCGCGCGCCCAGCCTGCGCGCGGTCGGGTGCGGGCCTGGCCAGATGCGAGCACGATTTTTTTTTTACTCCGGACGAATTGGGATTGAGTGCTCTGTTTTACAAACTCTCCCAGCAGCGACGACAGAGAATAAAGGGGAAGAACGAACGATCGAATGGGATGTGATATTGTAGGCCGATACCTGTTCAGTTATTTATTTCAATGGACGGTTCAGATCGTTTTATTCACAGTAATCATGTTGCCCATGTTTTACGGAGAATTACCCCGACGATTTTGCAACGCAAACTCTCAACTTCAATTTTTATACATAATTTTAAGTTTTCTTATTTTAATATATTTTACCTAACCAAATTATAAATTTACTTAAACTGGTAGAATTTTTTCTGTTAAAAAAAAAAAAAAAAAGGTCCGCAAATATCACCTCAAGAAGTATACGCTGTAATTAGTTATATTATAATTTTTTTAAGAAGCCCTGGAGTCTAAGTCATCATTTTAGCACATTCGCATACGAGAGAATAAACCTCCCACTTCTTGGTCGGTGACTGGAATACTATTAATTGGATTCTTGGTTGGTGACTGGAATACTATCTAATTGGATTTGGTAGTGTTGGTAGCATTAGAAATCCTTTTATAATTTGCAATTTGAATTACTTCTCCACTTTAAAAAATGTAAATTTTGTTAGTAATCAACTATTTCCAACTAATAAAGTTGTTTAATAAAATATTCAATTTCTGATAACTCAAATTAGTCAAATGAAAGTTTGACAAGTTGGGAAAATAGAGAAAAAACAAAAAAAGGAAAAAAAAATGAAAAGATCCCATTCAAAAGGGTGTTACTACTTGGACACTTTAAAAAATATATATTTTACATTTTATTCATACGAGAGTTGAGATATTTTTTACTTACCACTTCATTCATAGTAAAATAATACTCTATTCATTGAATAAATCAGGTGTGGGATGAACACTTTAAAAGAGATATGGATAGTAATGAAATCTATATATCAAGATAATGTATATTAACTTTTAAGGAATTCTTAAACTCATTCTCAACTCTACCAAATCCACACATTATTTTGTTTTTGTTGATACTGAGAGTTAATATATTGTATATTGTTCTCATGTGCGGATTTAATAGGACTTGGTTAGCTATTTGAGAACACCATTGCAAAAGGTTAAAAATTAAATGAGTCGCTATATCTAAAGATACCTTGGTTCGACAATCGTCTTGCCTAAAAAAAAATAGCAATAATGGAAAAATCTACACATGTTTACACACACTCTGATCCATACATGCAAAAAAGAATGTTGTTGTACTAATGTGTACGAATCATTATTTCTTCCTTTTTTTTCCCACTATTCCGAAAATGTAAATCTAATCGTCCATTTTTCATTACTTATTTTCTTCATAAGTTTTTGTCCTCAACTACCATTATTCCCATGGACTGTCACGCCCCGAGATTCGAAAGTGGGTCAAAATTTTTTTTTTTTTTTTTATCAGAGTTAAACTTGAACTCTCCAAGGCGTGAACAGACCGCCACACATATAGAAAAGTCTCTGTATCTCCAACAGAGTCTTCCCTATATGTGCTCGGCTAACAGATACAGTCAATCAGAGTAGATACAAGATAGATATACTAATTAAGTTCTACTCCATTACATCCACAAGGTTCCAGAGTTATTACAATCCAGTTTCTCAAAATAGAAATATCAGTTATAAGTTTTACTAAAACCAAAAAGGGTACATCCTACCAGGGTCAGTCTATCTCACGTCCTCACACAGAGCGTCCAAAAGTCTCCCCACCCGAAGGACCTGAAAAACAGTCACCCGAGGGTGTGAGACACACCGGAGTGTATCCCAGTGGGCACGACGGGCCGGGAAATAGCAAGCCGTACCTACTGGGTACAATAATAAGCGGATAACAAAAGTAGGATATACTGAAACTGAAAGGGATATAATCTAAGCAGAGTACCATTAATCATGGATTAATCAACAGAGCAGTGTAATCATATGTAAAGCTGATCATGCTATAACTGATAATCTGACAAGTAGGGATGAATATGTTATAGCTGACAAGCAGGAAATAGTCATACTATCACTGATAATCTGGCAAGCAGTAAATGATCATGCTATAACTGATAATCTGACAAGCAGAGAATGATAATATGATAAGCAGGAAATAACAAAGATCATGCGTCAAAGGTGTCACCACAAATATACCCAATCACTGCCACTTTTGGCCACAAGGGCCTCAGGCTAAATTTGCCATGGAGCATATGACCTCAGGCTAAACCACTTTTGGTCACACAATCAAGCTATCATAACCCCACTAGGCTCACGGGTCGATCAGACCTCTCTACCGGTAAAGAACACCCACACGGTGGCCAAACCGTCGGTGTGCGTGACGAAAAGCTTGGCTCGACGGCGATCATAATGCTGATGCTCAAACCATGGTCCACTGACCACATAGACGGCAAGAAGCCGAGGAAAATCCCCACTGGGATACAAGTATAACATGCCAAGTACTGAAATAATCTCACCTATTCTAAACATGCAGTGAAGAATAGAGACAGGTATAGAACTATGCTAGTGACCAATCAAGCATGGCATGTGTCCAGGAAATGCATATCAACCACTGAAAAGAACATGATATATCTCAACATGAATAACAAGCAACTGCTGGAAAGATAAGCAAGTAATAAGAACAGGTATAAACTCAATAGCAATCATACTGCTAAATCTCAGTCCACGGTCGGTAGACCGGACAGACGGCGAGAAGCCGAGGAAATCCCCACTAGGATATCGATACTGATGCAATTCATGCCAAGTACTGAGACTAGAACTCCTATTCTAAACATGCAGTGAAGAATAGAGTATCACGAAAGGCTCATATGTATAATCAAGCAATATAGCTGAAATAACTGAATGCTGGAATGAAAGCATATAGTAAGGCTAAAGCATAGGTTCAGGGTTACACCAAGAACAGGGGTCCAACCTACCACGGCACCCAATAGGGCCAACCTGATAAAACACGGACCGAAGATAACCCACCTGTATATAGGAGGAACAACGACTCCACCAGAAAGTAGACGGTCGCAACAACCACAAGACGGATCACAGCTGGCTCCTGACGACTGGGCCCTACAATAATACCGGGTGACAACTCAGGATCTATCAAATCCTCAAAGTGCATAAGCGCGAATCAACCGTTTCGTCGATTTGCGCAACATTAAGCATATTTAGCTTAACAGGAACTCCAGGAACCCCACTGAAAGGTCAAAACCACTTTAGAACCTTCAGCTAGCTTTTCCACACTGCTACAATTACAGCCAGGCCCCCAGGTTTACTCGGAATGCATTTTATACACTAAATACACACTGTTTTGGCTCGTTCTCATAAACGGAGAATCATTTTTACGAGCCGTCATCTCCAGTAGGTGACAATCGACTTGCTGAACGCCGTGCTCACACATTTGTGGCAGCGCGATACCCGAGGAAAACTTCGGGCCATGTTTACTTCTCTAACCTAGCCGAAACGCATTTTCGTTTCTTCGGCTCACCAAAACCGAAAATAAACGCGAGCATCGCGTTCGGTGACCCCAAAATAGCCAGGAGTACACTGTTACAACTTTTCACACAGCCCCTAATACTGTTTTTAAGAGATAATTGTATTTAAGCTTGATTATGATACAACTTTGAATCTATACTTCATATGCTAAAACTTTGTATATCAAAGTTGCTCTGGACTATGCCAGGATACCAGGGCTCACCCTAGATACAGCTCAGGTTTGTTGGTTCAACCAGAACCAAGCCCTTGTACTCACACAAGTTCACAATGCACCAAACATCTGTCCACACAGATTCAACTTGATCTGAAGTGAGCATCAAGCTCAGGGGACATATTTAAGCAACTTTTATATTTACAGTTAGGTCTAAATCCCACTTTTTCTTCATTGAGGCAATTCATCATACACTTGGCATGCACCACCCATACACATGCACACAAGCACAATCCGAATTGGGTTCTCTCTGGTTTCTGCACCTGGGCCACTCTTTTCTGGATCAAAGTGATCCACAATGATTTTGGAGCAAACCCCATCAACCTAGGTGCAGGTTTGCACCATGGTTTAGCCGAGCTCGAGGAGGAAGAAGATGGTATTTGCATTGATTTTCGTGATCATTCTTCTAGAGCCTCTGGGATCAAATTTCTTGCACCAACAGGTGCCAAACACTTCGCTGAAACCTCCCATACATGCGGCTGGCCCCGGGGTGCGGCGGCGGCGCGGCGGAGCAAAGCTCCGGTTTGGAGCTTGAGGGCTCTAATGGCGAAATCCCACAGAGACCACCTGGAGCTTTATAACTTGGAGGGAATGCTCCTCGGGTCCACACTAAGCTTCCTGTCCATCCCACCCCGGCCGGAGGTGGCCGGAGCGCCGGCGGCCGCAACATGGGCACTTTCGGGTCATCCATGACATCATGATTTTTCATGATGCATGGGAGCCATGCAATGGCATGGATGGACCCCCTTTGGTCCCATAATCTCTTCTGGGTAGATGGCCGGCGTCGGAGAGGCTCGCCGGCGCCGGAGTTGCATCCTCGGCCAACTTGTAATAACCCCGAAATCTAGGGCATAAAACTGCCACTCACTGGGTTAACCATACTCCACCAAATTTGGTGGAGTTGGTCCCTTCCACCTACAGTCCAAGCACCCCAAGTTTGAGATCGTTTGGTCCACTGGTTGCCGAGTTCTCCCGAGGCGGAGCTATAACTAGGGTTCCGGCCATCTTTGTCCTTGCCGGCAACCCGAGCTGCATGGGGGCTTGGGCTTGTGCCTGGAGCATACCTAGGACATGGGAAGTCCACTGCTAAAGGTCTCGGGGTTAACCATCAAAGGTTTAGAAGTTCTCACCTTGGCCGGAGTTGGTGAAGGAGGAAGAAGCCGGTTCTCGGGTCCTTCTTCACGCGCGGCCTTGGGCACTCTCCAGCAAGGTCCTCCTTGCGCCAGGAACTCCTTAGGGTCACCAGATCAAGACTGGGAAGAGGTTGCTTCCAAGCTCCTCCTTCTCTCTCTTCCCCGAGTTCACAACAATAGGTTGTGACTCCTCGGCCACCCTACACCAAGGCCTTATGAGTTTTAACTCTTGGGAGTTAGAAATCCCAAGAGCCTCGTGTAACCTCCCACGAGGAAGCCCAAAAGCCAACTCCTCTTTAATGCAAGATTCTTTATGCCATTAACCTTAATCCGGGTTCACACACAACCCCTAGCTCCAAGCTCTGCTCAACCTCATTCGTGGGCCACTTAGGTCTACAGAAGCCCAGTGAACAAGGTCCCAAAGCCTTGGCCCAAGCATATTTAAGTTATTCGAAGAAAAAGCGATAATTTGGCCCTTTTCACGCATTTCGAGAAAATATGCTCGACAAAATGCGAAATGGACTTCGCCACGACGTCCGGCTCGTCGAGAGCTTCAAGATAGGCTGTTCATTTGCTCAATTTGGTGCACAAATGAATTCTCGGGCCATTTAGCTCAATGTGTCGTAATCCGACGCACGCACTTCGATGCAACCGGATCGCCAAACACGAAATCCGCCAGTGCCATTGTGCTCAGAATGTCGAAATTAGTTAGGATCCACTACTCATACCCCTATGTCAGGGTTTTAGACAGTGGTTCGGCCAACTGTCACTCGCGAAGGGTCGAAAATCGCGAGTTACTATTCACACTTAAGTCGCGGGGCCCGTTTTTGATTTCTGATTTCTGGAAGATCCGACCGTCGGATCGAAAACATATGAATATGAAACTTCTATGTTTCGACGAGACGATCGCAATGGTGATCTCGGATTTTCCAGATCAGACCCCGATCAAAAGTTGACATTTCTGGGCCACTATTGACCCACTAATTGCCCATTTTTGCTACTTTAATAATTCTGAAAATTATTTAAACTTAAATTTTGAATTTTAAAATTACGGTTACTACATCACCCACCACTTATAAGAAGTTTCGTCCCCGAAACTTATCTAAACCACTATTAAGCCTTTAACGGGTTTGCAATTGACAATCAGTCACAAAGCGTCGTTAACTCTCAGGCTACTCATTTAGACCCAATCTGAATATTCCCCATTACAGGGCAGAGTATTTCTCAGTTCTTTCGGAAGTACGTTGTCGGCCGCCCAACGTGCTTATCAAAAGAAAGGCGAAATACCATAGATCTGTCGCCAACAAGTAGTTGGGGACACAACTCACATCTGAAGGTACATCACATACCTCCCTCCACAGTCTCTATCGCATGATGTAACCTTTACCGAAGGTCACTACCTTCACGTGGTCAGAAATACCACCCTGTCTATTCACAAAAAAAAACTAGAATCATATTTCAACGTTTTCCAACACCTAATTAACACCTTACCTTAAATCCAAACCAGGATTACCAACGGGCACATAGGCCACTGAATTATGACACGCGGTCTACGAAATCTCTGAGCGAACTGTAGAACTGGTACAGTACTAGCAGTCATCTGCTGCTGTGCCATTAATCCAACAACTACTACAAGAACCGTGGTCAATCTTTGAACCACATGCACTGTAACTGATCTGAGCCCTCTGGCTCCACTGAAACATCAAGCCCACGGTCGAAAACCATGACCGCGGCTAACCCTGCACTATCAACGATCCCCACAACGCGAACACGAAACACACTTAAGCTCCAAATACATGGACTAGTGGTAGGGCCAGTGCAACAATAGCAATTTTCTGATGCTGAGCCATCTGCTGGACTATCCCAGCAAAAGCGGTGAGCTGATTCTCCTACCGCTGCCAAAGATCTGAGCCCTCAGGCTCCACTGATATATCAAACCCATGGCTCGTACTACAATCGCAGCTAACACTGCCCAAACCATGACCACTAAGCCCAGAACACGTGCTAACACCGCACTTGGTTGCAACAACCAGTTAGGAAAAACAACTCATAAGTGTAACATACACCTGAGCTCCTAACCGCTAGACAAATACCCCACGCTCTCACGTCACAAGTCATCCTAGGGTTCAATCCTAACCAGATCCTAATCAACTTTCCTAGGTACCGTGTACCTTTGCTCTGATACCATCTAATCTGTCACGCCCCGAGATTCGAAAGTGGGTCAAAATTTTATTTTTTTTTTTATCAGAGTTAAACTTGAACTCTCCAAGGCGTGAACAGACCGCCACACATATAGAAAAGTCTCTGTATCTCCAACAGAGTCTTCCCTATATGTGCTCGGTTAACAGATACAGTCAATCAGAGTAGATACAAGATAGATATACTAATTAAGTTCTACTCCATTACATCCACAAGGTTCCAGAGTTATTACAATCCAGTTTCTCAAAATAGAAATATCAGTTATAAGTTTTACTAAAACCAAAAAGGGTACATCCTACCAGGGTCAGTCTATCTCACGTCCTCACACAGAGCGTCCAAAAGTCCCCCCACCCGAAGGACCTGAAAAACAGTCACCCGAGGGTGTGAGACACACCGGAGTGTATCCCAGTGGGCACGACGGGCCGGGAAATAGCAAGCCGTACCTACTGGGTACAATAATAAGCGGATAACAAAAGTAGGATATACTGAAACTGAAAGGGATATAATCTAAGCAGAGTACCATTAATCATGGATTAATCAACAGAGCAGTGTAATCATATGTAAAGCTGATCATGCTATAACTGATAATCTGACAAGTAGGGATGAATATGTTATAGCTGACAAGCAGGAAATAGTCATACTATCACTGATAATCTGGCAAGCAGTAAATGATCATGCAATAACTAATAATCTGACAAGCAGAGAATGATAATATGATAAGCAGGAAATAACAAAGATCATGCGTCAAAGGTGTCACCACAAATATACCCAATCACTGCCACTTTTGGCCACAAGGGCCTCAGGCTAAATTTGCCATGGAGCATATGACCTCAGGCTAAACCACTTTTGGTCACACAATCAAGCTATCATAACCCCACTAGGCTCACGGGTCGATCAGACCTCTCTACCGGTAAAGAACACCCACACGGTGGCCAAACCGTCGGTGTGCGTGACGAAAAGCTTGGCTCGACGGCGATCATAATGCTGATGCTCAAACCATGGTCCACTGACCACATAGACGGCAAGAAGCCGAGGAAAATCCCCACTGGGATACAAGTATAACATGCCAAGTACTGAAATAATCTCACCTATTCTAAACACGCAGTGAAGAATAGAGACAGGTATAGAACTATGCTAGTGACCAATCAAGCATGGCATGTGTCCAGGAAATGCATATCAACCACTGAAAAGAACATGATATATCTCAACATGAATAACAAGCAACTGCTGGAAAGATAAGCAAGTAATAAGAACAGGTATAAACTCAATAGCAATCATACTGCTAAATCTCAGTCCACGGTCGGTAGACCGGACAGACGGCGAGAAGCCGAGGAAATCCCCACTAGGATATCGATACTGATGCAATTCATGCCAAGTACTGAGACTAGAACTCCTATTCTAAACATCCAGTGAAGAATAGAGTATCACGAAAGGCTCATATGTATAATCAGGCAATATAGCTGAAATAACTGAATGCTGGAATGAAAGCATATAGTAAGGCTAAAGCATAGGTTCAGGGTTACACCAAGAACAGGGGTCCAACCTACCACGGCACCCAATAGGGCCAACCTGATAAAACGCGGACCGAAGATAACCCACCTGTATATAGGAGGAACAACGACTCCACCAGAAGGTAGACGGTCGCGACAACCACAAGACGGATCACAGCTGGCTCCTGACGACTGGGCCCTACAATAATACCGGGTGACAACTCAGGATCTATCAAATCCTCAAAGTGCATAAGCGCGAATCGACCGTTTCGTCGATTTGCGCAACATTAAGCATATTTAGCTTAACAGGAACTCCAGGAACCCCACTGAAAGGTCAAAACCACTTTAGAACCTTCAGCTAGCTTTTCCACACTGCTACAATTACAGCCAGGCCCCCAGGTTTACTCGGAATGCATTTTATACACTAAATACACACTGTTTTGGCTCGTTCTCATAAACGGAGAATCATTTTTACGAGCCGTCATCTCCAGTAGGTGAAAATCGACTTGCTGAACGCCGTGCTCACACATTTGTGGCAGCGCGATACCCGAGGAAAACTTCGGGCCATGTTTACTTCTCTAACCTAGCCGAAACGCATTTTCGTTTCTTCGGCTCACCAAAACCAAAAATAAACGTGAGCATCGCGTTCAGTGACCCCATAAAGCCAGGAGTACACTGTTACAACTTTTCACACAGCCCCTAATACTGTTTTTAAGAGATAATTGTATTTAAGCTTGATTATGATACAACTTTGAATCTATACTTCATATGCTAAAACTTTGTATATCAAAGTTGCTCTGGACTATGCCAGGATACCAGGGCTCACCCTAGATACAGCTCAGGTTTGTTGGTTCAACCAGAACCAAGCCCTTGTACTCACACAAGTTCACAATGCACCAAACATCTGTCCACACAGATTCAACTTGATCTGAAGTGAGCATCAAGCTCAGGGGACATATTTAAGCAACTTTTATATTTACAGTTAGGTCTAAATCCCACTTTTTCTTCATTGAGGCAATTCATCATACACTTGGCATGCACCACCCATACACATGCACACAAGCACAATCCGAATTGGGTTCTCTCTGGTTTCTGCACCTGGGCCACTCTTTTCTGGATCAAAGTGATCCACAATGATTTTGGAGCAAACCCCATCAACCTAGGTGCAGGTTTGCACCATGGTTTAGCCGAGCTCGAGGAGGAAGAAGATGGTATTTGCATTGATTTTCGTGATCATTCTTCTAGAGCCTCTGGGATCAACTTTCTTGCACCAACAGGTGCCAAACACTTCGCTGAAACCTCCCATACATGCGGCTGGCCCCGGGGTGCGGCGGCGGCGCGGCGGAGCAAAGCTCCGGTTTGGAGCTTGAGGGCTCTAATGGCGAAATCCCACAGAGACCACCTGGAGCTTTATAACTTGGAGGGAATGCTCCTCGGGTCCACACTAAGCTTCCTGTCCATCCCACCCCGGCCGGAGGTGGCCGTAGCGCCGGCGGCCGCAACATGGGCACTTTCGGGTCATCCATGACATCATGATTTTTCATGATGCATGGGAGCCATGCAATGGCATGGATGGACCCCCTTGGGTCCCATCATCTCTTCTGGGTAGATGGCCGGCGTCGGAGAGGCTCGCCGGCGCCGGAGTTGCATCCTCGGCCAACTTGTAATAACCCCGAAATCTAGGGCATAAAACTGCCACTCACTGGGTTAACCATACTCCACCAAATTTGGTGGAGTTGGTCCCTTCCACCTACAGTCCAAGCACCCCAAGTTTGAGCCCGTTTAGTCCACTGGTTGCCGAGTTCTCCCGAGGCGGAGCTATAACTAGGGTTCCGGCCATCTTTGTCCTTGCCGGCAACCCGAGCTGCATGGGGGCTTGGGCTTGTGCCTGGAGCATCCCTAGGACATGGTAAGTCCACTGCTAAAGGTCTCGGGGCTAACCATCAAAGGTTTAGAAGTTCTCACCTTGGCCGGAGTTGGTGAAGGAGGAAGAAGCCGGTTCTCCGGTCCTTCTTCACGCGCGGCCTTGGGCACTCTCCAGCAAGGTCCTCCTTGCGCCAGGAACTCCTTAGGGTCACCAGATCAAGACTGGGAAGAGGTTGCTTCCAAGCTCCTCCTTCTCTCTCTTCCCCGAGTTCACAACAATAGGTTGTGACTCCTCGGCCACCCTACACCAAGGCCTTATGAGTTTTAACTCTTGGGAGTTAGAAATCCCAAGAGCCTCGTGTAACCTCCCACGAGGAAGCCCAAAAGCCAACTCCTCTTTAATGCAAGATTCTTTATGCCATTAACCTTAATCCGGGTTCACACACAACCCCTAGCTCCAAGCTCTGCTCAACCTCATTCGTGGGCCACTTAGGTCTACAGAAGCCCAGTGAACAAGGTCCCAAAGCCTTGGCCCAAGCATATTTAAGTTATTCGAAGAAAAAGCGATAATTTGGCCCTTTTCACGTATTTCGAGAAAATCTGCTCGACAAAATGCGAAATGGACTTCGTCACGACGTCCGGCTCGTCGAGAGCTTCAAGATAGGCTGTTCATTTGCTCAATTTGGTGCACAAATGAATTCTCGGGCCATTTAGCTCAATGTGTCGTAATCCGACGCACGCACTTCGATACACCCGGATCGCCAAACACGAAATCCGTCAGTGTCATTGTGCTCAGAACGTCGAAATTAGTTAGGATCCACTACTCATACCCCTATGTCAGGGTTTTAGACAGTGGTTCGGCCAACTGTCACTCGCGAAGGGTCGAAAATCGCGAGTTACTATTCACACTTAAGTCGCGGGGCCCGTTTTTGATTTCTGATTTCTGGAAGATCCGACCGTCGGATCGAAAATATATGAATATGAAACTTCTATGTTTCGACGAGACGATCGCAATGGTGATCTCGGATTTTCCAGATCAGACCCCGATCAAAAGTCGACATTTCTGGGCCACTATTGACCCACTAATTGCCCATTTTTGCTACTTTAATAATTCTGAAAATTATTTAAACTTAAATTTTAAATTTTAAAATTACGGTTACTACATGGACATTGTTCAACTTTCTTATATTAAATTACTTGAGGAAATAGCCGAGAAACTAAGCATCGAAAATTCTCAATGTGAGGTGACTTTGGTTTCTAGCATACATAGAGCTAGAAATTGCACATGTCGGTCCCGTTGTCGAGATTGTGTGTTGCTGGGGTTGGCTATCTCCTGATATCGACAAAGCAAAGAAAGACGCCATCCGTTTTGCCATTGAAAAAATGAAGTCTGAATTCGATTTGCAAATTAAAGATGTAAATTATGAGGACTATATATTGTACAAAAATATGCACAATGATGCATTACCGTCCAGTATGCGGATTTCTTGACTCGGTTCAATAACCTAGGCCAAGAATATAATGTGCTAAAAGATTGTTACGCCTCTACTCTTGCTGAGAACGCCAAATTCGTAATTGAGCAAGTACAAATGCGGCATACAATCGATGAGTGCCGTGCGACCATCAACCATCTCCATCGGAGTTGTTCTGTTCCTACAGCGGATCCATCTAAAGAAGGCTCTGCTTCTGAAAGTTAAACTCGCTTTGTCTCTTAGTCACATTTCCTTTCTTCTTTTTACTTATAAATATGGACCCGATTCCTTTTTGTATTAAGGGATTGGGATTGGGAATGGGCATATTTTGGATTTTAAGTTTTACTGAAAATTGTAATACAGCTACTAAACTTTGGTGTTCTAAGCAGGCCTACATGGGCCGATCCTTCTTTCGTGTGTATTATCTTTAGAAAGAGGGGATGAATATTTCAAATTATACTTAAACTGAATTCTTAACTCTAAACAAAAGTTCATTTTCGTTGTCTTCAAAAATTCCTGCTTTCCCGTGTCATTTTTATTTGTTCAATTATTTTTTGGACCTGTGATGATGCATAATACATGATGTCATTTTTTTATTGTGTTTTCCTCTTATTCAGTACATTGCACAAACAATACTGTTATATTTCGTATTTATCTCAGAAATAATTTACTATGAAGGTTATAAACAAGCATTAATATTTCCCTATATTATTGAAGATAATTACAAAAAGTATCCGCATTAATTTCTACATCAGAATGAGGTAAAACATAAAGAACTAAGATGATCACACAGAGTAAAAGGTAGTATGTTCTTCGGTTCATGTTTTCTTATAGCAATGATGATAATGCAGAAGAAACCAACTTAATTTGAAAGGCCAACTGTTTGGGTAACCAGTTGGAGATGATTGTTGAGTATGCTGAAGTTTATTTACTCGCAAACTAATTTTGGGATAATCTATATTCTTCACTACTCTGTGGTTGCTCTTCTCTGTTTGCTTCTCTTTTGCCTCCCGCGTGGTGTACATGATGTCCCGCATCTCGCACTGATCCCCTCTCTCCCCTTGCCCTCTTTCTTTCCTATTCAGCCTTCAATAGCCTGCTCTTTAAGCAACCAGTTGGAAGTAATTGGTGGTTTTATTAGGGCCAATTCCGTGGAAAATTAGTTATGCTTCTAGACTCGCATGATTACCTGCATATTTTCTTAGCCAAAAGAAAAAAAAAAATGACCACTTCATGTGGGTTAGTATGTTCTTTTTTTTTTTAAGTTTAAGTATTCTTATCCTATAGTCTATTCTAACAGTTGGAGGTAGCTCAAGTTCAGTTACTATGCGACCAATATGGTAATGTGGCCGCCCTGCGCAGTTGAGACTGTAGTGTGCAAGTTAAGGCGGCATCAAAGGGCAAGCTCTGTTTAACTCTTTTTCTTTTCTTTTTTTGCCTATTAAGTTTCCGAGGTGAGTAGGTTTATATTTCGATCACAAAATATATGATCACAAGTTGAGCCACCAACATCAAATGCCATCAAATGCCATCAACATGTTAACATAGATAAATACTGAATGGGGATGAAATCTGCATTAGGTTTACATGCCATCTCTTGAGGTTATGAGTATATACATGCCACTGCAAAGAACACATTAGGTTTTTTATCAGAACTAAGATGAGATCTGGAGTGTCATATATATACCTCACTATTTCTTTAAGTGGTTTCAAGTGTCTCTGCCTCATGATTTTCCCTGTATTAATTAGTTTTGCTCTTTCGTACTTCGTCCTGTTTGCGGTTTTCTATCATTTTGTGCCGCCGTATGTCCTCGCCACCCCTTTTGTTCTGCTGGACTAGCGGTGGCAGATTACCTGATGTTTCCGTTACTTACTTACCTTGAATATGTAATATATATATATATATATACATACAGGTTACTTACACTGCAACTATTGGTACTTCCAACTGCTGATGCTGCTTCTTCTCCCAGCTGCTGTTGATTCTGATGCTGCTGAACTGTTCCTGGTTGAGTAATACAAAAGAAATATGTTGCCGAACCTATATTTGATCCTAAAAAAAATTCATTTAATCCTAAAATATATTGCCCAACCTCCATTTAGTGCAGTTTTCGAATGTGGATGTTAGCGCACTTTGCAAATCATTTGTAAATGTTGATGTGGTTTTCCAAATGTAAAGTGAATTTTATTGTCAATTTATAAGTTTAATTCCTTTTATAAGTTTGTAAGTTTTCAAATGGTACTGTAGTTTTCAAATGTAAAGTGGATTACATTGTGAAGAATTACTTTGTGGAAGCATTACTTTGTATGAGGAATTATTTTGTGTTAATGATTATTTTCATGCTTTGAAAGATTATTTTATGTGAGTAGTTATTTTGTGTGAATGATTACTTTTATACTTTGACTATTTATTTGTAAGTTTAGTTCCTTACTATGATGGCCCTTTTTGCTTAGCTTGCTTATGTTTTTTTATATTTACCTTGCTTTTATTTTATACATGTGTTGGTGGACTGCATGATTATTTTGTAGGTTAGCTAATATTTACCGAAAAGTATGGAATGAAAAATAATATTTGTTAAAAAAATTATACCCGCGGCGCAGCGCGGGTACTTCACTAGTACGGTATGAATGTATGCTATGGTGGAGCTATCTCTAAGGGCATATCATGTTCAAAACACCATACGAATGTTGGTTCTGTTGCTACTTAAGATAACAAACCTGAAGACAGTCACCTACATGGTGTCTTCTTTACATTTGGCTTCATACAGGCCAAATAGAGTCATGGATCATCTCTACTGTCGATTCATAATTAAAACACTTGCTTGCTCATTTACTGCAAAGTGGATCACTTGCATTACTAACTGCATTTGTGTGACCTTATTTGTCTCATCCTGCTCGCTCTCCTAGCGACAGGGCGATTACATGTGTGAGAGGGTTGATCAAGGCCTGGTGATATTCATTTTAAAAAATCAAGGATATTGTGCACTAATTTAAGTCCTAAAGGGTACGAAAAGCTCACACAGTGATGAAATAGGGATCAATTTCGTCACTTTCTAAAATAGTGATCGATCTTGCACATACGGTATGAATGTATGCTATGGTGGAGCTATCTCTAAGGGCATATCATGTTCAAAACACCATAGGAACGTTGGTTCTGTTGCTACTTAAGATAACAAACCTCAAGACAGTCACCTACATGGTGTCTTCTTTACATTTGGCTTCATACAGGCTAAATAGAGTCATGGATCATCTCTACTGTCGATTCATAATTAAAACACTTGCTTGCTCATTTACTGCAAAGTGGATCACTTGCATTACTAACTGCATTTGTGTGACCTTATTTGTCTCATCCTGCTCGCTCTCCTAGCGACAGGGCGATTACATGTGTGAGAGGGTTGATCAAGGCCTGGTGATATTCATTTTAAAAAATTAAGGATATTGTGCACTAATTTAAGTGATACCTAGTCTCATTATGCTTTGATCTTCTGTGATACTTTGGATCCTTCGCATAAGCTATAACTGCTTTGTCACGCCCCGAGACCGCCAATTTGGACAGTTCGGGCACGCCAACAGACCCGCCAATCGGGCATGACCTCTCTATACACGGAAGGAACGGTAACAACCATCTCAATGAAAGCAAGCGATCAGTGAGGAATAATATCAGAGTAAAAACCACTAATTAAAAACTATCATTCATTAAACAACAAGTTTAACCATGCAAATGAAAGCAACCACATGAGTGAACCGCAATATAAAGTTAACTACATTTTTTCTCTCAACTTGCACTTAAACAAATATTACAAATTTTATATTATTTTTCTCACAATACATTGTTCACTTATAATAACCAAAAAGGGTGATAACTGCTAGACCCTCTAGGTCTCTATGCTGCTGGGCCCTTACCTCTGTCGCATGCCTCAACAACTGTACCTAGACCTGAAAAAAATGGTCATCCAAGGGTGTGAGAACTACGAATAGCTCCCAGTTGGTTCAACCACCGAGAAAGAATGTTTTATACCCTCTGGTCCAATGGAAGCAAGATAGCAAGATAATATATGATATGGAACTGCAGATGCTAACTAACATGCTCATATACATATAGAAATATCACTACACAACCTGTGTATACTAAATGTTCCAATACAACCATATCACGCCATATTAGGCTACTATCCATGAGCTCGGCCACTATGCCACTTGAAGGGTCATATCTAACCCAGCGACTTGGCCAATTTACTTATTCATATTACTGTGCTTTAGTTCAAGTTGCTTATCCCTTTGGAAAGATCTCGTCCAACGGGCCTGTGCCCAGTAGTCATGCTATCATAAGACGAGATGATCCAAAGGCGCCACTAGCACCCTAGGTGCTCAGTATACCATTCGGAAGTACCTCATCGACAACGGGTCTCTGCCCGGGGAGATGGCTATCGCTCTCACACTCCCGCACGAGTTCCAACATCCGAAGGTGCCATTTTTATTTTAGTTGCTTTACCTTTTTACTTTGCCTTTTTACTTGTCACTTTTGCCTTGAATGAGTTTAAAGCACCCTGTCACTCATTCATCCGGGAGTCGAAATATGCTCAGCCCCTCCCGTTGGCCCTTTTACTGTCACGCCCCGGGGTCGAAACTACGACCCGGACTCGCCAACAGATCCGCCGCCTATACAGGAAGCCCCATATAGACGAAGCGACCAACCTGCAAAAGATAATACTAACTACTAAACAAATATCAGAGCGGAAAGTAAACTGCTGAAATAAATGCATACAACTCCCAAAAGTACATGTCAGATCCTCACAATACATAAGTCTCTCCAAAATAAACTCTCAACTAAAATAAAAGTACAAAATACAAGATCCTCTGATAGTACAACAAAGATCACCAAAATAGGGTACATCTACTCTCTCTCCAGGGCAGGCAGGGATCTAGCTCGCGACTCCCTTACCTCGGTCAGATGATGCAGCAGCGGGGCATGAACAGGAGAAGAAGTCCCTGGAGATGGTCACCAACGGAGGGTGTGAGAACTACAACCAACAGTAGTTCTCAGTGGGTACCGTCACCAAGACCAACGGTCGCCCACTAAGTCTACTAGAGGCATAAGATAACAAAAATACTGAAAAGAATGAAAAGTTATAAATAACTCTACGGCTACCATGCCTCTATCTACTATGCTCAAAGGGTGATACAGATGAAAATGATGCATTGACTCTATCCCAGTATACTGAATCAACCCAATCATATTGACTACCATATAGGGTCCAGTCAAACCTGCGCCTACCTACAACCACATACCCGCACTGGGTCAGGAATTACGTAGGCGGTCCCACTCGAACTGCGTCGACAAGCTGTGGAAGATAAGTAACAGGCCTAGCTCCGGAGTGGCACTCGAGGGGAGCGACCCCACCGAGGAAAGTATCTGTGCATTTCTGTCGAGCTCAATATGGCTCATGCAGGCTATAGTCCAAAAACCACGATCAATCAGATCGACAAAGTCCAACTCACAACACTAACCCACTGGTTGGATGAACTCAACGGCCGGGACCGCCGTCAACCAAACGGCTCCCAAGACAGGATATCAAACTCAACATGCTAAAACTCACTGGCTGGATATACTTCACAGCCGACGACAACGAAGGGCCCAAAAACCCCGAAAGACTAGTACCTACAACCCAAATCAAACAAGAACAGGCTCTAGGCATAATCTCTCGCTGTTCTCGACCCGAGGAAGAAAACAGACCTTAGAACCCAGATCACTCGAACCCTCCCGGGTGAGGAAGTTTAGAGGAAAAGATGATATTTATTACTGAAAATTGTTTTCACTCGAACCCTCTCGGGGTGAGGACCAAAGTAGTTCCTTTTTATAAAACCATCTTGATTTAAGAAAACCCATTTTAATGAATTTTAGTTTTTTTAGGGAAATCAGTTAGAAAACAAGTTTTATTCCCAAACCCCGAACGGCTAATGCTTTCGCCCAATCAGACAAGAACAGACTTCGGCAACCCTTCGACATTTGGAAGGAAAACATTGGTTTACTGAAATCATGTATGTCCAAAAAGATTCTGGGTTCAAGATCCTAAAATCAAAAGCGCACTACTGCCACGAACTCAATGGTGATAAACCGAACGGAGAAACTCGACGACCCGGGACCACCGTTTACCCAAACGGCTCCCGACACGAGTACAAGACTAGCCACAGCTACCAGACTCCACTCAGTCCTTAGGCACGAGCGTAACATGCATCCCACAAAACTCGACAACTCGGCCCACTATCTGGACGAGGAAAAACTCTATGTCCAGGAATGAATATGTAGAGTGTGGGGGTGTCTAAAGCATAAAAGAACCTAGCCCAGATGAGGGTTTTCTACTAGTCTGGTTTACACATGCAACATATAACAGGGTGCTAGGTCAAAGTTTCAATATTAGCATTTATAAATGTGATAAACAATAAATGGGTTCAAACATGCAAGATACAAGTTAAACATCAATCAAGTGTAATGCAATATTATAACCTCTAAACATAACTCAACTAGCTCAAGATGAACATAGATATCACAAGACTTTCATTTACCATAAATGAACACTACTACACATAAAATCCTAGATCCATGATCATGAACCAAAAGTCAAGTAAGCATCCATCATCATAACATAGATTAATTCTCATGCTTACAAATCCACATACAAATTGTATACTTAAAATGCATGCTTGCTAACATTTAGAATTAGGGGACCGTCCGCCGGTTTTGGAGACAAAAACAACCCACCTGGAAACGGTCGATCCAAAGCCCGATCAAGCTGAAGGGATGCTCCTGCCCTGAAAACCGTGGGGGATGGAACTGACTAAAGTAAGTCAAATGATCAGTAATGTCACGCCCCGGGTGTAAACCAGACCCGGGCCCGTCTACAGATCTGCCGTGCACACGGTATTTCCCGCGTACACGAAGCGCCGGTAACCTGCTCAGTTATAAGAGATATAATAAAAGAGCATAATAACAGAGCTGAACTAAAATACTACATCTCAGACTGAAGCTGGAAATAAAAATAAAGTACAACTGTAAATAAATACAAGTATCTCTCCCAGCTCACCACAAATATACAAACAACTGTCTAAAGCCAGACCCAAAAATAAAGTACAATACAACTGTCTGAGAAGATAGGGGTACATCAAAAGTCCAGCTAGTATACTGTCGGGTGGAAAATCTATCTAGTCCGCTATCCTCTTACCTCGATCTGCTGCTGAGGGCCCAGCAACTTCCGCAGAGGACTCTGCAAAACAAAGGGAGAAACAAAGAAAAAGGACGATGGGGGTGAGAACTATAAAAACAGTAGTCTCCTCTAGTGGGTTAAGCCTCAAACTCTGACGTGCGCACTAGGTCTACCAGAGGCAAAAAGGAAAGGAGAGGTGGTAAGCTATAAACAGTACTGCTGATAAGAAAATGAAGCTACCACTACTATGCCTTTAAATGCAGAGCCAGAAAGGTGTAACTATAAGAATGCATCAGTGAATGTGCCTGACTGAATAAACCCAATCTAAAACTGGCACTGCCTGCTCTGATGTCGAACTCAAGAACTAATCCGCGGGATACAGACCGACTTCTCACCGGTACGGTCTCATCCCAAAATAAGTAACAGACCGGCTTCTGTCCGGCACGGTCGCACACTCCGGAGTGGCACTCGAGGGGAGCGACCCACACGAGTAAAGTATCACTGTAACAAGTATCACGATATAGCAGGACTGGATCACGACTCTGATCGAAGTGGGAAAACCCCTCCACTAAAGATAACCCGATCCCCCAATCTAATGCAATAATACTCAATAAGTGGGAAACTCCATCCACTAGAGAAATCCGATCCCCAATCTGATGCACAAGTAAACATCCGGTCAACCGCCCAATGTCCGCGGTCGCCGCAATACCCCACAACCCACAATCTGGTATGACAAATCCCGACTCAATAAACCCGGCTACACTATCCTACAACCCTGCTCAACCCGAGCAATACCACATGTATATCAATAAAAGGAGAAGAGGTGCCAGCATGGTTTCTCCTAAGTCAAATTCCAATGATAGTGTAGCAGTAAAAGGTGGCCTATCTAGATGTTCATACAAGCATGCAAGTGTCCTCATGTTGATAAAAGAAAAACAGATATCGTTGTTCTCACATTAATTAGAGCATGCTAATCCAGGATAATAAAGATCTCATAGGAACCCTAAGTACTAACACAGCACAAGTCCAAACTATACAAGCATGCATGCTACCCACGATATACTAATCGGCATTCAACAACGGGGATCACTCTAATATTCCTAGTGAGTAAATCAAAGATGAGGTCCACAACAACTACCCACCTCGAAAAGCATAAACCACAATAGTACGAGATTCCTCGCTGTCCTCAATCCCCGCAACCCTCCAAAATGCGAGAACTACTGCAAAATAGATCGCACACGACATAAAAGGACAGCTCCACAACAGTAATTACTGTTTTGCAAAACAACACGGAAAACGAGAAAATTTCACCTCAGTGCAGTCCTCAAAAAAATCCGGAAAAATCACCGTTGCGATCCTCGCGACGAGTAGATGAAAAACGAGTACTTACTCGTCCCGATCCGACACCTGTAGGCCAAGATACAACTTAATCTCTGCGGTATACGCGAAACTTCCAATGATCAAAAGTCTGCAGTACTCTGTCAAGAAAAAGTATAATTTTCACCTTCGAAGCAATCTCAAAAAAATCCAAAAAAATTACGATGATGTTTCTTGCGACGCGTAGATGTAAATCGAGTACTTGCACTCCTCGTTCCGACTCTCGAGTGCAGAGAAAACCCACAAAAACTCGGGTGCTGTCCAAATCTCCACCACAGAAAAGAGGTCACAAAAATGGTCCGAAAAGCCCAAGAAAACCTCAGAATACAGAGAAGCTGAAAATACAAAAGTCGTATCCCTACCTGTCGTAAAAACATGGGCGCAAGAATCACCCGAAAACTCCTTTGGGGTATCCCAGGAGAGTCCGCAGACCGAAATGCGACGAAAAAGGCTACTAACGAAGGTGCGTCGCAGTGCGCCAAATCACAGTAGACGTCGAAGTAGCATCCTCCAAAAATTTTGGAACTTATCCACAAAGTGTAAAACAAATGGGTGAACAACTTCTCAGAAGGAAGCCCACTGTAAAAAGGCCCAAAAAAAACCAGAAAAGGCAAGTGAAAGGGGCCTATTTATAGGCCCAGCCCAAAAGGGGTTTTCGGGTTCGGGTTTTCGGGCGCCCGAAACATTCGGGCGCCAAAATCCGCGCCCATTAGCCCGCTAAGGAGAGCCCGGATTCACCTGCATCTGCCACGTGTCCACCGAACATGGGACAGCGATGCAAGCGCGCCAGGGCGGCGACGCGTGTCCCGCGCCCGGTCAATCGGGTAGGTGGCGCCCGCCAATGGCAGGGCACCACGTGGCCCGCCCGTGCGACACGCCAGCCGCGCCCACGCGTGCCTCGCCGGTCGCGCCGGCTGTCCCCCACGCGCGCACGCATCCCGAGGCACCCGCACACGCCTCCGTGGACCGCCCGCGTGAGCACGCCAATCAACGGCTACCACGTGTCCCCCGCGCCCGGTCTATGCACCCGCGCGGGGTTCCGTGGACCGCGCAACGCGCACCGGCCATTCCTGGGGCGCCACGTGTCCCCGCGCCGAGTCTATGCACCACCCCGCGTCGCTCTGTGGACCGCACAACAAGAACCGGCCAATTATAGGCCGCCACGGGGCATCCGGCTGGTCTACGGCCTCCCCCATGCACCCGAATCCACTAAAAACTTCCGGGAGCCCTTTTTGGGCATCCGGACTCAGAAAAATACAAACAAATAGTCATTTTCAAGTGTTTTTCTGCGCTAAATCCAAATCCAACCTCCGATCGGCCTGAAACCTCTTCTAAAATTCGGCAAAAGCAGTCGAGAGACAGTCTTGATCCAGGAACCTTACTGAGTCCATCAAAAACATCCACTTGATGCGTTACGGGCCCGACACACCAATAACAGGTGTTTCTCCATGTGGATTCACGGGAAAAGTCCACCTCTCACCCACTTTACTCTAATATAGGGGTGACCGACACTTGTGTCCATAAAACGCTTCAAACGGAGCCATCTGGATGCTCGCTTGATAGCTGTTGTTGTACGCAAACTCAACCAATCCTAAGTGTCGGTACCACCCTCCACCAAAAATGTGCCTCGAGGTCCTTATACATCTTAGTCCCACCAGGATGAATGGTATAAGGTGTATAATGGGTCTCTCTCAAGATCTGCTCTCGAATCTCTGAATCCATAGGCACACAAGCTCGGTCCCTGTACTGTAGTACTCCCGAAGCGTCAACTGAAAAATCCCCTATCAGCTCAGTCTGAATCTGCCCTCGAATCCTCATTAAGTGGGGGTCCTCACTCTGTCTCTCTCTAATCCTGTCCAACCGAGTGGGCGTGCGACCAAAGACATAAGTCCAGCAGAGACCCCAGGGGATACAACCTCTATCTGCAACCGTCTCAACTGCTCAACTAACGGTGCCTGCTGCGAAATCATCATACTCAAACTCGTCCTCCTACTCAAAGCATCTGCCACGACATTGGCTTTGCCGGGATGATAAAGGATACTCACGTCATAATCCTTTAGTAAACTCTAACCACCGGCGTTGCCTCAAGTTCAACTCCTTCCGAGTGAACAGATACTTCAAGCTTTTATGATCAGTGTAAATCTCGCAGTGCTCTCCATATAGATAATGCCGCCACAGCTTCAGAGCAAACACGACCGCTGCCAACTCAAGATCATGCGTAGGGTAATTTTTCTCATAGTCCTTCAACTGCCGTGAAGCATAGGCAATTACCCTACCATGCTGCATCAGTACACAACCCAGACCGCTGTGAAAGGCGTCGCTGTAGATCACAAATTCCTCTCCCATAATCAGGGAGAGCAAGGATCGGAGCCGTCATCAATCTCTGTTTCAGCTCCTCAAAGCTGCTCTGACAAGCCTCACTCCATATAAACTTAATCCCCTTCTTGGTCAGACGTGTGAGGGGAGTGGAAAGCTTCGCAAAGGCCTCCACAAATCGACGATAATAGCCAGCCAAACCTAGAAAACTCCACACCTCGGTGATAGTCGTCGGCCTCGGCCAATCACGAATAGCATCCACCTTGGCCGGATCAACCGCCACTCCCATAGCTGAAACTACGTGGCCCAAAAAGGCGACCTTCCGGAGCCAAAATTCGCACTTCTTAAGCTTGGCATATAGCTTCTTCCCTCGCAGAAGCTGTAGCACTGTCCTCAAGTGCTCCTCATGCTCCACATCACTCCGGGAGTAAATCAAAATATCATCAATAAATACTACAACAAACCGGTCCAAGTACGGCTGAAATATCCGGTTCATTAAATCCATAAATGCGGCAGGGGCATTCGTCAAACCAATTGGCATCACCGTGAACTCATAATGCCCGTAACGAGATTTGAATGCCGTCTTGGAGATATCCTCGGCCCTCACCCTCAGCTGGTGGTGTAGTGTCCTAGGTTTCCCGGTGGTTTTGCCCCTGTTTCGGGGTGTAGAACACCTATTATTGGTGTGTGGGGCCCCAACATGTCAAAGTGATATGTTGTTTGGAACCTGAGAGGATTTGGGAGCAAGCCTGACCTTCGGCTGCCTTTGCCAAATTTTAGGAGTGGAATCAGGCTAATCGGAGGCCGTATTTGAATTCAGCGCGAAAAAACGCTTGAAAACGGCTATTTACTTATTTATTTTGGAGTCCGGAAGCCCAAAAAGGGACCCCCGGAAGTTTTCTGCGCAAATTGGTGCATGGGGGGAGCCGTGGACCATCCCGGGACACGTGGCAGCCTATTATTGGGCCGGCGCACCACTCTCGGTCCACGGAGTGGACCGCCGGTGCACGGTGGACCGGCGAGCCACGTGGCAGGCGCTGGTTGGGCCGGTGCAGCGCGCGCGGCGCACGGGAGCGTGCGCGGGCAGGCCGGGCAGTGGCGGGGCTGTGCGCGGTGCACGGTGGACCGGGGCGCGCCACGTGGCGGCCCCGGGTTGGACGGCGCAGGTGCGCGCGGTGCACCCACGGGCGCGCGCCTGCGGCCGTACGCGCACGTGGGCGGTGCGTTGACTGACCGGCACCCGTGTCGGGTGGGCGGCGCCGCCCCACGTGGCGTCACGCCAGTGGCGGGCGCCGCACGCGTGCTGACCCAGGGAGGGGGGCACGTGGCGCTTCCCCGTTGGGCCCGCACGGCTGCCGCCTGTTTGGCGGACACGTGTCGGGCCCTTGGCCGGGTCGGACGGCCGGTTGGACGCGGCGGGATCCCGTGCGCGGGCTGGGCTGGGCTGGGCCGCACTGTGCGCGCCCGGAAATCCTTGGGCCGGGCCGCACTGTAGCCGCCCGAAAGTGCCGGGCCGCACTGTAGCCGCCCGAATCTGGGGACACGTTGGGTATTATCCTAATTGTTTTTGTGGGCCTATATAAAGGCCTCCCCTCCCTTCTTTTTCTCTGTTTTCCGAGAGATAGAGAGAGAATCTGTGGGAGGGGCCTTAAGAGAAGTTTTTCATCTTCTTATTTTCTACCTCGTGGTGCGTTCCCAGATTTTCTGGAAGTTCGACAGCGGCGATCCGGATTTTACAGTGTGCCTCGTTTTTCCCCAATCTTGGCCCGTTATCGTCGCATTTCAGTCCGAGGAGTCCCCTGCGCAGTACAGGAGTCCTCTTTCGACGATTTCTTCGCCGGTGTGTTCCTAAGAGGTAGGGCTTCGTTTTCTATGTTGGTGGTTTCTCTGGATTCCGATTCCTTGGCACAATTCCCGAGGTGTTTTGACCCCTCTTTTGCTGTTTGGATGTTTGGACAGAGGCAACTTCGACGAATTGTTTCTCGGCATAGGAATATCAGATCGAGGCGATTCAAGAGTCGATTTTGGGCTACTTTTCGCGAGGAATGCAACCGTGATTTTTCTGGGATTTTTGGACCTCGGGACAGAGGTGAAATTCCTCGTTTTGCGTGCTGATTATAAAAACAGCAAAATCTGTTTTGAGACTGGTAGTTTACACCGTGTACACTTGTGTGATGTTGTAGGATATTGTTTCAGCTGACTGTGTGCTTAGAGGACAGCGGGATATTTCTTGGTGTGTTGTGCATGCTTTTCGAGGTGGGTGGTTGTGTTTTCTGTTACGAAATTTGAGTTGGCGTAGTTTCGTGAAAGTCTCAAGTCTTGAAGATTGAAGGTGAAGAAAGTTGGATCATTTAACTCAATCTCAAGAAAAAAGAATTCAAAAGGATCAGGTATGTTTAACTAAAGATTTTGTGTGATCCGAATACTTCTTGTAGTGTAGAAACACTTGGAAGAATCTTTCATTGCATAAAAATCAAAAACTGGACTTGGGACATGTTCAGGATCCGGATCAGGTTGTTCGATCCGGATCCCGAAGGTGGTTCGTTCATACACCAGTTCAATCCGGATCGTAGCCTCTTTGATCCGGATCCCGAACACTGAGTTTACCATCTTCCTTGAACGATCCGGATCAGGCTTCGCAATCCGGATCCCGAACGTTGATGTTTGGTGAACTGTATGAACGATCCGGATCAAGCACTTCGATCCGGATCCCAAACCTTCGTTTTTCTGGAATTGCCTGGCTCGTTACGACGATCCGGATCACAGCTAATCCGATCCGGATCGCCGTCCGTAAAATTTCCAGAAATGGTAGGTTTTTGATTCTTATCTCCTTCCTAGGGTTTCTAACCTATAAATAGACCCTATGACTCTTTTTCAAGGGGAAGCCGATAATCCAAAATAGCCGTCATATTCAAATATCATCTTATACGGCTCTAGATCCACATATAGAGAAGAAAGGAAATCATTAGAGAATACTCTATGTTTCTTCATCTATATTGATTAGTTTGATTCTAGGTTTTCATACTCACATCTTGAGTTGAATCAAACTAATGAATACTTAGATGGTATTTCCGATCTATCTTTGATCTAAGTATTCGGCGGATCATCACCACCAAAAACAACGATTTACCCCAAAAATCGGCGCGTGGATTCGCGTGTCCTTGTGGATTCAAGGTTCAACCGCTCTCGTGGATTCGGAGCGAGGCACGTTCGTGGATTCGAAGGGTGCTATTGGGTGAAGACCGTGGACTCGGTCGGACGTCGTGGATTCGACGTTGGACGCCGTGGATTCGGTGTTGGGCGCAGATCGTGGATTCGAGAAGCGTCGCGGAGCGAGCGGAGAAGATCCTCTAGGAGCGTATGGTAAAGGTTGAGTCGTAAGTGTGTACGGTAAATCACCTTGTACGTGTTTTAATTCTAGTGGATTTCTGCCGTGTTATCGGTCCCGTGGTTTTTTACTCCGGTGATGGAGTTTTCCACGTAAAAATCTTGCGAGTTATTTTTTATTTCCGCATTGGGTTTTTATCGCAACGATTTTTGAGTGTTTATACGTTTACACCTATTCACCCCCCTCTAGGTGTTTTTTCCCCTATTTAGATCCTTATTACATATAACCCAACAAGTGGTATCAGAGCGGGAATAGGGTTGTAAACAATGGTTGAAGGTGGAAACATCAACCGACCCCCGTTCTTCGATGGAACAAATTATGCGTACTGGAAAGTGCGGATGAAAGCCTTTTTAATTTCCATCGACGAACGGGTGTGGCAATCAATTGAATTAGGATGGTCTAATCCAACTGAATTTATTGGTGATGTTCGCACCTTGAAACCTAGGTCGAAATGGACCAAGGAAGAGTTAGATTCATCTTCTTACAATGGCAAGGGAATTAATGCTATTTTTAATGCCTTATCTCAAACTGAGTTCTCTCGCGTCTCAGCATGTGAGACTGCGAAAGAAATCTGGGATGTTCTTCAGGTTACACATGAGGGAACTAACCTCGTGAAGATTCAGAAACTGCAAATGCTTACGAGCAAGTTTGACTCTATCTTGATGGCAGAAAATGAATCTTTCACGGACTACTATACACGATTGCAAGACATCGTAAACTCATGTGCTAACCTGGGAGAGAAGATTCCAGAATTTAAGATTGTAAGAAAGATCTTAAGAACTCTTCCTGAACGATTTCGCCCAAAGGTTACAGCCATTGAAACTATTAAACACACGAAAGGCATCCACTTCTAAGTCTTCAGGTTATGCGTTGAAAACAACTAAGGAAGAAGACGCGGATACATCCTCCTCAGACGATGACGAGAACCTTTCTATGGAGGAATTTGAGAAGCAGCTCGCTCTCTTGACCAGGAAGTTTCGCCGCAACTTTCGAAGGGGTAATTCAAGTAAATCTCCATCCTTCGGAAAGTCGAACAAAGGCAAGGGTACTTCAAGTTACAAGTCAAGAAAGCAAGAGAACTTCTCAAAGGATAAGAAAAGTTCAGAGGGACAACTACAATGCTTCAAATGTCGAGGCTACGGCCACATTGCAACGGAGTGTCCCAACAAGTATCCGGCAAAGAAGAAGGCGATGCAAGTCGTCACTTGGGATGACAACTCAACGTCAAATGAGTCGTCTTCAAGTGATGAAGAAAAGAGCTCCACGGCATTCCACGCGTCCATATCTTCACCCTTCATGTGCTTTATGGCAAGTACGTCCGAGTCATTGTCCAACTCCACTGTTGAAAAGATTGCAACGGACAACGAATCGGATGATTCGGAAGGTGAAGATTTTGCTCTAGCCTACCACAGACTTTTGAGGGATTCAAAGAAAGTGGCTAAGCAAAACAAGAGTTTGAGAGGGAGAGTGCATGATCTTGAAGAAGAAGCAAAAAGAGCAACTTCTCTCTCAAACGCTCTTGAAGTGGAAAGGGAAAATCTGATAAAAGTAAATGTTTCCCTTCAAGAGTCCAATGAGCGTTTTGAGAAGGAACATACAAATCTGGTGGATAAAGCGAATCACTTCTCAAAGCTCTACAACGAGGCTCGACAGGATAACCTGGAAATGACAAAGACCATTTTCCAACTCAAGGATGACTTACAGCGATTCTCTTCAGGAAGGAGTAAGTTGGATAGACTTCTTGGTCTTGGTCAATCAAATCGGTTCGGCCTCGGATACAATCGAACAGAAGACAATTTTAGTTCGTTTGGGACAGTCTTTGTGCCTCAGTCGGTATCTCCTCCTCCGACACCGGAATTCATGACAACCAACGACAACAAGCCTACTTCATCCTCTTCAGAATCGTCAAGCACAAAGGTATGTTTTCGTTGTAATTTTGCAGGGCACATTGAAAGAAATTGCAAGATTGGAGCTCAAAGATCAAATCAACCACATCTTGCAACTGCTACGAATAAGTTCACTCCCCGGAATTCAAAGAAGGGTTTTTTAAAAGAAAAGAACGTTGGTAGTACTCCAAACAAGACGATGACAAAAGAAAAGGATCAATCAGACAAAACGTCTTCATCAAGGAAAATTTCTCAACCATTGCCGACATACTCCAAAACTCAAAAGGTTTGGGTATGCAAAGGTGAAATCCTTCCTTGTCTTTAATCGTTCTACGATTAAATGTTGTGTAGTTTATGTAGACTATTTTTTTTTCTTTCTTTTGGCCGACCCGTCAACCATCTTTGGGAGGTAAATGGTATATTTTTCTATTGGTTGATGATTTCTCTAGGTATTCTTGGGTAGCATTTTTTAAAAGAGAAAGCTGATACTTTTGATTCTTTTCACGAGATTTGCCTTCGTATTATGATTGAAAAGAATGAAAAGATCATTCGTGTTAGAAGTGATAGAGGTGGAGAATTCATTAATTCTAAATTCATTGACTTTTGTACTACAAACGGTATTAAGCATGAATTCTCTGCACCCTATACACCTCAACAGAATGGTGTTGTTGAGCGCAAAAACAGGGTTGTTCAAGAGATGGCGCGTGTGATGCTTCATAGCCGGAATTTACCGCTACATTTTTGGGCTGAAGCTGTGAACACCGCTGTCTATGTCATTAATCGAGTGTTTTTGCGCCCGGGAACGTTAAATACACCATATGAACTATGGTGTGGTAGAAAACCCAACATCAAATATTTTCGCATCTTCGGGAGTCGGTGTTACATTTTACGTGACCGTAAAAATCTTGGAAAGTTTGACTCACGAAGTGACGAAGGGATTTTCTTGGGGTATTCTACTAATAGTAGAGCATATCGAGTATTTAACTTGGAATCTAAGACGATCGTAGAATCTATAAATGTTAAAGTAGATGAAGCTTTTCACTTTGCATCTGAAAAATCTACCCTCGATATCTCTCTAGATGATGATTCTCCTGCCGTTGCATCTTCTCATAATAATACTTCCAATATTAATGATGCATCTAATGGTTCTTCAAGTTTATCTAATGTGCATGAATCATCTCATATATCTCCGAGTACTCCGTTTCAACAAACGCTACGAATCTCCAAGGATCATCCGGAATCGAATATTATTGGAGATCCACAAGAAGGAGTTAGAACTCGGAGGCAGTTGGTTTGTGGATTCGCTTGCTACGTATCTTTAATCGAACCAAAGAACATAGATGAAGCTCTTTAGGATGATTACTGGATTAAAGCAATGCAGGAAGAGCTCCATCAATTTGAGCGAAACAAAGTCTGGGAATTAACGAAGCCTCCAAAGCAACATAATGTGATAGGTACCAAATGGATCTTCAAGAACAAGAAAAATGAGGATGGTACTATCATCAGGAACAAGGCACGATTAGTTGCTCAAGGCTACTCTCAAGTAGAAGGTATAGACTTTGATGAAACATTCGCCCCTGTAGCTAGACTCGAGTCCATTCGTATACTATTTGCTATTGCTTGTCATTTTAAAATCAAATTATTTCAAATGGACGTTAAGAGCGCATTCCTAAATGGGTTTTTAAATGAGCAAGTTTATGTGGCTCAACCGAAAGGTTTTGTAGACCATAAACAACCTAACCATGTTTTTCGTTTGAAAAAGGCTCTTTACGGTCTGAAACAAGCACCGCGAGCATGGTACGAAAGGTTGACAAAGCACCTTTTGGAGAAGGGCTACACTCGAGGGGGAGCTGATAGGACTCTCTTTGTGAAGCATTATCAAAGCAATTTCATTGTAGCACAAATCTATGTCGATGACATTGTATTTGGCGCAACAAGAGATAATGATGCTTCTAAATTCGCGGAGACCATGGAAAGCGAATTTGAGATGTCCATGATGGGCGAATTGACTTATTTCTTTGGATTGCAAATTAAACAAAATGATGAAGGTATTCACTTGAGTCAATCCAAGTATGCAATGGAGTTGGTTAAAAAGTTTGATCTTGAAAATTCGAAGGATTTCCGACTCCAATGGGAACTAGCCACAAGGGACTTGGAAGTGAATCACAAAGTGAGAATGTAGACGAGAAACTGTATCGAAGTATGATTGGAAGTCTACTTTACCTCACGGCTAGTCGCCCGGATATATCTTTTGGTGTTGGGATCTGCGCGAGATATCAATCTGCACCAAAGGAGGTTCACCTGAAAGCGGTGAAAAGGATCATCCGGTATATCAAAGGATCAATTAATTTCGGAATTTGGTATCCTATGGGAACAAGTTTGGATATTGTTGGATACTCAGATGCCGATTGGGCAGGATCAGTGGATGATCGGAAAAGCACGAGTGGTGCATGCTTCTATCTTGGCCATTGCCTTGTTGCATGGCACAGTAAAAAGCAGAATTGCATAGCACTCTCGACTGCCGAAGCGGAATACATTTCAGCGGGTAGTTGTTCAACCCAACTCATTTGGATGAAAAGTGTGTTGAGCGACTTTCGGATTTCAGCATCTTCGGTAACAATTCTTTGTGACAACACAAGTGCAATTAACATTTCTAAAAACCCTGTGTTGCACTCTAGAACAAAACATATTGAACTTAGATATCGTTTTCTTAGAGAGCTAGTTGAATCAAATACTCTTCAACTTTCATATATTCCAACTGAGGATCAATTAGCTGACATTCTAACAAAACCTTTGGATCAAAAACGTTTTATTCATTTGCGAAAAGCAATTGGAATGCTTCCTTGAAATAAACTTCTTTTTGAAACCTTTGCTTAGGATAGGTTTTGTTTTTGTTTTGTTTTGTTCATTATCTATGTTTGTACATAGGACATTAATTGAGCATAGATCATAATTGACTTTAATTGCATCTTTTCGCACATTTAGAAATTATTATGCTTTTGCCATCATAATATTTCACTGTTGCAATGATCATTTATGTTAATTAAATCATCTTCTGAGTGATCAAAGTCAATTTCTCTCTCAATGATCTCTTGGTATAGTCATTATCTTATTTGACTGCTTAGTCGAGTATGAAATCGAGATCAATTTTTGGTTGAATACTTTATATCTTAAATAATTGATAGCCAATTGAGGGGGAGTCAAAGAAAAGTAAAATTCTCAAAAGATGTGGAAAGAGTTACATCCCAATGAGGAGTGTGAAAACTACCACCACATGGAGGAAAGAGCTACCACCTCGGTCGTCCGAGTATTGTGTGCAGCTACCACATGTATACCAAGCATGGTTGTTCAAATTTTGATTAAGTAAAATGCATGTTGAAATACTTGACTCCGTCAAATTTCAAGGTTGGTATAAGGTGGGTTTTTAAAGAAAGATGCTCAAAGAGCCACTCTCTTCAACAAATTGTCTAGATACATTATCTACTATATTTGGGATTTCAAACATCTATTGATCTTTGTATTTCATTTTCTTTACTGAATTGATGATTTGATAAAGGCATTACTCATAAGATCAAGTTAGATGTAATTGAAGGTGTTCAACTTTAAGGGATTTAATTTTTGTAAATTTTTGTTTCATTTTTGGATATTATTGATAGATTTGGCATAATCTAATTCTTGTTGTATGAAACGATGATTTTTGTTTAAAGTTGATACACATTTGTGCTTACAATCTTTTTCTGGTTTTTCTTGAATTTCTCTGAAATTTTCTAAAGAAAAAGTTGGAGCCGATCCGGATCGGGCAAGAGGATCCGGATCCCGAACGCAGGTATTCTTCTGCGGGCTGACGATCCAGATTGGACCTGCCGATCCGGATCCCGAACGCAGTTTCTCACTGCGGGTAGCCGATCCGGATCGCAAGCATGGTCTGATCCGGATCGCGGCTAGGGTTTTATATAGAACAAAAGGGTTTTGATTTCTTTTACTCAAATCTTTTGTTCCAAAGTTTCCAGAGCTTCTCTCTCTAGATTTCACCCTTCTTGGAAGCTTTCAAACTCAAGTTCTTCAACTCCAAGTAAGTTTTTTATTGATCAAAATCTCGGTTTTTCACCGTTTTTCTTTATTCCTCCTCAAACGTGATGAAATTCTTGGATCAATTTTGTTTGTGGATGGTTTTTTGATCAAATTTCTTTTGAAATAAGAACTCTGGGTAGATTAGTTTTGATTGTATGCTGGGTATTCTCCTGATTAACGGATTTTTAGGCTTCGATTTCTCAAAAATTTCGGTTTTAGGGCATATAATAAGGATTTTCGAAAATCATGCAATTGATCTATTTTTAAAATTCCTTTTGCAAAACTAATTTGATTCTTAGTCTCTCTACACGATAATGATTGTTTGGGTACAATTTCTCAAATCTCTGAAAATTAACAATTTTTTCGTGTTCTTGAGTTGTTGCACACAGGATTTCTTTTCTCAAGAGACCAATAGCAATGGTGATCACTTCGATTATTTTCCTACTTGCTGCTATGGTACATACGAGGGACACTGCCAAGAGGGCTAAAAAGGATGAAGTCAATTGGGATGAGTTATCAGATGATGAAACACATCCTGGAGAATCGCCACAGAAAACCTCTGTTGCATCGAAAGGGAAAGCCCATGCAGAGACATCAACGGAAAAGGCTCCGCTCACTGCTGCGGAAAAAGGAAAAGCACCAATGACCTCTTCATCCATTTTCCTAAAAAGAAAAAGACTTGCTCGACGACCTGGACGAGCTCGAGGTATTGAAATAAATGAACCATGTCAAGAGAACCCAAGGAATATCTCTCAAATTGACACTGAATCAGAAGACGAAGAAGATTGGGACACATTTCTTGACGAAGTACAACAAGGTATTGATAAGAAATAAGGTTTACCTAAAGAAAAAGAAGCTACTGAAGTCTTCGCTCAATACTTAAGCAACAAGCAAAAGAAAAAGAATGTGCCAAGCCAATGAACCTCTTGACAATTCACCTTCTTTGCCAAGACGATCTCCTCGGAATGAAGGTCAGACTGCTCCGTCAATCGTCACACAACCTTCTTCAATTCCAGAAGAACTGACCAAAAGGAAAACTTAGAGTCTTCCATAAAACAAGAACAAGATAAAATGGCTCTAGAACTCAGAAAGATGTCCAAGGACATACATCAGATGAAGCAAGAGTGTTCTACGATTCGGGAATGCTTAAAGGAATTTTGAAAAAGCTGGGGTGCACGAGCTCTGAAGACTCCGCCTCGGTTGACTCAGATTCAGATGCCTAACAATTCTCTTATGCAGGAACTTTAGATTTTTAACCTTTTCTTGTGCAGGTTCTTCAGTTTTTTTTTAGACTTACTCTTAGTTCTAGTTCTTAATTTTCGGAACATTTTCTTTGGAATTTTTAACTCTCCTTAAATTTTTGTAATTTTGGCTTTGTTTGTGACAAAAAGGGGGAGAGAGTTTAGAGAACTTGAACAATGTTGAACAATGATGATGTGAATGTGTGAACATCGAGGTAAGTATAACCTCAACTTGAAAGGTAAGTAGAACTTCAACTTTTGGTTTTCATTTGTTTGAATGCATGCCTCGACTAACTATTCAACTAACTATTTGGGCATGTAATATAACTAACAAGTTGATGTTCACTAACATGACATTTGGTTTTGATTGCATAGAAGATATGTTGGTTTTTGACCATGATTCTCTTACATATCTGAATTCTCAAATGTCATGATGATCAGATAAACTCTATCTCTGTACTAGGTTTGAATGTTAAATATTCTTGAGGTATCTAACGATCTCTTTTTGTCAAGAATGATTTCTTTGTGCAGAGAGTACAGATGTCTAAGTCTAGAGTCTGTTTTAGGAGTTATCTCATGGTTTTTAAATTTTTGGATCTCCATTGTAAATTTTTGTTGTATGGTGATAGCAACAAAAATATCTTTTTGAATTTCTTTAGTGGATCTGTGTTTGTCACGAAACCGCCAAAGGGGAGATGTTACGGAATTGAGTTGGCGTAGTTTCGTGAAAGTCTCAAGTCTTGAAGATTGAAGGTGAAGAAAGTTGGATCATTTAACTCAATCTCAAGAAAGAAGAATTCAAAAGGATCAGGTATGTTTAACTAAAGATTTTTGTGTGATCCGAATACTTCTTGTAGTGTAGAAACACTTGGAAGAATCTTTCATTGCATAAAAATCAAAAACTGGACTTGGGACAATGTTCAGGATCCGGATCAGGTTGTTCGATACGGATCCCGAAGGTGGTTTCGTTCATACACAGTTCAATCCGGATCGTAGCTCTCTTGATCCGGATCCCGAACACTGAGTTTACCATCTTCTTGAACGATCCGGATCAGGCTTCGCAATCCGAATCCCGAACGTTGATGTTTGGTGAACTGTATGAACGATCCGGATCAAGCACTTCGATCCGGATCCCGAACCTTCGTTTTTCTGGAATTGGCCTTGACTCGTTACGCGATCCGGATCACAGCTAATCCGATCCGGATCGCCGTCCGTTAAATTTCCAGAAATGTTGGTTTTTGAGTCTTATCTCCTTCCTAGGGGTTCTAACCTATAATAGGACC